>CM076993.1:67945000-68485635 GCA_039090855.1 Macrothele yani | reverse complement strand
GGTGGAAAACGCTGAAAATTTGCCAAAAAGACACCATCGACAATAACTCCAAAACTAAAACAGCTATTCCGGATTTAACTGCATAGTCTTGTTTGCGTTTATAAACTACCCTAAGTGATGCAGTATGGTTTTTCTATTCGTATTAGTTTCGGAGATAATGCAGACTATAGGATTTTGTAGCCATTTGGCACGGTGAAAAACGCTGAAAATTTGCCAAAAAGACACCATCGACAATAACTCCAAAACTAAAACAGCTATTCCGGATTTAACTGCATAGTCTTGTTTGCGTTTATAAACTACCCTAAGTGATGCAGTATGGTTTTTCTATTCGTATTAGTTTCGGAGATAATGCAGACTATAGGATTTTGTAGCCATTTGGCACGGTGAAAAACGCTAAAAATTTGCCAAAATGACACCATCGACAATAACTCCAAAACTAAAACAGCTATTCCGGATTTAACAGCATAGTCTTGTTTGCGTTTATAAACTACCCTAAGTGATGCAGTATGGTTTTTCTATTCGTATTAGTTTCGGAGATAATGCAGACTATAGGATTTTGTAGCCATTTGGCACGGTGAAAAACGCTGAAAATTTGCCAAAAAGACACCATCGACAATAACTCCAAAACTAAAACAGCTATTCCGGATTTAACTGCATAGTCTTGTTTGCGTTTATAAACTACCCTAAGTGATGCAGTATGGTTTTTCTATTCGTATTAGTTTCGGAGATAATGCAGACTATAGGATTTTGTAGCCATTTGGCACGGTGAAAAACGCTAAAAATTTGCCAAAAAGACACCATCGACAATAACTCCAAAACTAAAACAGCTATTCCGGATTTAACTGCATAGTCTTGTTTGCGTTTATAAACTACCCTAAGTGATGCAGTATGGTTTTTCTATTCGTATTAGTTTCGGAGATAATGCAGACTATAGGATTTTGTAGCCATTTGGCACGGTGAAAAACGCTGAAAATTTGCCAAAAAGACACCATCGACAATAACTCCAAAACTAAAACAGCTATTCCGGATTTAACTGCATAGTCTTGTTTGCGTTTATAAACTACCCTAAGTGATGCAGTATGGTTTTTCTATTCGTATTAGTTTCGGAGATAATGCAGACTATAGGATTTTGTAGCCATTTGGCACGGTGAAAAACGCTGAAAATTTGCCAAAAAGACACCATCGACAATAACTCCAAAACTAAAACAGCTATTCCGGATTTAACTACATAGTCTTGTTTGCGTTTATAAACTACCCTAAGTGATGCAGTATGGTTTTTCTATTCGTATTAGTTTCGGAGATAATGCAGACTATAGGATTTTGTAGCCATTTGGCACGGTGAAAAACGCTAAAAATTTGCCAAAAAGACACCATCGACAATAACTCCAAAACTAAAACAGCTATTCCGGATTTAACTGCATAGTCTTGTTTGCGTTTATAAACTACCCTAAGTGATGCAGTATGGTTTTTCTATTCGTATTAGTTTCGGAGATAATGCAGACTATAGGATTTTGTAGCCATTTGGCACGGTGAAAAACGCTAAAAATTTGCCAAAAGACACCATCGACAATAACTCCAAAACTAAAACAGCTATTCCGGATTTAACTGCATAGTCTTGTTTGCGTTTATAAACTACCCTAAGTGATGCAGTATGGTTTTTCTATTCGTATTAGTTTCGGAGATAATGCAGACTATAGGATTTTGTAGCCATTTGGCACGGTGAAAAACGCTAAAAATTTGCCAAAATGACACCATCGACAATAACTCCAAAACTAAAACAGCTATTCCGGATTTAACTGCATAGTCTTGTTTGCGTTTATAAACTACCCTAAGTGATGCAGTATGGTTTTTCTATTCGTATTAGTTTCGGAGATAATGCAGACTATAGGATTTTGTAGCCATTTGGCACGGTGAAAAACGCTAAAAATTTGCCAAAAAGACACCATCGACAATAACTCCAAAACTAAAACAGCTATTCCGGATTTAACTGCATAGTCTTGTTTGCGTTTATAAACTACCCTAAGTGATGCAGTATGGTTTTTCTATTCGTATTAGTTTCGGAGATAATGCAGACTATAGGATTTTGTAGCCATTTGGCACGGTGAAAAACGCTAAAAATTTGCCAAAAAGACACCATCGACAATAACTCCAAAACTAAAACAGCTATTCCGGATTTAACTGCATAGTCTTGTTTGCGTTTATAAACTACCCTAAGTGATGCAGTATGGTTTTTCTATTCGTATTAGTTTCGGAGATAATGCAGACTATAGGATTTTGTAGCCATTTGGCACGGTGAAAAACGCTAAAAATTTGCCAAAAAGACACCATCGACAATAACTCCAAAACTAAAACAGCTATTCCGGATTTAACTGCATAGTCTTGTTTGCGTTTATAAACTACCCTAAGTGATGCAGTATGGTTTTTCTATTCGTATTAGTTTCGGAGATAATGCAGACTATAGGATTTTGTAGCCATTTGGCACGGTGAAAAACGCTAAAAATTTGCCAAAATGACACCATCGACAATAACTCCAAAACTAAAACAGCTATTCCGGATTTAACTGCATAGTCTTGTTTGCGTTTATAAACTACCCTAAGTGATGCAGTATGGTTTTTCTATTCGTATTAGTTTCGGAGATAATGCAGACTATAGGATTTTGTAGCCATTTGGCACGGTGAAAAACGCTAAAAATTTGCCAAAAAGACACCATCGACAATAACTCCAAAACTAAAACAGCTATTCCGGATTTAACTGCATAGTCTTGTTTGCGTTTATAAACTACCCTAAGTGATGCAGTATGGTTTTTCTATTCGTATTAGTTTCGGAGATAATGCAGACTATAGGATTTTGTAGCCATTTGGCACGGTGAAAAACGCTAAAAATTTGCCAAAAAGACACCATCGACAATAACTCCAAAACTAAAACAGCTATTCCGGATTTAACTGCATAGTCTTGTTTGCGTTTATAAACTACCCTAAGTGATGCAGTATGGTTTTTCTATTCGTATTAGTTTCGGAGATAATGCAGACTATAGGATTTTGTAGCCATTTGGCACGGTGAAAAACGCTAAAAATTTGCCAAAATGACACCATCGACAATAACTCCAAAACTAAAACAGCTATTCCGGATTTAACTGCATAGTCTTGTTTGCGTTTATAAACTACCCTAAGTGATGCAGTATGGTTTTTCTATTCGTATTAGTTTCGGAGATAATGCAGACTATAGGATTTTGTAGCCATTTGGCACGGTGAAAAACGCTAAAAATTTGCCAAAAAGACACCATCGACAATAACTCCAAAACTAAAACAGCTATTCCGGATTTAACTACATAGTCTTGTTTGCGTTTATAAACTACCCTAAGTGATGCAGTATGGTTTTTCTATTCGTATTAGTTTCGGAGATAATGCAGACTATAGGATTTTGTAGCCATTTGGCACGGTGAAAAACGCTAAAAATTTGCCAAGACACCATCGACAATAACTCCAAAACTAAAACAGCTATTCCGGATTTAACTGCATAGTCTTGTTTGCGTTTATAAACTACCCTAAGTGATGCAGTATGGTTTTTCTATTCGTATTAGTTTCGGAGATAATGCAGACTATAGGATTTTGTAGCCATTTGGCACGGTGAAAAACGCTAAAAATTTGCCAAAATGACACCATCGACAATAACTCCAAAACTAAAACAGCTATTCCGGATTTAACTGCATAGTCTTGTTTGCGTTTATAAACTACCCTAAGTGATGCAGTATGGTTTTTCTATTCGTATTAGTTTCGGAGATAATGCAGACTATAGGATTTTGTAGCCATTTGGCACGGTGAAAAACGCTAAAAATTTGCCAAAAAGACACCATCGACAATAACTCCAAAACTAAAACAGCTATTCCGGATTTAACTGCATAGTCTTGTTTGCGTTTATAAACTACCCTAAGTGATGCAGTATGGTTTTTCTATTCGTATTAGTTTCGGAGATAATGCAGACTATAGGATTTTGTAGCCATTTGGCACGGTGAAAAACGCTAA
Organism: Macrothele yani; assembly: GCA_039090855.1. Classification (NCBI taxonomy): domain Eukaryota; kingdom Metazoa; phylum Arthropoda; class Arachnida; order Araneae; family Macrothelidae; genus Macrothele; species Macrothele yani. Next base: position 68,481,613 of record CM076993.1, on the reverse strand, counting down.
AAATTTGCCAAAAAGACACCATCGACAATAACTCCAAAACTAAAACAGCTATTCCGGATTTAACTACATAGTCTTGTTTGCGTTTATAAACTACCCTAAGTGATGCAGTATGGTTTTTCTATTCGTATTAGTTTCGGAGATAATGCAGACTATAGGATTTTGTAGCCATTTGGCACGGTGAAAAACGCTAAAAATTTGCCAAAAAGACACCATCGACAATAACTCCAAAACTAAAACAGCTATTCCGGATTTAACTACATAGTCTTGTTTGCGTTTATAAACTACCCTAAGTGATGCAGTATGGTTTTTCTATTCGTATTAGTTTCGGAGATAATGCAGACTATAGGATTTTGTAGCCATTTGGCACGGTGAAAAACGCTAAAAATTTGCCAAAAAGACACCATCGACAATAACTCCAAAACTAAAACAGCTATTCCGGATTTAACTACATAGTCTTGTTTGCGTTTATAAACTACCCTAAGTGATGCAGTATGGTTTTTCTATTCGTATTAGTTTCGGAGATAATGCAGACTATAGGATTTTGTAGCCATTTGGCACGGTGAAAAACGCTAAAAATTTGCCAAAAAGACACCATCGACAATAACTCCAAAACTAAAACAGCTATTCCGGATTTAACTACACAGTCTTGTTTGCGTTTATAAACTACCCTAAGTGATGCAGTATGGTTTTTCTATTCGTATTAGTTTCGGAGATAATGCAGACTATAGGATTTTGTAGCCATTTGGCACGGTGAAAAACGCTAAAAATTTGCCAAAATGACACCATCGACAATAACTCCAAAACTAAAACAGCTATTCCGGATTTAACTGCATAGTCTTGTTTGCGTTTATAAACTACCCTAAGTGATGCAGTATGGTTTTTCTATTCGTATTAGTTTCGGAGATAATGCAGACTATAGGATTTTGTAGCCATTTGGCACGGTGAAAAACGCTAAAAATTTGCCAAAAAGACACCATCGACAATAACTCCAAAACTAAAACAGCTATTCCGGATTTAACTACACAGTCTTGTTTGCGTTTATAAACTACCCTAAGTGATGCAGTATGGTTTTTCTATTCGTATTAGTTTCGGAGATAATGCAGACTATAGGATTTTGTAGCCATTTGGCACGGTGAAAAACGCTAAAAATTTGCCAAAAAGACACCATCGACAATAACTCCAAAACTAAAACAGCTATTCCGGATTTAACTACATAGTCTTGTTTGCGTTTATAAACTACCCTAAGTGATGCAGTATGGTTTTTCTATTCGTATTAGTTTCGGAGATAATGCAGACTATAGGATTTTGTAGCCATTTGGCACGGTGAAAAACGCTAAAAATTTGCCAAAAAGACACCATCGACAATAACTCCAAAACTAAAACAGCTATTCCGGATTTAACTGCATAGTCTTATTTGCGTTTATAAACTACCCTAAGTGATGCAGTATGGTTTTTCTATTCGTATTAGTTTCGGAGATAATGCAGACTATAGGATTTTGTAGCCATTTGGCACGGTGAAAAACGCTAAAAATTTGCCAAAAAGACACCATCGACAATAACTCCAAAACTAAAACAGCTATTCCGGATTTAACTGCATAGTCTTGTTTGCGTTTATAAACTACCCTAAGTGATGCAGTATGGTTTTTCTATTCGTATTAGTTTCGGAGATAATGCAGACTATAGGATTTTGTAGCCATTTGGCACGGTGAAAAACGCTAAAAATTTGCCAAAAAGACACCATCGACAATAACTCCAAAACTAAAACAGCTATTCCGGATTTAACTACATAGTCTTGTTTGCGTTTATAAACTACCCTAAGTGATGCAGTATGGTTTTTCTATTCGTATTAGTTTCGGAGATAATGCAGACTATAGGATTTTGTAGCCATTTGGCACGGTGAAAAACGCTAAAAATTTGCCAAAATGACACCATCGACAATAACTCCAAAACTAAAACAGCTATTCCGGATTTAACTACATAGTCTTGTTTGCGTTTATAAACTACCCTAAGTGATGCAGTATGGTTTTTCTATTCGTATTAGTTTCGGAGATAATGCAGACTATAGGATTTTGTAGCCATTTGGCACGGTGAAAAACGCTAAAAATTTGCCAAAAAGACACCATCGACAATAACTCCAAAACTAAAACAGCTATTCCGGATTTAACTACATAGTCTTGTTTGCGTTTATAAACTACCCTAAGTGATGCAGTATGGTTTTTCTATTCGTATTAGTTTCGGAGATAATGCAGACTATAGGATTTTGTAGCCATTTGGCACGGTGAAAAACGCTAAAAATTTGCCAAAATGACACCATCGACAATAACTCCAAAACTAAAACAGCTATTCCGGATTTAACTACATAGTCTTGTTTGCGTTTATAAACTACCCTAAGTGATGCAGTATGGTTTTTCTATTCGTATTAGTTTCGGAGATAATGCAGACTATAGGATTTTGTAGCCATTTGGCACGGTGAAAAACGCTAAAAATTTGCCAAAAAGACACCATCGACAATAACTCCAAAACTAAAACAGCTATTCCGGATTTAACTACACAGTCTTGTTTGCGTTTATAAACTACCCTAAGTGATGCAGTATGGTTTTTCTATTCGTATTAGTTTCGGAGATAATGCAGACTATAGGATTTTGTAGCCATTTGGCACGGTGAAAAACGCTAAAAATTTGCCAAAAAGACACCATCGACAATAACTCCAAAACTAAAACAGCTATTCCGGATTTAACTACATAGTCTTGTTTGCGTTTATAAACTACCCTAAGTGATGCAGTATGGTTTTTCTATTCGTATTAGTTTCGGAGATAATGCAGACTATAGGATTTTGTAGCCATTTGGCACGGTGAAAAACGCTAAAAATTTGCCAAAAAGACACCATCGACAATAACTCCAAAACTAAAACAGCTATTCCGGATTTAACTACATAGTCTTGTTTGCGTTTATAAACTACCCTAAGTGATGCAGTATGGTTTTTCTATTCGTATTAGTTTCGGAGATAATGCAGACTATAGGATTTTGTAGCCATTTGGCACGGTGAAAAACGCTAAAAATTTGCCAAAATGACACCATCGACAATAACTCCAAAACTAAAACAGCTATTCCGGATTTAACTACATAGTCTTGTTTGCGTTTATAAACTACCCTAAGTGATGCAGTATGGTTTTTCTATTCGTATTAGTTTCGGAGATAATGCAGACTATAGGATTTTGTAGCCATTTGGCACGGTGAAAAACGCTAAAAATTTGCCAAAAAGACACCATCGACAATAACTCCAAAACTAAAACAGCTATTCCGGATTTAACTACATAGTCTTGTTTGCGTTTATAAACTACCCTAAGTGATGCAGTATGGTTTTTCTATTCGTATTAGTTTCGGAGATAATGCAGACTATAGGATTTTGTAGCCATTTGGCACGGTGAAAAACGCTAAAAATTTGCCAAAAAGACACCATCGACAATAACTCCAAAACTAAAACAGCTATTCCGGATTTAACTACATAGTCTTGTTTGCGTTTATAAACTACCCTAAGTGATGCAGTATGGTTTTTCTATTCGTATTAGTTTCGGAGATAATGCAGACTATAGGATTTTGTAGCCATTTGGCACGGTGAAAAACGCTAAAAATTTGCCAAAAAGACACCATCGACAATAACTCCAAAACTAAAACAGCTATTCCGGATTTAACTACACAGTCTTGTTTGCGTTTATAAACTACCCTAAGTGATGCAGTATGGTTTTTCTATTCGTATTAGTTTCGGAGATAATGCAGACTATAGGATTTTGTAGCCATTTGGCACGGTGAAAAACGCTAAAAATTTGCCAAAAAGACACCATCGACAATAACTCCAAAACTAAAACAGCTATTCCGGATTTAACTACATAGTCTTGTTTGCGTTTATAAACTACCCTAAGTGATGCAGTATGGTTTTTCTATTCGTATTAGTTTCGGAGATAATGCAGACTATAGGATTTTGTAGCCATTTGGCACGGTGAAAAACGCTAAAAATTTGCCAAAAAGACACCATCGACAATAACTCCAAAACTAAAACAGCTATTCCGGATTTAACTACATAGTCTTGTTTGCGTTTATAAACTACCCTAAGTGATGCAGTATGGTTTTTCTATTCGTATTAGTTTCGGAGATAATGCAGACTATAGGATTTTGTAGCCATTTGGCACGGTGAAAAACGCTAAAAATTTGCCAAAAAGACACCATCGACAATAACTCCAAAACTAAAACAGCTATTCCGGATTTAACTACATAGTCTTGTTTGCGTTTATAAACTACCCTAAGTGATGCAGTATGGTTTTTCTATTCGTATTAGTTTCGGAGATAATGCAGACTATAGGATTTTGTAGCCATTTGGCACGGTGAAAAACGCTAAAAATTTGCCAAAAAGACACCATCGACAATAACTCCAAAACTAAAACAGCTATTCCGGATTTAACTACATAGTCTTGTTTGCGTTTATAAACTACCCTAAGTGATGCAGTATGGTTTTTCTATTCGTATTAGTTTCGGAGATAATGCAGACTATAGGATTTTGTAGCCATTTGGCACGGTGAAAAACGCTAAAAATTTGCCAAAAAGACACCATCGACAATAACTCCAAAACTAAAACAGCTATTCCGGATTTAACTACATAGTCTTGTTTGCGTTTATAAACTACCCTAAGTGATGCAGTATGGTTTTTCTATTCGTATTAGTTTCGGAGATAATGCAGACTATAGGATTTTGTAGCCATTTGGCACGGTGAAAAACGCTAAAAATTTGCCAAAAAGACACCATCGACAATAACTCCAAAACTAAAACAGCTATTCCGGATTTAACTACATAGTCTTGTTTGCGTTTATAAACTACCCTAAGTGATGCAGTATGGTTTTTCTATTCGTATTAGTTTCGGAGATAATGCAGACTATAGGATTTTGTAGCCATTTGGCACGGTGAAAAACGCTAAAAATTTGCCAAAAAGACACCATCGACAATAACTCCAAAACTAAAACAGCTATTCCGGATTTAACTACATAGTCTTGTTTGCGTTTATAAACTACCCTAAGTGATGCAGTATGGTTTTTCTATTCGTATTAGTTTCGGAGATAATGCAGACTATAGGATTTTGTAGCCATTTGGCACGGTGAAAAACGCTAAAAATTTGCCAAAAAGACACCATCGACAATAACTCCAAAACTAAAACAGCTATTCCGGATTTAACTACACAGTCTTGTTTGCGTTTATAAACTACCCTAAGTGATGCAGTATGGTTTTTCTATTCGTATTAGTTTCGGAGATAATGCAGACTATAGGATTTTGTAGCCATTTGGCACGGTGAAAAACGCTAAAAATTTGCCAAAAAGACACCATCGACAATAACTCCAAAACTAAAACAGCTATTCCGGATTTAACTACACAGTCTTGTTTGCGTTTATAAACTACCCTAAGTGATGCAGTATGGTTTTTCTATTCGTATTAGTTTCGGAGATAATGCAGACTATAGGATTTTGTAGCCATTTGGCACGGTGAAAAACGCTAAAAATTTGCCAAAAAGACACCATCGACAATAACTCCAAAACTAAAACAGCTATTCCGGATTTAACTACATAGTCTTGTTTGCGTTTATAAACTACCCTAAGTGATGCAGTATGGTTTTTCTATTCGTATTAGTTTCGGAGATAATGCAGACTATAGGATTTTGTAGCCATTTGGCACGGTGAAAAACGCTAAAAATTTGCCAAAAAGACACCATCGACAATAACTCCAAAACTAAAACAGCTATTCCGGATTTAACTACACAGTCTTGTTTGCGTTTATAAACTACCCTAAGTGATGCAGTATGGTTTTTCTATTCGTATTAGTTTCGGAGATAATGCAGACTATAGGATTTTGTAGCCATTTGGCACGGTGAAAAACGCTAAAAATTTGCCAAAAAGACACCATCGACAATAACTCCAAAACTAAAACAGCTATTCCGGATTTAACTACACAGTCTTGTTTGCGTTTATAAACTACCCTAAGTGATGCAGTATGGTTTTTCTATTCGTATTAGTTTCGGAGATAATGCAGACTATAGGATTTTGTAGCCATTTGGCACGGTGAAAAACGCTAAAAATTTGCCAAAAAGACACCATCGACAATAACTCCAAAACTAAAACAGCTATTCCGGATTTAACTACATAGTCTTGTTTGCGTTTATAAACTACCCTAAGTGATGCAGTATGGTTTTTCTATTCGTATTAGTTTCGGAGATAATGCAGACTATAGGATTTTGTAGCCATTTGGCACGGTGAAAAACGCTAAAAATTTGCCAAAAAGACACCATCGACAATAACTCCAAAACTAAAACAGCTATTCCGGATTTAACTACACAGTCTTGTTTGCGTTTATAAACTACCCTAAGTGATGCAGTATGGTTTTTCTATTCGTATTAGTTTCGGAGATAATGCAGACTATAGGATTTTGTAGCCATTTGGCACGGTGAAAAACGCTGAAAATTTGCCAAAAAGACACCATCGACAATAACTCCAAAACTAAAACAGCTATTCCGGATTTAACTACACAGTCTTGTTTGCGTTTATAAACTACCCTAAGTGATGCAGTATGGTTTTTCTATTCGTATTAGTTTCGGAGATAATGCAGACTATAGGATTTTGTAGCCATTTGGCACGGTGAAAAACGCTAAAAATTTGCCAAAAAGACACCATCGACAATAACTCCAAAACTAAAACAGCTATTCCGGATTTAACTACATAGTCTTGTTTGCGTTTATAAACTACCCTAAGTGATGCAGTATGGTTTTTCTATTCGTATTAGTTTCGGAGATAATGCAGACTATAGGATTTTGTAGCCATTTGGCACGGTGAAAAACGCTAAAAATTTGCCAAAAAGACACCATCGACAATAACTCCAAAACTAAAACAGCTATTCCGGATTTAACTACATAGTCTTGTTTGCGTTTATAAACTACCCTAAGTGATGCAGTATGGTTTTTCTATTCGTATTAGTTTCGGAGATAATGCAGACTATAGGATTTTGTAGCCATTTGGCACGGTGAAAAACGCTAAAAATTTGCCAAAAAGACACCATCGACAATAACTCCAAAACTAAAACAGCTATTCCGGATTTAACTACATAGTCTTGTTTGCGTTTATAAACTACCCTAAGTGATGCAGTATGGTTTTTCTATTCGTATTAGTTTCGGAGATAATGCAGACTATAGGATTTTGTAGCCATTTGGCACGGTGAAAAACGCTAAAAATTTGCCAAAAAGACACCATCGACAATAACTCCAAAACTAAAACAGCTATTCCGGATTTAACTACATAGTCTTGTTTGCGTTTATAAACTACCCTAAGTGATGCAGTATGGTTTTTCTATTCGTATTAGTTTCGGAGATAATGCAGACTATAGGATTTTGTAGCCATTTGGCACGGTGAAAAACGCTAAAAATTTGCCAAAAAGACACCATCGACAATAACTCCAAAACTAAAACAGCTATTCCGGATTTAACTACACAGTCTTGTTTGCGTTTATAAACTACCCTAAGTGATGCAGTATGGTTTTTCTATTCGTATTAGTTTCGGAGATAATGCAGACTATAGGATTTTGTAGCCATTTGGCACGGTGAAAAACGCTAAAAATTTGCCAAAAAGACACCATCGACAATAACTCCAAAACTAAAACAGCTATTCCGGATTTAACTACATAGTCTTGTTTGCGTTTATAAACTACCCTAAGTGATGCAGTATGGTTTTTCTATTCGTATTAGTTTCGGAGATAATGCAGACTATAGGATTTTGTAGCCATTTGGCACGGTGAAAAACGCTAAAAATTTGCCAAAAAGACACCATCGACAATAACTCCAAAACTAAAACAGCTATTCCGGATTTAACTACACAGTCTTGTTTGCGTTTATAAACTACCCTAAGTGATGCAGTATGGTTTTTCTATTCGTATTAGTTTCGGAGATAATGCAGACTATAGGATTTTGTAGCCATTTGGCACGGTGAAAAACGCTAAAAATTTGCCAAAATGACACCATCGACAATAACTCCAAAACTAAAACAGCTATTCCGGATTTAACTACACAGTCTTGTTTGCGTTTATAAACTACCCTAAGTGATGCAGTATGGTTTTTCTATTCGTATTAGTTTCGGAGATAATGCAGACTATAGGATTTTGTAGCCATTTGGCACGGTGAAAAACGCTAAAAATTTGCCAAAAAGACACCATCGACAATAACTCCAAAACTAAAACAGCTATTCCGGATTTAACTACACAGTCTTGTTTGCGTTTATAAACTACCCTAAGTGATGCAGTATGGTTTTTCTATTCGTATTAGTTTCGGAGATAATGCAGACTATAGGATTTTGTAGCCATTTGGCACGGTGAAAAACGCTAAAAATTTGCCAAAAAGACACCATCGACAATAACTCCAAAACTAAAACAGCTATTCCGGATTTAACTACACAGTCTTGTTTGCGTTTATAAACTACCCTAAGTGATGCAGTATGGTTTTTCTATTCGTATTAGTTTCGGAGATAATGCAGACTATAGGATTTTGTAGCCATTTGGCACGGTGAAAAACGCTAAAAATTTGCCAAAAAGACACCATCGACAATAACTCCAAAACTAAAACAGCTATTCCGGATTTAACTACATAGTCTTGTTTGCGTTTATAAACTACCCTAAGTGATGCAGTATGGTTTTTCTATTCGTATTAGTTTCGGAGATAATGCAGACTATAGGATTTTGTAGCCATTTGGCACGGTGAAAAACGCTAAAAATTTGCCAAAAAGACACCATCGACAATAACTCCAAAACTAAAACAGCTATTCCGGATTTAACTACATAGTCTTGTTTGCGTTTATAAACTACCCTAAGTGATGCAGTATGGTTTTTCTATTCGTATTAGTTTCGGAGATAATGCAGACTATAGGATTTTGTAGCCATTTGGCACGGTGAAAAACGCTAAAAATTTGCCAAAAAGACACCATCGACAATAACTCCAAAACTAAAACAGCTATTCCGGATTTAACTGCATAGTCTTGTTTGCGTTTATAAACTACCCTAAGTGATGCAGTATGGTTTTTCTATTCGTATTAGTTTCGGAGATAATGCAGACTATAGGATTTTGTAGCCATTTGGCACGGTGAAAAACGCTAAAAATTTGCCAAAAAGACACCATCGACAATAACTCCAAAACTAAAACAGCTATTCCGGATTTAACTACACAGTCTTGTTTGCGTTTATAAACTACCCTAAGTGATGCAGTATGGTTTTTCTATTCGTATTAGTTTCGGAGATAATGCAGACTATAGGATTTTGTAGCCATTTGGCACGGTGAAAAACGCTAAAAATTTGCCAAAAAGACACCATCGACAATAACTCCAAAACTAAAACAGCTATTCCGGATTTAACTACATAGTCTTGTTTGCGTTTATAAACTACCCTAAGTGATGCAGTATGGTTTTTCTATTCGTATTAGTTTCGGAGATAATGCAGACTATAGGATTTTGTAGCCATTTGGCACGGTGAAAAACGCTAAAAATTTGCCAAAAAGACACCATCGACAATAACTCCAAAACTAAAACAGCTATTCCGGATTTAACTACATAGTCTTGTTTGCGTTTATAAACTACCCTAAGTGATGCAGTATGGTTTTTCTATTCGTATTAGTTTCGGAGATAATGCAGACTATAGGATTTTGTAGCCATTTGGCACGGTGAAAAACGCTAAAAATTTGCCAAAAAGACACCATCGACAATAACTCCAAAACTAAAACAGCTATTCCGGATTTAACTACATAGTCTTGTTTGCGTTTATAAACTACCCTAAGTGATGCAGTATGGTTTTTCTATTCGTATTAGTTTCGGAGATAATGCAGACTATAGGATTTTGTAGCCATTTGGCACGGTGAAAAACGCTAAAAATTTGCCAAAAAGACACCATCGACAATAACTCCAAAACTAAAACAGCTATTCCGGATTTAACTACATAGTCTTGTTTGCGTTTATAAACTACCCTAAGTGATGCAGTATGGTTTTTCTATTCGTATTAGTTTCGGAGATAATGCAGACTATAGGATTTTGTAGCCATTTGGCACGGTGAAAAACGCTAAAAATTTGCCAAAAAGACACCATCGACAATAACTCCAAAACTAAAACAGCTATTCCGGATTTAACTACATAGTCTTGTTTGCGTTTATAAACTACCCTAAGTGATGCAGTATGGTTTTTCTATTCGTATTAGTTTCGGAGATAATGCAGACTATAGGATTTTGTAGCCATTTGGCACGGTGAAAAACGCTAAAAATTTGCCAAAAAGACACCATCGACAATAACTCCAAAACTAAAACAGCTATTCCGGATTTAACTACATAGTCTTGTTTGCGTTTATAAACTACCCTAAGTGATGCAGTATGGTTTTTCTATTCGTATTAGTTTCGGAGATAATGCAGACTATAGGATTTTGTAGCCATTTGGCACGGTGAAAAACGCTAAAAATTTGCCAAAAAGACACCATCGACAATAACTCCAAAACTAAAACAGCTATTCCGGATTTAACTACATAGTCTTGTTTGCGTTTATAAACTACCCTAAGTGATGCAGTATGGTTTTTCTATTCGTATTAGTTTCGGAGATAATGCAGACTATAGGATTTTGTAGCCATTTGGCACGGTGAAAAACGCTAAAAATTTGCCAAAAAGACACCATCGACAATAACTCCAAAACTAAAACAGCTATTCCGGATTTAACTACATAGTCTTGTTTGCGTTTATAAACTACCCTAAGTGATGCAGTATGGTTTTTCTATTCGTATTAGTTTCGGAGATAATGCAGACTATAGGATTTTGTAGCCATTTGGCACGGTGAAAAACGCTAAAAATTTGCCAAAAAGACACCATCGACAATAACTCCAAAACTAAAACAGCTATTCCGGATTTAACTACATAGTCTTGTTTGCGTTTATAAACTACCCTAAGTGATGCAGTATGGTTTTTCTATTCGTATTAGTTTCGGAGATAATGCAGACTATAGGATTTTGTAGCCATTTGGCACGGTGAAAAACGCTAAAAATTTGCCAAAAAGACACCATCGACAATAACTCCAAAACTAAAACAGCTATTCCGGATTTAACTACATAGTCTTGTTTGCGTTTATAAACTACCCTAAGTGATGCAGTATGGTTTTTCTATTCGTATTAGTTTCGGAGATAATGCAGACTATAGGATTTTGTAGCCATTTGGCACGGTGAAAAACGCTAAAAATTTGCCAAAAAGACACCATCGACAATAACTCCAAAACTAAAACAGCTATTCCGGATTTAACTACATAGTCTTGTTTGCGTTTATAAACTACCCTAAGTGATGCAGTATGGTTTTTCTATTCGTATTAGTTTCGGAGATAATGCAGACTATAGGATTTTGTAGCCATTTGGCACGGTGAAAAACGCTAAAAATTTGCCAAAAAGACACCATCGACAATAACTCCAAAACTAAAACAGCTATTCCGGATTTAACTACATAGTCTTGTTTGCGTTTATAAACTACCCTAAGTGATGCAGTATGGTTTTTCTATTCGTATTAGTTTCGGAGATAATGCAGACTATAGGATTTTGTAGCCATTTGGCACGGTGAAAAACGCTAAAAATTTGCCAAAAAGACACCATCGACAATAACTCCAAAACTAAAACAGCTATTCCGGATTTAACTACATAGTCTTGTTTGCGTTTATAAACTACCCTAAGTGATGCAGTATGGTTTTTCTATTCGTATTAGTTTCGGAGATAATGCAGACTATAGGATTTTGTAGCCATTTGGCACGGTGAAAAACGCTAAAAATTTGCCAAAAAGACACCATCGACAATAACTCCAAAACTAAAACAGCTATTCCGGATTTAACTACACAGTCTTGTTTGCGTTTATAAACTACCCTAAGTGATGCAGTATGGTTTTTCTATTCGTATTAGTTTCGGAGATAATGCAGACTATAGGATTTTGTAGCCATTTGGCACGGTGAAAAACGCTAAAAATTTGCCAAAAAGACACCATCGACAATAACTCCAAAACTAAAACAGCTATTCCGGATTTAACTACATAGTCTTGTTTGCGTTTATAAACTACCCTAAGTGATGCAGTATGGTTTTTCTATTCGTATTAGTTTCGGAGATAATGCAGACTATAGGATTTTGTAGCCATTTGGCACGGTGAAAAACGCTAAAAATTTGCCAAAATGACACCATCGACAATAACTCCAAAACTAAAACAGCTATTCCGGATTTAACTACATAGTCTTGTTTGCGTTTATAAACTACCCTAAGTGATGCAGTATGGTTTTTCTATTCGTATTAGTTTCGGAGATAATGCAGACTATAGGATTTTGTAGCCATTTGGCACGGTGAAAAACGCTAAAAATTTGCCAAAAAGACACCATCGACAATAACTCCAAAACTAAAACAGCTATTCCGGATTTAACTACATAGTCTTGTTTGCGTTTATAAACTACCCTAAGTGATGCAGTATGGTTTTTCTATTCGTATTAGTTTCGGAGATAATGCAGACTATAGGATTTTGTAGCCATTTGGCACGGTGAAAAACGCTAAAAATTTGCCAAAAAGACACCATCGACAATAACTCCAAAACTAAAACAGCTATTCCGGATTTAACTACATAGTCTTGTTTGCGTTTATAAACTACCCTAAGTGATGCAGTATGGTTTTTCTATTCGTATTAGTTTCGGAGATAATGCAGACTATAGGATTTTGTAGCCATTTGGCACGGTGAAAAACGCTAAAAATTTGCCAAAAAGACACCATCGACAATAACTCCAAAACTAAAACAGCTATTCCGGATTTAACTACATAGTCTTGTTTGCGTTTATAAACTACCCTAAGTGATGCAGTATGGTTTTTCTATTCGTATTAGTTTCGGAGATAATGCAGACTATAGGATTTTGTAGCCATTTGGCACGGTGAAAAACGCTAAAAATTTGCCAAAAAGACACCATCGACAATAACTCCAAAACTAAAACAGCTATTCCGGATTTAACTACACAGTCTTGTTTGCGTTTATAAACTACCCTAAGTGATGCAGTATGGTTTTTCTATTCGTATTAGTTTCGGAGATAATGCAGACTATAGGATTTTGTAGCCATTTGGCACGGTGAAAAACGCTAAAAATTTGCCAAAAAGACACCATCGACAATAACTCCAAAACTAAAACAGCTATTCCGGATTTAACTACACAGTCTTGTTTGCGTTTATAAACTACCCTAAGTGATGCAGTATGGTTTTTCTATTCGTATTAGTTTCGGAGATAATGCAGACTATAGGATTTTGTAGCCATTTGGCACGGTGAAAAACGCTAAAAATTTGCCAAAAAGACACCATCGACAATAACTCCAAAACTAAAACAGCTATTCCGGATTTAACTACACAGTCTTGTTTGCGTTTATAAACTACCCTAAGTGATGCAGTATGGTTTTTCTATTCGTATTAGTTTCGGAGATAATGCAGACTATAGGATTTTGTAGCCATTTGGCACGGTGAAAAACGCTAAAAATTTGCCAAAATGACACCATCGACAATAACTCCAAAACTAAAACAGCTATTCCGGATTTAACTACATAGTCTTGTTTGCGTTTATAAACTACCCTAAGTGATGCAGTATGGTTTTTCTATTCGTATTAGTTTCGGAGATAATGCAGACTATAGGATTTTGTAGCCATTTGGCACGGTGAAAAACGCTAAAAATTTGCCAAAAAGACACCATCGACAATAACTCCAAAACTAAAACAGCTATTCCGGATTTAACTACACAGTCTTGTTTGCGTTTATAAACTACCCTAAGTGATGCAGTATGGTTTTTCTATTCGTATTAGTTTCGGAGATAATGCAGACTATAGGATTTTGTAGCCATTTGGCACGGTGAAAAACGCTAAAAATTTGCCAAAATGACACCATCGACAATAACTCCAAAACTAAAACAGCTATTCCGGATTTAACTACACAGTCTTGTTTGCGTTTATAAACTACCCTAAGTGATGCAGTATGGTTTTTCTATTCGTATTAGTTTCGGAGATAATGCAGACTATAGGATTTTGTAGCCATTTGGCACGGTGAAAAACGCTAAAAATTTGCCAAAAAGACACCATCGACAATAACTCCAAAACTAAAACAGCTATTCCGGATTTAACTACACAGTCTTGTTTGCGTTTATAAACTACCCTAAGTGATGCAGTATGGTTTTTCTATTCGTATTAGTTTCGGAGATAATGCAGACTATAGGATTTTGTAGCCATTTGGCACGGTGAAAAACGCTAAAAATTTGCCAAAAAGACACCATCGACAATAACTCCAAAACTAAAACAGCTATTCCGGATTTAACTACATAGTCTTGTTTGCGTTTATAAACTACCCTAAGTGATGCAGTATGGTTTTTCTATTCGTATTAGTTTCGGAGATAATGCAGACTATAGGATTTTGTAGCCATTTGGCACGGTGAAAAACGCTAAAAATTTGCCAAAAAGACACCATCGACAATAACTCCAAAACTAAAACAGCTATTCCGGATTTAACTACATAGTCTTGTTTGCGTTTATAAACTACCCTAAGTGATGCAGTATGGTTTTTCTATTCGTATTAGTTTCGGAGATAATGCAGACTATAGGATTTTGTAGCCATTTGGCACGGTGAAAAACGCTAAAAATTTGCCAAAAAGACACCATCGACAATAACTCCAAAACTAAAACAGCTATTCCGGATTTAACTACACAGTCTTGTTTGCGTTTATAAACTACCCTAAGTGATGCAGTATGGTTTTTCTATTCGTATTAGTTTCGGAGATAATGCAGACTATAGGATTTTGTAGCCATTTGGCACGGTGAAAAACGCTAAAAATTTGCCAAAAAGACACCATCGACAATAACTCCAAAACTAAAACAGCTATTCCGGATTTAACTACACAGTCTTGTTTGCGTTTATAAACTACCCTAAGTGATGCAGTATGGTTTTTCTATTCGTATTAGTTTCGGAGATAATGCAGACTATAGGATTTTGTAGCCATTTGGCACGGTGAAAAACGCTAAAAATTTGCCAAAAAGACACCATCGACAATAACTCCAAAACTAAAACAGCTATTCCGGATTTAACTACACAGTCTTGTTTGCGTTTATAAACTACCCTAAGTGATGCAGTATGGTTTTTCTATTCGTATTAGTTTCGGAGATAATGCAGACTATAGGATTTTGTAGCCATTTGGCACGGTGAAAAACGCTGAAAATTTGCCAAAAAGACACCATCGACAATAACTCCAAAACTAAAACAGCTATTCCGGATTTAACTACACAGTCTTGTTTGCGTTTATAAACTACCCTAAGTGATGCAGTATGGTTTTTCTATTCGTATTAGTTTCGGAGATAATGCAGACTATAGGATTTTGTAGCCATTTGGCACGGTGAAAAACGCTAAAAATTTGCCAAAAAGACACCATCGACAATAACTCCAAAACTAAAACAGCTATTCCGGATTTAACTACACAGTCTTGTTTGCGTTTATAAACTACCCTAAGTGATGCAGTATGGTTTTTCTATTCGTATTAGTTTCGGAGATAATGCAGACTATAGGATTTTGTAGCCATTTGGCACGGTGAAAAACGCTAAAAATTTGCCAAAAAGACACCATCGACAATAACTCCAAAACTAAAACAGCTATTCCGGATTTAACTACACAGTCTTGTTTGCGTTTATAAACTACCCTAAGTGATGCAGTATGGTTTTTCTATTCGTATTAGTTTCGGAGATAATGCAGACTATAGGATTTTGTAGCCATTTGGCACGGTGAAAAACGCTAAAAATTTGCCAAAATGACACCATCGACAATAACTCCAAAACTAAAACAGCTATTCCGGATTTAACTACACAGTCTTGTTTGCGTTTATAAACTACCCTAAGTGATGCAGTATGGTTTTTCTATTCGTATTAGTTTCGGAGATAATGCAGACTATAGGATTTTGTAGCCATTTGGCACGGTGAAAAACGCTAAAAATTTGCCAAAAAGACACCATCGACAATAACTCCAAAACTAAAACAGCTATTCCGGATTTAACTACATAGTCTTGTTTGCGTTTATAAACTACCCTAAGTGATGCAGTATGGTTTTTCTATTCGTATTAGTTTCGGAGATAATGCAGACTATAGGATTTTGTAGCCATTTGGCACGGTGAAAAACGCTAAAAATTTGCCAAAAAGACACCATCGACAATAACTCCAAAACTAAAACAGCTATTCCGGATTTAACTACATAGTCTTGTTTGCGTTTATAAACTACCCTAAGTGATGCAGTATGGTTTTTCTATTCGTATTAGTTTCGGAGATAATGCAGACTATAGGATTTTGTAGCCATTTGGCACGGTGAAAAACGCTAAAAATTTGCCAAAAAGACACCATCGACAATAACTCCAAAACTAAAACAGCTATTCCGGATTTAACTACACAGTCTTGTTTGCGTTTATAAACTACCCTAAGTGATGCAGTATGGTTTTTCTATTCGTATTAGTTTCGGAGATAATGCAGACTATAGGATTTTGTAGCCATTTGGCACGGTGAAAAACGCTAAAAATTTGCCAAAAAGACACCATCGACAATAACTCCAAAACTAAAACAGCTATTCCGGATTTAACTACATAGTCTTGTTTGCGTTTATAAACTACCCTAAGTGATGCAGTATGGTTTTTCTATTCGTATTAGTTTCGGAGATAATGCAGACTATAGGATTTTGTAGCCATTTGGCACGGTGAAAAACGCTAAAAATTTGCCAAAATGACACCATCGACAATAACTCCAAAACTAAAACAGCTATTCCGGATTTAACTACACAGTCTTGTTTGCGTTTATAAACTACCCTAAGTGATGCAGTATGGTTTTTCTATTCGTATTAGTTTCGGAGATAATGCAGACTATAGGATTTTGTAGCCATTTGGCACGGTGAAAAACGCTAAAAATTTGCCAAAAAGACACCATCGACAATAACTCCAAAACTAAAACAGCTATTCCGGATTTAACTACACAGTCTTGTTTGCGTTTATAAACTACCCTAAGTGATGCAGTATGGTTTTTCTATTCGTATTAGTTTCGGAGATAATGCAGACTATAGGATTTTGTAGCCATTTGGCACGGTGAAAAACGCTAAAAATTTGCCAAAAAGACACCATCGACAATAACTCCAAAACTAAAACAGCTATTCCGGATTTAACTACATAGTCTTGTTTGCGTTTATAAACTACCCTAAGTGATGCAGTATGGTTTTTCTATTCGTATTAGTTTCGGAGATAATGCAGACTATAGGATTTTGTAGCCATTTGGCACGGTGAAAAACGCTAAAAATTTGCCAAAAAGACACCATCGACAATAACTCCAAAACTAAAACAGCTATTCCGGATTTAACTACATAGTCTTGTTTGCGTTTATAAACTACCCTAAGTGATGCAGTATGGTTTTTCTATTCGTATTAGTTTCGGAGATAATGCAGACTATAGGATTTTGTAGCCATTTGGCACGGTGAAAAACGCTGAAAAATTTGCCAAAAAGACACCATCGACAATAACTCCAAAACTAAAACAGCTATTCCGGATTTAACTACACAGTCTTGTTTGCGTTTATAAACTACCCTAAGTGATGCAGTATGGTTTTTCTATTCGTATTAGTTTCGGAGATAATGCAGACTATAGGATTTTGTAGCCATTTGGCACGGTGAAAAACGCTAAAAATTTGCCAAAAAGACACCATCGACAATAACTCCAAAACTAAAACAGCTATTCCGGATTTAACTACACAGTCTTGTTTGCGTTTATAAACTACCCTAAGTGATGCAGTATGGTTTTTCTATTCGTATTAGTTTCGGAGATAATGCAGACTATAGGATTTTGTAGCCATTTGGCACGGTGAAAAACGCTAAAAATTTGCCAAAAAGACACCATCGACAATAACTCCAAAACTAAAACAGCTATTCCGGATTTAACTACATAGTCTTGTTTGCGTTTATAAACTACCCTAAGTGATGCAGTATGGTTTTTCTATTCGTATTAGTTTCGGAGATAATGCAGACTATAGGATTTTGTAGCCATTTGGCACGGTGAAAAACGCTAAAAATTTGCCAAAAAGACACCATCGACAATAACTCCAAAACTAAAACAGCTATTCCGGATTTAACTACACAGTCTTGTTTGCGTTTATAAACTACCCTAAGTGATGCAGTATGGTTTTTCTATTCGTATTAGTTTCGGAGATAATGCAGACTATAGGATTTTGTAGCCATTTGGCACGGTGAAAAACGCTAAAAATTTGCCAAAAAGACACCATCGACAATAACTCCAAAACTAAAACAGCTATTCCGGATTTAACTACACAGTCTTGTTTGCGTTTATAAACTACCCTAAGTGATGCAGTATGGTTTTTCTATTCGTATTAGTTTCGGAGATAATGCAGACTATAGGATTTTGTAGCCATTTGGCACGGTGAAAAACGCTAAAAATTTGCCAAAAAGACACCATCGACAATAACTCCAAAACTAAAACAGCTATTCCGGATTTAACTACACAGTCTTGTTTGCGTTTATAAACTACCCTAAGTGATGCAGTATGGTTTTTCTATTCGTATTAGTTTCGGAGATAATGCAGACTATAGGATTTTGTAGCCATTTGGCACGGTGAAAAACGCTAAAAATTTGCCAAAAAGACACCATCGACAATAACTCCAAAACTAAAACAGCTATTCCGGATTTAACTACACAGTCTTGTTTGCGTTTATAAACTACCCTAAGTGATGCAGTATGGTTTTTCTATTCGTATTAGTTTCGGAGATAATGCAGACTATAGGATTTTGTAGCCATTTGGCACGGTGAAAAACGCTAAAAATTTGCCAAAAAGACACCATCGACAATAACTCCAAAACTAAAACAGCTATTCCGGATTTAACTACACAGTCTTGTTTGCGTTTATAAACTACCCTAAGTGATGCAGTATGGTTTTTCTATTCGTATTAGTTTCGGAGATAATGCAGACTATAGGATTTTGTAGCCATTTGGCACGGTGAAAAACGCTAAAAATTTGCCAAAAAGACACCATCGACAATAACTCCAAAACTAAAACAGCTATTCCGGATTTAACTACACAGTCTTGTTTGCGTTTATAAACTACCCTAAGTGATGCAGTATGGTTTTTCTATTCGTATTAGTTTCGGAGATAATGCAGACTATAGGATTTTGTAGCCATTTGGCACGGTGAAAAACGCTAAAAATTTGCCAAAAAGACACCATCGACAATAACTCCAAAACTAAAACAGCTATTCCGGATTTAACTACACAGTCTTGTTTGCGTTTATAAACTACCCTAAGTGATGCAGTATGGTTTTTCTATTCGTATTAGTTTCGGAGATAATGCAGACTATAGGATTTTGTAGCCATTTGGCACGGTGAAAAACGCTAAAAATTTGCCAAAAAGACACCATCGACAATAACTCCAAAACTAAAACAGCTATTCCGGATTTAACTACACAGTCTTGTTTGCGTTTATAAACTACCCTAAGTGATGCAGTATGGTTTTTCTATTCGTATTAGTTTCGGAGATAATGCAGACTATAGGATTTTGTAGCCATTTGGCACGGTGAAAAACGCTAAAAATTTGCCAAAAAGACACCATCGACAATAACTCCAAAACTAAAACAGCTATTCCGGATTTAACTGCATAGTCTTGTTTGCGTTTATAAACTACCCTAAGTGATGCAGTATGGTTTTTCTATTCGTATTAGTTTCGGAGATAATGCAGACTATAGGATTTTGTAGCCATTTGGCACGGTGAAAAACGCTAAAAATTTGCCAAAAAGACACCATCGACAATAACTCCAAAACTAAAACAGCTATTCCGGATTTAACTGCACAGTCTTGTTTGCGTTTATAAACTACCCTAAGTGATGCAGTATGGTTTTTCTATTCGTATTAGTTTCGGAGATAATGCAGACTATAGGATTTTGTAGCCATTTGGCACGGTGAAAAACGCTAAAAATTTGCCAAAAAGACACCATCGACAATAACTCCAAAACTAAAACAGCTATTCCGGATTTAACTACATAGTCTTGTTTGCGTTTATAAACTACCCTAAGTGATGCAGTATGGTTTTTCTATTCGTATTAGTTTCGGAGATAATGCAGACTATAGGATTTTGTAGCCATTTGGCACGGTGAAAAACGCTAAAAATTTGCCAAAAAGACACCATCGACAATAACTCCAAAACTAAAACAGCTATTCCGGATTTAACTACACAGTCTTGTTTGCGTTTATAAACTACCCTAAGTGATGCAGTATGGTTTTTCTATTCGTATTAGTTTCGGAGATAATGCAGACTATAGGATTTTGTAGCCATTTGGCACGGTGAAAAACGCTGAAAATTTGCCAAAAAGACACCATCGACAATAACTCCAAAACTAAAACAGCTATTCCGGATTTAACTACACAGTCTTGTTTGCGTTTATAAACTACCCTAAGTGATGCAGTATGGTTTTTCTATTCGTATTAGTTTCGGAGATAATGCAGACTATAGGATTTTGTAGCCATTTGGCACGGTGAAAAACGCTAAAAATTTGCCAAAAAGACACCATCGACAATAACTCCAAAACTAAAACAGCTATTCCGGATTTAACTACACAGTCTTGTTTGCGTTTATAAACTACCCTAAGTGATGCAGTATGGTTTTTCTATTCGTATTAGTTTCGGAGATAATGCAGACTATAGGATTTTGTAGCCATTTGGCACGGTGAAAAACGCTAAAAATTTGCCAAAAAGACACCATCGACAATAACTCCAAAACTAAAACAGCTATTCCGGATTTAACTACATAGTCTTGTTTGCGTTTATAAACTACCCTAAGTGATGCAGTATGGTTTTTCTATTCGTATTAGTTTCGGAGATAATGCAGACTATAGGATTTTGTAGCCATTTGGCACGGTGAAAAACGCTAAAAATTTGCCAAAATGACACCATCGACAATAACTCCAAAACTAAAACAGCTATTCCGGATTTAACTACACAGTCTTGTTTGCGTTTATAAACTACCCTAAGTGATGCAGTATGGTTTTTCTATTCGTATTAGTTTCGGAGATAATGCAGACTATAGGATTTTGTAGCCATTTGGCACGGTGAAAAACGCTAAAAATTTGCCAAAAAGACACCATCGACAATAACTCCAAAACTAAAACAGCTATTCCGGATTTAACTACATAGTCTTGTTTGCGTTTATAAACTACCCTAAGTGATGCAGTATGGTTTTTCTATTCGTATTAGTTTCGGAGATAATGCAGACTATAGGATTTTGTAGCCATTTGGCACGGTGAAAAACGCTAAAAATTTGCCAAAAAGACACCATCGACAATAACTCCAAAACTAAAACAGCTATTCCGGATTTAACTACACAGTCTTGTTTGCGTTTATAAACTACCCTAAGTGATGCAGTATGGTTTTTCTATTCGTATTAGTTTCGGAGATAATGCAGACTATAGGATTTTGTAGCCATTTGGCACGGTGAAAAACGCTAAAAATTTGCCAAAAAGACACCATCGACAATAACTCCAAAACTAAAACAGCTATTCCGGATTTAACTACATAGTCTTGTTTGCGTTTATAAACTACCCTAAGTGATGCAGTATGGTTTTTCTATTCGTATTAGTTTCGGAGATAATGCAGACTATAGGATTTTGTAGCCATTTGGCACGGTGAAAAACGCTAAAAATTTGCCAAAAAGACACCATCGACAATAACTCCAAAACTAAAACAGCTATTCCGGATTTAACTACACAGTCTTGTTTGCGTTTATAAACTACCCTAAGTGATGCAGTATGGTTTTTCTATTCGTATTAGTTTCGGAGATAATGCAGACTATAGGATTTTGTAGCCATTTGGCACGGTGAAAAACGCTAAAAATTTGCCAAAAAGACACCATCGACAATAACTCCAAAACTAAAACAGCTATTCCGGATTTAACTACACAGTCTTGTTTGCGTTTATAAACTACCCTAAGTGATGCAGTATGGTTTTTCTATTCGTATTAGTTTCGGAGATAATGCAGACTATAGGATTTTGTAGCCATTTGGCACGGTGAAAAACGCTAAAAATTTGCCAAAAAGACACCATCGACAATAACTCCAAAACTAAAACAGCTATTCCGGATTTAACTACACAGTCTTGTTTGCGTTTATAAACTACCCTAAGTGATGCAGTATGGTTTTTCTATTCGTATTAGTTTCGGAGATAATGCAGACTATAGGATTTTGTAGCCATTTGGCACGGTGAAAAACGCTAAAAATTTGCCAAAAAGACACCATCGACAATAACTCCAAAACTAAAACAGCTATTCCGGATTTAACTACACAGTCTTGTTTGCGTTTATAAACTACCCTAAGTGATGCAGTATGGTTTTTCTATTCGTATTAGTTTCGGAGATAATGCAGACTATAGGATTTTGTAGCCATTTGGCACGGTGAAAAACGCTAAAAATTTGCCAAAATGACACCATCGACAATAACTCCAAAACTAAAACAGCTATTCCGGATTTAACTACACAGTCTTGTTTGCGTTTATAAACTACCCTAAGTGATGCAGTATGGTTTTTCTATTCGTATTAGTTTCGGAGATAATGCAGACTATAGGATTTTGTAGCCATTTGGCACGGTGAAAAACGCTGAAAAATTTGCCAAAAAGACACCATCGACAATAACTCCAAAACTAAAACAGCTATTCCGGATTTAACTACATAGTCTTGTTTGCGTTTATAAACTACCCTAAGTGATGCAGTATGGTTTTTCTATTCGTATTAGTTTCGGAGATAATGCAGACTATAGGATTTTGTAGCCATTTGGCACGGTGAAAAACGCTAAAAATTTGCCAAAAAGACACCATCGACAATAACTCCAAAACTAAAACAGCTATTCCGGATTTAACTACATAGTCTTGTTTGCGTTTATAAACTACCCTAAGTGATGCAGTATGGTTTTTCTATTCGTATTAGTTTCGGAGATAATGCAGACTATAGGATTTTGTAGCCATTTGGCACGGTGAAAAACGCTAAAAATTTGCCAAAAAGACACCATCGACAATAACTCCAAAACTAAAACAGCTATTCCGGATTTAACTACATAGTCTTGTTTGCGTTTATAAACTACCCTAAGTGATGCAGTATGGTTTTTCTATTCGTATTAGTTTCGGAGATAATGCAGACTATAGGATTTTGTAGCCATTTGGCACGGTGAAAAACGCTAAAAATTTGCCAAAAAGACACCATCGACAATAACTCCAAAACTAAAACAGCTATTCCGGATTTAACTGCATAGTCTTGTTTGCGTTTATAAACTACCCTAAGTGATGCAGTATGGTTTTTCTATTCGTATTAGTTTCGGAGATAATGCAGACTATAGGATTTTGTAGCCATTTGGCACGGTGAAAAACGCTAAAAATTTGCCAAAAAGACACCATCGACAATAACTCCAAAACTAAAACAGCTATTCCGGATTTAACTACACAGTCTTGTTTGCGTTTATAAACTACCCTAAGTGATGCAGTATGGTTTTTCTATTCGTATTAGTTTCGGAGATAATGCAGACTATAGGATTTTGTAGCCATTTGGCACGGTGAAAAACGCTAAAAATTTGCCAAAATGACACCATCGACAATAACTCCAAAACTAAAACAGCTATTCCGGATTTAACTACATAGTCTTGTTTGCGTTTATAAACTACCCTAAGTGATGCAGTATGGTTTTTCTATTCGTATTAGTTTCGGAGATAATGCAGACTATAGGATTTTGTAGCCATTTGGCACGGTGAAAAACGCTAAAAATTTGCCAAAAAGACACCATCGACAATAACTCCAAAACTAAAACAGCTATTCCGGATTTAACTGCACAGTCTTGTTTGCGTTTATAAACTACCCTAAGTGATGCAGTATGGTTTTTCTATTCGTATTAGTTTCGGAGATAATGCAGACTATAGGATTTTGTAGCCATTTGGCACGGTGAAAAACGCTAAAAATTTGCCAAAAAGACACCATCGACAATAACTCCAAAACTAAAACAGCTATTCCGGATTTAACTGCACAGTCTTGTTTGCGTTTATAAACTACCCTAAGTGATGCAGTATGGTTTTTCTATTCGTATTAGTTTCGGAGATAATGCAGACTATAGGATTTTGTAGCCATTTGGCACGGTGAAAAACGCTAAAAATTTGCCAAAATGACACCATCGACAATAACTCCAAAACTAAAACAGCTATTCCGGATTTAACTACACAGTCTTGTTTGCGTTTATAAACTACCCTAAGTGATGCAGTATGGTTTTTCTATTCGTATTAGTTTCGGAGATAATGCAGACTATAGGATTTTGTAGCCATTTGGCACGGTGAAAAACGCTAAAAATTTGCCAAAATGACACCATCGACAATAACTCCAAAACTAAAACAGCTATTCCGGATTTAACTGCATAGTCTTGTTTGCGTTTATAAACTACCCTAAGTGATGCAGTATGGTTTTTCTATTCGTATTAGTTTCGGAGATAATGCAGACTATAGGATTTTGTAGCCATTTGGCACGGTGAAAAACGCTAAAAATTTGCCAAAAAGACACCATCGACAATAACTCCAAAACTAAAACAGCTATTCCGGATTTAACTACACAGTCTTGTTTGCGTTTATAAACTACCCTAAGTGATGCAGTATGGTTTTTCTATTCGTATTAGTTTCGGAGATAATGCAGACTATAGGATTTTGTAGCCATTTGGCACGGTGAAAAACGCTAAAAATTTGCCAAAAAGACACCATCGACAATAACTCCAAAACTAAAACAGCTATTCCGGATTTAACTACATAGTCTTGTTTGCGTTTATAAACTACCCTAAGTGATGCAGTATGGTTTTTCTATTCGTATTAGTTTCGGAGATAATGCAGACTATAGGATTTTGTAGCCATTTGGCACGGTGAAAAACGCTAAAAATTTGCCAAAAAGACACCATCGACAATAACTCCAAAACTAAAACAGCTATTCCGGATTTAACTGCACAGTCTTGTTTGCGTTTATAAACTACCCTAAGTGATGCAGTATGGTTTTTCTATTCGTATTAGTTTCGGAGATAATGCAGACTATAGGATTTTGTAGCCATTTGGCACGGTGAAAAACGCTAAAAATTTGCCAAAAAGACACCATCGACAATAACTCCAAAACTAAAACAGCTATTCCGGATTTAACTGCACAGTCTTGTTTGCGTTTATAAACTACCCTAAGTGATGCAGTATGGTTTTTCTATTCGTATTAGTTTCGGAGATAATGCAGACTATAGGATTTTGTAGCCATTTGGCACGGTGAAAAACGCTAAAAATTTGCCAAAAAGACACCATCGACAATAACTCCAAAACTAAAACAGCTATTCCGGATTTAACTACACAGTCTTGTTTGCGTTTATAAACTACCCTAAGTGATGCAGTATGGTTTTTCTATTCGTATTAGTTTCGGAGATAATGCAGACTATAGGATTTTGTAGCCATTTGGCACGGTGAAAAACGCTAAAAATTTGCCAAAAAGACACCATCGACAATAACTCCAAAACTAAAACAGCTATTCCGGATTTAACTACATAGTCTTGTTTGCGTTTATAAACTACCCTAAGTGATGCAGTATGGTTTTTCTATTCGTATTAGTTTCGGAGATAATGCAGACTATAGGATTTTGTAGCCATTTGGCACGGTGAAAAACGCTAAAAATTTGCCAAAAAGACACCATCGACAATAACTCCAAAACTAAAACAGCTATTCCGGATTTAACTGCATAGTCTTGTTTGCGTTTATAAACTACCCTAAGTGATGCAGTATGGTTTTTCTATTCGTATTAGTTTCGGAGATAATGCAGACTATAGGATTTTGTAGCCATTTGGCACGGTGAAAAACGCTGAAAATTTGCCAAAAAGACACCATCGACAATAACTCCAAAACTAAAACAGCTATTCCGGATTTAACTACATAGTCTTGTTTGCGTTTATAAACTACCCTAAGTGATGCAGTATGGTTTTTCTATTCGTATTAGTTTCGGAGATAATGCAGACTATAGGATTTTGTAGCCATTTGGCACGGTGAAAAACGCTAAAAATTTGCCAAAAAGACACCATCGACAATAACTCCAAAACTAAAACAGCTATTCCGGATTTAACTACACAGTCTTGTTTGCGTTTATAAACTACCCTAAGTGATGCAGTATGGTTTTTCTATTCGTATTAGTTTCGGAGATAATGCAGACTATAGGATTTTGTAGCCATTTGGCACGGTGAAAAACGCTAAAAATTTGCCAAAAAGACACCATCGACAATAACTCCAAAACTAAAACAGCTATTCCGGATTTAACTGCATAGTCTTGTTTGCGTTTATAAACTACCCTAAGTGATGCAGTATGGTTTTTCTATTCGTATTAGTTTCGGAGATAATGCAGACTATAGGATTTTGTAGCCATTTGGCACGGTGAAAAACGCTAAAAATTTGCCAAAAAGACACCATCGACAATAACTCCAAAACTAAAACAGCTATTCCGGATTTAACTGCACAGTCTTGTTTGCGTTTATAAACTACCCTAAGTGATGCAGTATGGTTTTTCTATTCGTATTAGTTTCGGAGATAATGCAGACTATAGGATTTTGTAGCCATTTGGCACGGTGAAAAACGCTAAAAATTTGCCAAAAAGACACCATCGACAATAACTCCAAAACTAAAACAGCTATTCCGGATTTAACTGCATAGTCTTGTTTGCGTTTATAAACTACCCTAAGTGATGCAGTATGGTTTTTCTATTCGTATTAGTTTCGGAGATAATGCAGACTATAGGATTTTGTAGCCATTTGGCACGGTGAAAAACGCTAAAAATTTGCCAAAAAGACACCATCGACAATAACTCCAAAACTAAAACAGCTATTCCGGATTTAACTGCACAGTCTTGTTTGCGTTTATAAACTACCCTAAGTGATGCAGTATGGTTTTTCTATTCGTATTAGTTTCGGAGATAATGCAGACTATAGGATTTTGTAGCCATTTGGCACGGTGAAAAACGCTAAAAATTTGCCAAAAAGACACCATCGACAATAACTCCAAAACTAAAACAGCTATTCCGGATTTAACTACACAGTCTTGTTTGCGTTTATAAACTACCCTAAGTGATGCAGTATGGTTTTTCTATTCGTATTAGTTTCGGAGATAATGCAGACTATAGGATTTTGTAGCCATTTGGCACGGTGAAAAACGCTAAAAATTTGCCAAAAAGACACCATCGACAATAACTCCAAAACTAAAACAGCTATTCCGGATTTAACTGCACAGTCTTGTTTGCGTTTATAAACTACCCTAAGTGATGCAGTATGGTTTTTCTATTCGTATTAGTTTCGGAGATAATGCAGACTATAGGATTTTGTAGCCATTTGGCACGGTGAAAAACGCTAAAAATTTGCCAAAAAGACACCATCGACAATAACTCCAAAACTAAAACAGCTATTCCGGATTTAACTGCATAGTCTTGTTTGCGTTTATAAACTACCCTAAGTGATGCAGTATGGTTTTTCTATTCGTATTAGTTTCGGAGATAATGCAGACTATAGGATTTTGTAGCCATTTGGCACGGTGAAAAACGCTAAAAATTTGCCAAAAAGACACCATCGACAATAACTCCAAAACTAAAACAGCTATTCCGGATTTAACTACATAGTCTTGTTTGCGTTTATAAACTACCCTAAGTGATGCAGTATGGTTTTTCTATTCGTATTAGTTTCGGAGATAATGCAGACTATAGGATTTTGTAGC
Source organism: Macrothele yani (assembly GCA_039090855.1). NCBI lineage: Eukaryota > Metazoa > Arthropoda > Arachnida > Araneae > Macrothelidae > Macrothele > Macrothele yani. The sequence goes on along the minus strand of CM076993.1, from coordinate 68,453,750 downwards.
CATTTGGCACGGTGAAAAACGCTAAAAATTTGCCAAAAAGACACCATCGACAATAACTCCAAAACTAAAACAGCTATTCCGGATTTAACTACATAGTCTTGTTTGCGTTTATAAACTACCCTAAGTGATGCAGTATGGTTTTTCTATTCGTATTAGTTTCGGAGATAATGCAGACTATAGGATTTTGTAGCCATTTGGCACGGTGAAAAACGCTAAAAATTTGCCAAAAAGACACCATCGACAATAACTCCAAAACTAAAACAGCTATTCCGGATTTAACTGCATAGTCTTGTTTGCGTTTATAAACTACCCTAAGTGATGCAGTATGGTTTTTCTATTCGTATTAGTTTCGGAGATAATGCAGACTATAGGATTTTGTAGCCATTTGGCACGGTGAAAAACGCTAAAAATTTGCCAAAAAGACACCATCGACAATAACTCCAAAACTAAAACAGCTATTCCGGATTTAACTGCACAGTCTTGTTTGCGTTTATAAACTACCCTAAGTGATGCAGTATGGTTTTTCTATTCGTATTAGTTTCGGAGATAATGCAGACTATAGGATTTTGTAGCCATTTGGCACGGTGAAAAACGCTGAAAATTTGCCAAAAAGACACCATCGACAATAACTCCAAAACTAAAACAGCTATTCCGGATTTAACTACACAGTCTTGTTTGCGTTTATAAACTACCCTAAGTGATGCAGTATGGTTTTTCTATTCGTATTAGTTTCGGAGATAATGCAGACTATAGGATTTTGTAGCCATTTGGCACGGTGAAAAACGCTAAAAATTTGCCAAAAAGACACCATCGACAATAACTCCAAAACTAAAACAGCTATTCCGGATTTAACTGCATAGTCTTGTTTGCGTTTATAAACTACCCTAAGTGATGCAGTATGGTTTTTCTATTCGTATTAGTTTCGGAGATAATGCAGACTATAGGATTTTGTAGCCATTTGGCACGGTGAAAAACGCTAAAAATTTGCCAAAAAGACACCATCGACAATAACTCCAAAACTAAAACAGCTATTCCGGATTTAACTGCACAGTCTTGTTTGCGTTTATAAACTACCCTAAGTGATGCAGTATGGTTTTTCTATTCGTATTAGTTTCGGAGATAATGCAGACTATAGGATTTTGTAGCCATTTGGCACGGTGAAAAACGCTGAAAATTTGCCAAAAAGACACCATCGACAATAACTCCAAAACTAAAACAGCTATTCCGGATTTAACTACACAGTCTTGTTTGCGTTTATAAACTACCCTAAGTGATGCAGTATGGTTTTTCTATTCGTATTAGTTTCGGAGATAATGCAGACTATAGGATTTTGTAGCCATTTGGCACGGTGAAAAACGCTAAAAATTTGCCAAAAAGACACCATCGACAATAACTCCAAAACTAAAACAGCTATTCCGGATTTAACTACATAGTCTTGTTTGCGTTTATAAACTACCCTAAGTGATGCAGTATGGTTTTTCTATTCGTATTAGTTTCGGAGATAATGCAGACTATAGGATTTTGTAGCCATTTGGCACGGTGAAAAACGCTAAAAATTTGCCAAAAAGACACCATCGACAATAACTCCAAAACTAAAACAGCTATTCCGGATTTAACTGCATAGTCTTGTTTGCGTTTATAAACTACCCTAAGTGATGCAGTATGGTTTTTCTATTCGTATTAGTTTCGGAGATAATGCAGACTATAGGATTTTGTAGCCATTTGGCACGGTGAAAAACGCTGAAAATTTGCCAAAAAGACACCATCGACAATAACTCCAAAACTAAAACAGCTATTCCGGATTTAACTGCACAGTCTTGTTTGCGTTTATAAACTACCCTAAGTGATGCAGTATGGTTTTTCTATTCGTATTAGTTTCGGAGATAATGCAGACTATAGGATTTTGTAGCCATTTGGCACGGTGAAAAACGCTAAAAATTTGCCAAAAAGACACCATCGACAATAACTCCAAAACTAAAACAGCTATTCCGGATTTAACTGCATAGTCTTGTTTGCGTTTATAAACTACCCTAAGTGATGCAGTATGGTTTTTCTATTCGTATTAGTTTCGGAGATAATGCAGACTATAGGATTTTGTAGCCATTTGGCACGGTGAAAAACGCTAAAAATTTGCCAAAAAGACACCATCGACAATAACTCCAAAACTAAAACAGCTATTCCGGATTTAACTACATAGTCTTGTTTGCGTTTATAAACTACCCTAAGTGATGCAGTATGGTTTTTCTATTCGTATTAGTTTCGGAGATAATGCAGACTATAGGATTTTGTAGCCATTTGGCACGGTGAAAAACGCTAAAAATTTGCCAAAAAGACACCATCGACAATAACTCCAAAACTAAAACAGCTATTCCGGATTTAACTGCATAGTCTTGTTTGCGTTTATAAACTACCCTAAGTGATGCAGTATGGTTTTTCTATTCGTATTAGTTTCGGAGATAATGCAGACTATAGGATTTTGTAGCCATTTGGCACGGTGAAAAACGCTAAAAATTTGCCAAAAAGACACCATCGACAATAACTCCAAAACTAAAACAGCTATTCCGGATTTAACTGCATAGTCTTGTTTGCGTTTATAAACTACCCTAAGTGATGCAGTATGGTTTTTCTATTCGTATTAGTTTCGGAGATAATGCAGACTATAGGATTTTGTAGCCATTTGGCACGGTGAAAAACGCTAAAAATTTGCCAAAAAGACACCATCGACAATAACTCCAAAACTAAAACAGCTATTCCGGATTTAACTGCACAGTCTTGTTTGCGTTTATAAACTACCCTAAGTGATGCAGTATGGTTTTTCTATTCGTATTAGTTTCGGAGATAATGCAGACTATAGGATTTTGTAGCCATTTGGCACGGTGAAAAACGCTAAAAATTTGCCAAAAAGACACCATCGACAATAACTCCAAAACTAAAACAGCTATTCCGGATTTAACTGCACAGTCTTGTTTGCGTTTATAAACTACCCTAAGTGATGCAGTATGGTTTTTCTATTCGTATTAGTTTCGGAGATAATGCAGACTATAGGATTTTGTAGCCATTTGGCACGGTGAAAAACGCTGAAAATTTGCCAAAAAGACACCATCGACAATAACTCCAAAACTAAAACAGCTATTCCGGATTTAACTACACAGTCTTGTTTGCGTTTATAAACTACCCTAAGTGATGCAGTATGGTTTTTCTATTCGTATTAGTTTCGGAGATAATGCAGACTATAGGATTTTGTAGCCATTTGGCACGGTGAAAAACGCTAAAAATTTGCCAAAAAGACACCATCGACAATAACTCCAAAACTAAAACAGCTATTCCGGATTTAACTGCATAGTCTTGTTTGCGTTTATAAACTACCCTAAGTGATGCAGTATGGTTTTTCTATTCGTATTAGTTTCGGAGATAATGCAGACTATAGGATTTTGTAGCCATTTGGCACGGTGAAAAACGCTAAAAATTTGCCAAAAAGACACCATCGACAATAACTCCAAAACTAAAACAGCTATTCCGGATTTAACTGCATAGTCTTGTTTGCGTTTATAAACTACCCTAAGTGATGCAGTATGGTTTTTCTATTCGTATTAGTTTCGGAGATAATGCAGACTATAGGATTTTGTAGCCATTTGGCACGGTGAAAAACGCTAAAAATTTGCCAAAAAGACACCATCGACAATAACTCCAAAACTAAAACAGCTATTCCGGATTTAACTACATAGTCTTGTTTGCGTTTATAAACTACCCTAAGTGATGCAGTATGGTTTTTCTATTCGTATTAGTTTCGGAGATAATGCAGACTATAGGATTTTGTAGCCATTTGGCACGGTGAAAAACGCTAAAAATTTGCCAAAAAGACACCATCGACAATAACTCCAAAACTAAAACAGCTATTCCGGATTTAACTGCATAGTCTTGTTTGCGTTTATAAACTACCCTAAGTGATGCAGTATGGTTTTTCTATTCGTATTAGTTTCGGAGATAATGCAGACTATAGGATTTTGTAGCCATTTGGCACGGTGAAAAACGCTAAAAATTTGCCAAAAAGACACCATCGACAATAACTCCAAAACTAAAACAGCTATTCCGGATTTAACTGCATAGTCTTGTTTGCGTTTATAAACTACCCTAAGTGATGCAGTATGGTTTTTCTATTCGTATTAGTTTCGGAGATAATGCAGACTATAGGATTTTGTAGCCATTTGGCACGGTGAAAAACGCTAAAAATTTGCCAAAAAGACACCATCGACAATAACTCCAAAACTAAAACAGCTATTCCGGATTTAACTGCACAGTCTTGTTTGCGTTTATAAACTACCCTAAGTGATGCAGTATGGTTTTTCTATTCGTATTAGTTTCGGAGATAATGCAGACTATAGGATTTTGTAGCCATTTGGCACGGTGAAAAACGCTGAAAATTTGCCAAAAAGACACCATCGACAATAACTCCAAAACTAAAACAGCTATTCCGGATTTAACTGCATAGTCTTGTTTGCGTTTATAAACTACCCTAAGTGATGCAGTATGGTTTTTCTATTCGTATTAGTTTCGGAGATAATGCAGACTATAGGATTTTGTAGCCATTTGGCACGGTGAAAAACGCTAAAAATTTGCCAAAAAGACACCATCGACAATAACTCCAAAACTAAAACAGCTATTCCGGATTTAACTGCATAGTCTTGTTTGCGTTTATAAACTACCCTAAGTGATGCAGTATGGTTTTTCTATTCGTATTAGTTTCGGAGATAATGCAGACTATAGGATTTTGTAGCCATTTGGCACGGTGAAAAACGCTAAAAATTTGCCAAAAAGACACCATCGACAATAACTCCAAAACTAAAACAGCTATTCCGGATTTAACTGCATAGTCTTGTTTGCGTTTATAAACTACCCTAAGTGATGCAGTATGGTTTTTCTATTCGTATTAGTTTCGGAGATAATGCAGACTATAGGATTTTGTAGCCATTTGGCACGGTGAAAAACGCTAAAAATTTGCCAAAAAGACACCATCGACAATAACTCCAAAACTAAAACAGCTATTCCGGATTTAACTGCACAGTCTTGTTTGCGTTTATAAACTACCCTAAGTGATGCAGTATGGTTTTTCTATTCGTATTAGTTTCGGAGATAATGCAGACTATAGGATTTTGTAGCCATTTGGCACGGTGAAAAACGCTAAAAATTTGCCAAAAAGACACCATCGACAATAACTCCAAAACTAAAACAGCTATTCCGGATTTAACTGCATAGTCTTGTTTGCGTTTATAAACTACCCTAAGTGATGCAGTATGGTTTTTCTATTCGTATTAGTTTCGGAGATAATGCAGACTATAGGATTTTGTAGCCATTTGGCACGGTGAAAAACGCTAAAAATTTGCCAAAAAGACACCATCGACAATAACTCCAAAACTAAAACAGCTATTCCGGATTTAACTGCACAGTCTTGTTTGCGTTTATAAACTACCCTAAGTGATGCAGTATGGTTTTTCTATTCGTATTAGTTTCGGAGATAATGCAGACTATAGGATTTTGTAGCCATTTGGCACGGTGAAAAACGCTAAAAATTTGCCAAAAAGACACCATCGACAATAACTCCAAAACTAAAACAGCTATTCCGGATTTAACTGCACAGTCTTGTTTGCGTTTATAAACTACCCTAAGTGATGCAGTATGGTTTTTCTATTCGTATTAGTTTCGGAGATAATGCAGACTATAGGATTTTGTAGCCATTTGGCACGGTGAAAAACGCTAAAAATTTGCCAAAAAGACACCATCGACAATAACTCCAAAACTAAAACAGCTATTCCGGATTTAACTGCATAGTCTTGTTTGCGTTTATAAACTACCCTAAGTGATGCAGTATGGTTTTTCTATTCGTATTAGTTTCGGAGATAATGCAGACTATAGGATTTTGTAGCCATTTGGCACGGTGAAAAACGCTAAAAATTTGCCAAAAAGACACCATCGACAATAACTCCAAAACTAAAACAGCTATTCCGGATTTAACTGCATAGTCTTGTTTGCGTTTATAAACTACCCTAAGTGATGCAGTATGGTTTTTCTATTCGTATTAGTTTCGGAGATAATGCAGACTATAGGATTTTGTAGCCATTTGGCACGGTGAAAAACGCTAAAAATTTGCCAAAAAGACACCATCGACAATAACTCCAAAACTAAAACAGCTATTCCGGATTTAACTGCACAGTCTTGTTTGCGTTTATAAACTACCCTAAGTGATGCAGTATGGTTTTTCTATTCGTATTAGTTTCGGAGATAATGCAGACTATAGGATTTTGTAGCCATTTGGCACGGTGAAAAACGCTAAAAATTTGCCAAAAAGACACCATCGACAATAACTCCAAAACTAAAACAGCTATTCCGGATTTAACTGCACAGTCTTGTTTGCGTTTATAAACTACCCTAAGTGATGCAGTATGGTTTTTCTATTCGTATTAGTTTCGGAGATAATGCAGACTATAGGATTTTGTAGCCATTTGGCACGGTGAAAAACGCTAAAAATTTGCCAAAAAGACACCATCGACAATAACTCCAAAACTAAAACAGCTATTCCGGATTTAACTGCACAGTCTTGTTTGCGTTTATAAACTACCCTAAGTGATGCAGTATGGTTTTTCTATTCGTATTAGTTTCGGAGATAATGCAGACTATAGGATTTTGTAGCCATTTGGCACGGTGAAAAACGCTGAAAATTTGCCAAAAAGACACCATCGACAATAACTCCAAAACTAAAACAGCTATTCCGGATTTAACTGCATAGTCTTGTTTGCGTTTATAAACTACCCTAAGTGATGCAGTATGGTTTTTCTATTCGTATTAGTTTCGGAGATAATGCAGACTATAGGATTTTGTAGCCATTTGGCACGGTGAAAAACGCTAAAAATTTGCCAAAAAGACACCATCGACAATAACTCCAAAACTAAAACAGCTATTCCGGATTTAACTGCATAGTCTTGTTTGCGTTTATAAACTACCCTAAGTGATGCAGTATGGTTTTTCTATTCGTATTAGTTTCGGAGATAATGCAGACTATAGGATTTTGTAGCCATTTGGCACGGTGAAAAACGCTAAAAATTTGCCAAAAAGACACCATCGACAATAACTCCAAAACTAAAACAGCTATTCCGGATTTAACTGCATAGTCTTGTTTGCGTTTATAAACTACCCTAAGTGATGCAGTATGGTTTTTCTATTCGTATTAGTTTCGGAGATAATGCAGACTATAGGATTTTGTAGCCATTTGGCACGGTGAAAAACGCTAAAAATTTGCCAAAAAGACACCATCGACAATAACTCCAAAACTAAAACAGCTATTCCGGATTTAACTGCATAGTCTTGTTTGCGTTTATAAACTACCCTAAGTGATGCAGTATGGTTTTTCTATTCGTATTAGTTTCGGAGATAATGCAGACTATAGGATTTTGTAGCCATTTGGCACGGTGAAAAACGCTAAAAATTTGCCAAAAAGACACCATCGACAATAACTCCAAAACTAAAACAGCTATTCCGGATTTAACTGCATAGTCTTGTTTGCGTTTATAAACTACCCTAAGTGATGCAGTATGGTTTTTCTATTCGTATTAGTTTCGGAGATAATGCAGACTATAGGATTTTGTAGCCATTTGGCACGGTGAAAAACGCTGAAAATTTGCCAAAAAGACACCATCGACAATAACTCCAAAACTAAAACAGCTATTCCGGATTTAACTGCATAGTCTTGTTTGCGTTTATAAACTACCCTAAGTGATGCAGTATGGTTTTTCTATTCGTATTAGTTTCGGAGATAATGCAGACTATAGGATTTTGTAGCCATTTGGCACGGTGAAAAACGCTAAAAATTTGCCAAAAAGACACCATCGACAATAACTCCAAAACTAAAACAGCTATTCCGGATTTAACTGCATAGTCTTGTTTGCGTTTATAAACTACCCTAAGTGATGCAGTATGGTTTTTCTATTCGTATTAGTTTCGGAGATAATGCAGACTATAGGATTTTGTAGCCATTTGGCACGGTGAAAAACGCTGAAAATTTGCCAAAAAGACACCATCGACAATAACTCCAAAACTAAAACAGCTATTCCGGATTTAACTGCATAGTCTTGTTTGCGTTTATAAACTACCCTAAGTGATGCAGTATGGTTTTTCTATTCGTATTAGTTTCGGAGATAATGCAGACTATAGGATTTTGTAGCCATTTGGCACGGTGAAAAACGCTAAAAATTTGCCAAAAAGACACCATCGACAATAACTCCAAAACTAAAACAGCTATTCCGGATTTAACTGCATAGTCTTGTTTGCGTTTATAAACTACCCTAAGTGATGCAGTATGGTTTTTCTATTCGTATTAGTTTCGGAGATAATGCAGACTATAGGATTTTGTAGCCATTTGGCACGGTGAAAAACGCTAAAAATTTGCCAAAATGACACCATCGACAATAACTCCAAAACTAAAACAGCTATTCCGGATTTAACTGCATAGTCTTGTTTGCGTTTATAAACTACCCTAAGTGATGCAGTATGGTTTTTCTATTCGTATTAGTTTCGGAGATAATGCAGACTATAGGATTTTGTAGCCATTTGGCACGGTGAAAAACGCTAAAAATTTGCCAAAAAGACACCATCGACAATAACTCCAAAACTAAAACAGCTATTCCGGATTTAACTGCATAGTCTTGTTTGCGTTTATAAACTACCCTAAGTGATGCAGTATGGTTTTTCTATTCGTATTAGTTTCGGAGATAATGCAGACTATAGGATTTTGTAGCCATTTGGCACGGTGAAAAACGCTAAAAATTTGCCAAAAAGACACCATCGACAATAACTCCAAAACTAAAACAGCTATTCCGGATTTAACTGCATAGTCTTGTTTGCGTTTATAAACTACCCTAAGTGATGCAGTATGGTTTTTCTATTCGTATTAGTTTCGGAGATAATGCAGACTATAGGATTTTGTAGCCATTTGGCACGGTGAAAAACGCTAAAAATTTGCCAAAAAGACACCATCGACAATAACTCCAAAACTAAAACAGCTATTCCGGATTTAACTGCATAGTCTTGTTTGCGTTTATAAACTACCCTAAGTGATGCAGTATGGTTTTTCTATTCGTATTAGTTTCGGAGATAATGCAGACTATAGGATTTTGTAGCCATTTGGCACGGTGAAAAACGCTGAAAATTTGCCAAAAAGACACCATCGACAATAACTCCAAAACTAAAACAGCTATTCCGGATTTAACTGCATAGTCTTGTTTGCGTTTATAAACTACCCTAAGTGATGCAGTATGGTTTTTCTATTCGTATTAGTTTCGGAGATAATGCAGACTATAGGATTTTGTAGCCATTTGGCACGGTGAAAAACGCTAAAAATTTGCCAAAAAGACACCATCGACAATAACTCCAAAACTAAAACAGCTATTCCGGATTTAACTGCACAGTCTTGTTTGCGTTTATAAACTACCCTAAGTGATGCAGTATGGTTTTTCTATTCGTATTAGTTTCGGAGATAATGCAGACTATAGGATTTTGTAGCCATTTGGCACGGTGAAAAACGCTAAAAATTTGCCAAAAAGACACCATCGACAATAACTCCAAAACTAAAACAGCTATTCCGGATTTAACTGCACAGTCTTGTTTGCGTTTATAAACTACCCTAAGTGATGCAGTATGGTTTTTCTATTCGTATTAGTTTCGGAGATAATGCAGACTATAGGATTTTGTAGCCATTTGGCACGGTGAAAAACGCTAAAAATTTGCCAAAAAGACACCATCGACAATAACTCCAAAACTAAAACAGCTATTCCGGATTTAACTGCATAGTCTTGTTTGCGTTTATAAACTACCCTAAGTGATGCAGTATGGTTTTTCTATTCGTATTAGTTTCGGAGATAATGCAGACTATAGGATTTTGTAGCCATTTGGCACGGTGAAAAACGCTAAAAATTTGCCAAAAAGACACCATCGACAATAACTCCAAAACTAAAACAGCTATTCCGGATTTAACTGCATAGTCTTGTTTGCGTTTATAAACTACCCTAAGTGATGCAGTATGGTTTTTCTATTCGTATTAGTTTCGGAGATAATGCAGACTATAGGATTTTGTAGCCATTTGGCACGGTGAAAAACGCTAAAAATTTGCCAAAAAGACACCATCGACAATAACTCCAAAACTAAAACAGCTATTCCGGATTTAACTGCATAGTCTTGTTTGCGTTTATAAACTACCCTAAGTGATGCAGTATGGTTTTTCTATTCGTATTAGTTTCGGAGATAATGCAGACTATAGGATTTTGTAGCCATTTGGCACGGTGAAAAACGCTAAAAATTTGCCAAAAAGACACCATCGACAATAACTCCAAAACTAAAACAGCTATTCCGGATTTAACTGCATAGTCTTGTTTGCGTTTATAAACTACCCTAAGTGATGCAGTATGGTTTTTCTATTCGTATTAGTTTCGGAGATAATGCAGACTATAGGATTTTGTAGCCATTTGGCACGGTGAAAAACGCTAAAAATTTGCCAAAAAGACACCATCGACAATAACTCCAAAACTAAAACAGCTATTCCGGATTTAACTGCATAGTCTTGTTTGCGTTTATAAACTACCCTAAGTGATGCAGTATGGTTTTTCTATTCGTATTAGTTTCGGAGATAATGCAGACTATAGGATTTTGTAGCCATTTGGCACGGTGAAAAACGCTAAAAATTTGCCAAAAAGACACCATCGACAATAACTCCAAAACTAAAACAGCTATTCCGGATTTAACTGCATAGTCTTGTTTGCGTTTATAAACTACCCTAAGTGATGCAGTATGGTTTTTCTATTCGTATTAGTTTCGGAGATAATGCAGACTATAGGATTTTGTAGCCATTTGGCACGGTGAAAAACGCTGAAAATTTGCCAAAAAGACACCATCGACAATAACTCCAAAACTAAAACAGCTATTCCGGATTTAACTGCATAGTCTTGTTTGCGTTTATAAACTACCCTAAGTGATGCAGTATGGTTTTTCTATTCGTATTAGTTTCGGAGATAATGCAGACTATAGGATTTTGTAGCCATTTGGCACGGTGAAAAACGCTAAAAATTTGCCAAAAAGACACCATCGACAATAACTCCAAAACTAAAACAGCTATTCCGGATTTAACTGCATAGTCTTGTTTGCGTTTATAAACTACCCTAAGTGATGCAGTATGGTTTTTCTATTCGTATTAGTTTCGGAGATAATGCAGACTATAGGATTTTGTAGCCATTTGGCACGGTGAAAAACGCTAAAAATTTGCCAAAATGACACCATCGACAATAACTCCAAAACTAAAACAGCTATTCCGGATTTAACTGCATAGTCTTGTTTGCGTTTATAAACTACCCTAAGTGATGCAGTATGGTTTTTCTATTCGTATTAGTTTCGGAGATAATGCAGACTATAGGATTTTGTAGCCATTTGGCACGGTGAAAAACGCTAAAAATTTGCCAAAAAGACACCATCGACAATAACTCCAAAACTAAAACAGCTATTCCGGATTTAACTGCATAGTCTTGTTTGCGTTTATAAACTACCCTAAGTGATGCAGTATGGTTTTTCTATTCGTATTAGTTTCGGAGATAATGCAGACTATAGGATTTTGTAGCCATTTGGCACGGTGAAAAACGCTAAAAATTTGCCAAAAAGACACCATCGACAATAACTCCAAAACTAAAACAGCTATTCCGGATTTAACTGCATAGTCTTGTTTGCGTTTATAAACTACCCTAAGTGATGCAGTATGGTTTTTCTATTCGTATTAGTTTCGGAGATAATGCAGACTATAGGATTTTGTAGCCATTTGGCACGGTGAAAAACGCTGAAAATTTGCCAAAAAGACACCATCGACAATAACTCCAAAACTAAAACAGCTATTCCGGATTTAACTGCATAGTCTTGTTTGCGTTTATAAACTACCCTAAGTGATGCAGTATGGTTTTTCTATTCGTATTAGTTTCGGAGATAATGCAGACTATAGGATTTTGTAGCCATTTGGCACGGTGAAAAACGCTGAAAATTTGCCAAAAAGACACCATCGACAATAACTCCAAAACTAAAACAGCTATTCCGGATTTAACTGCATAGTCTTGTTTGCGTTTATAAACTACCCTAAGTGATGCAGTATGGTTTTTCTATTCGTATTAGTTTCGGAGATAATGCAGACTATAGGATTTTGTAGCCATTTGGCACGGTGAAAAACGCTAAAAATTTGCCAAAAAGACACCATCGACAATAACTCCAAAACTAAAACAGCTATTCCGGATTTAACTGCACAGTCTTGTTTGCGTTTATAAACTACCCTAAGTGATGCAGTATGGTTTTTCTATTCGTATTAGTTTCGGAGATAATGCAGACTATAGGATTTTGTAGCCATTTGGCACGGTGAAAAACGCTAAAAATTTGCCAAAAAGACACCATCGACAATAACTCCAAAACTAAAACAGCTATTCCGGATTTAACTGCATAGTCTTGTTTGCGTTTATAAACTACCCTAAGTGATGCAGTATGGTTTTTCTATTCGTATTAGTTTCGGAGATAATGCAGACTATAGGATTTTGTAGCCATTTGGCACGGTGAAAAACGCTAAAAATTTGCCAAAAAGACACCATCGACAATAACTCCAAAACTAAAACAGCTATTCCGGATTTAACTGCATAGTCTTGTTTGCGTTTATAAACTACCCTAAGTGATGCAGTATGGTTTTTCTATTCGTATTAGTTTCGGAGATAATGCAGACTATAGGATTTTGTAGCCATTTGGCACGGTGAAAAACGCTAAAAATTTGCCAAAAAGACACCATCGACAATAACTCCAAAACTAAAACAGCTATTCCGGATTTAACTGCATAGTCTTGTTTGCGTTTATAAACTACCCTAAGTGATGCAGTATGGTTTTTCTATTCGTATTAGTTTCGGAGATAATGCAGACTATAGGATTTTGTAGCCATTTGGCACGGTGAAAAACGCTAAAAATTTGCCAAAAAGACACCATCGACAATAACTCCAAAACTAAAACAGCTATTCCGGATTTAACTGCATAGTCTTGTTTGCGTTTATAAACTACCCTAAGTGATGCAGTATGGTTTTTCTATTCGTATTAGTTTCGGAGATAATGCAGACTATAGGATTTTGTAGCCATTTGGCACGGTGAAAAACGCTAAAAATTTGCCAAAAAGACACCATCGACAATAACTCCAAAACTAAAACAGCTATTCCGGATTTAACTGCATAGTCTTGTTTGCGTTTATAAACTACCCTAAGTGATGCAGTATGGTTTTTCTATTCGTATTAGTTTCGGAGATAATGCAGACTATAGGATTTTGTAGCCATTTGGCACGGTGAAAAACGCTAAAATTTGCCAAAAAGACACCATCGACAATAACTCCAAAACTAAAACAGCTATTCCGGATTTAACTGCATAGTCTTGTTTGCGTTTATAAACTACCCTAAGTGATGCAGTATGGTTTTTCTATTCGTATTAGTTTCGGAGATAATGCAGACTATAGGATTTTGTAGCCATTTGGCACGGTGAAAAACGCTAAAAATTTGCCAAAAAGACACCATCGACAATAACTCCAAAACTAAAACAGCTATTCCGGATTTAACTGCATAGTCTTGTTTGCGTTTATAAACTACCCTAAGTGATGCAGTATGGTTTTTCTATTCGTATTAGTTTCGGAGATAATGCAGACTATAGGATTTTGTAGCCATTTGGCACGGTGAAAAACGCTAAAAATTTGCCAAAAAGACACCATCGACAATAACTCCAAAACTAAAACAGCTATTCCGGATTTAACTGCATAGTCTTGTTTGCGTTTATAAACTACCCTAAGTGATGCAGTATGGTTTTTCTATTCGTATTAGTTTCGGAGATAATGCAGACTATAGGATTTTGTAGCCATTTGGCACGGTGAAAAACGCTAAAAATTTGCCAAAAAGACACCATCGACAATAACTCCAAAACTAAAACAGCTATTCCGGATTTAACTGCATAGTCTTGTTTGCGTTTATAAACTACCCTAAGTGATGCAGTATGGTTTTTCTATTCGTATTAGTTTCGGAGATAATGCAGACTATAGGATTTTGTAGCCATTTGGCACGGTGAAAAACGCTGAAAATTTGCCAAAAAGACACCATCGACAATAACTCCAAAACTAAAACAGCTATTCCGGATTTAACTGCATAGTCTTGTTTGCGTTTATAAACTACCCTAAGTGATGCAGTATGGTTTTTCTATTCGTATTAGTTTCGGAGATAATGCAGACTATAGGATTTTGTAGCCATTTGGCACGGTGAAAAACGCTAAAAATTTGCCAAAAAGACACCATCGACAATAACTCCAAAACTAAAACAGCTATTCCGGATTTAACTGCATAGTCTTGTTTGCGTTTATAAACTACCCTAAGTGATGCAGTATGGTTTTTCTATTCGTATTAGTTTCGGAGATAATGCAGACTATAGGATTTTGTAGCCATTTGGCACGGTGAAAAACGCTGAAAATTTGCCAAAAAGACACCATCGACAATAACTCCAAAACTAAAACAGCTATTCCGGATTTAACTGCATAGTCTTGTTTGCGTTTATAAACTACCCTAAGTGATGCAGTATGGTTTTTCTATTCGTATTAGTTTCGGAGATAATGCAGACTATAGGATTTTGTAGCCATTTGGCACGGTGAAAAACGCTAAAAATTTGCCAAAATGACACCATCGACAATAACTCCAAAACTAAAACAGCTATTCCGGATTTAACTGCATAGTCTTGTTTGCGTTTATAAACTACCCTAAGTGATGCAGTATGGTTTTTCTATTCGTATTAGTTTCGGAGATAATGCAGACTATAGGATTTTGTAGCCATTTGGCACGGTGAAAAACGCTAAAAATTTGCCAAAAAGACACCATCGACAATAACTCCAAAACTAAAACAGCTATTCCGGATTTAACTGCATAGTCTTGTTTGCGTTTATAAACTACCCTAAGTGATGCAGTATGGTTTTTCTATTCGTATTAGTTTCGGAGATAATGCAGACTATAGGATTTTGTAGCCATTTGGCACGGTGAAAAACGCTGAAAATTTGCCAAAAAGACACCATCGACAATAACTCCAAAACTAAAACAGCTATTCCGGATTTAACTGCATAGTCTTGTTTGCGTTTATAAACTACCCTAAGTGATGCAGTATGGTTTTTCTATTCGTATTAGTTTCGGAGATAATGCAGACTATAGGATTTTGTAGCCATTTGGCACGGTGAAAAACGCTAAAAATTTGCCAAAAAGACACCATCGACAATAACTCCAAAACTAAAACAGCTATTCCGGATTTAACTGCATAGTCTTGTTTGCGTTTATAAACTACCCTAAGTGATGCAGTATGGTTTTTCTATTCGTATTAGTTTCGGAGATAATGCAGACTATAGGATTTTGTAGCCATTTGGCACGGTGAAAAACGCTAAAAATTTGCCAAAAAGACACCATCGACAATAACTCCAAAACTAAAACAGCTATTCCGGATTTAACTGCATAGTCTTGTTTGCGTTTATAAACTACCCTAAGTGATGCAGTATGGTTTTTCTATTCGTATTAGTTTCGGAGATAATGCAGACTATAGGATTTTGTAGCCATTTGGCACGGTGAAAAACGCTAAAAATTTGCCAAAAAGACACCATCGACAATAACTCCAAAACTAAAACAGCTATTCCGGATTTAACTGCATAGTCTTGTTTGCGTTTATAAACTACCCTAAGTGATGCAGTATGGTTTTTCTATTCGTATTAGTTTCGGAGATAATGCAGACTATAGGATTTTGTAGCCATTTGGCACGGTGAAAAACGCTAAAAATTTGCCAAAAAGACACCATCGACAATAACTCCAAAACTAAAACAGCTATTCCGGATTTAACTGCATAGTCTTGTTTGCGTTTATAAACTACCCTAAGTGATGCAGTATGGTTTTTCTATTCGTATTAGTTTCGGAGATAATGCAGACTATAGGATTTTGTAGCCATTTGGCACGGTGAAAAACGCTAAAAATTTGCCAAAAAGACACCATCGACAATAACTCCAAAACTAAAACAGCTATTCCGGATTTAACTGCATAGTCTTGTTTGCGTTTATAAACTACCCTAAGTGATGCAGTATGGTTTTTCTATTCGTATTAGTTTCGGAGATAATGCAGACTATAGGATTTTGTAGCCATTTGGCACGGTGAAAAACGCTAAAAATTTGCCAAAAAGACACCATCGACAATAACTCCAAAACTAAAACAGCTATTCCGGATTTAACTGCATAGTCTTGTTTGCGTTTATAAACTACCCTAAGTGATGCAGTATGGTTTTTCTATTCGTATTAGTTTCGGAGATAATGCAGACTATAGGATTTTGTAGCCATTTGGCACGGTGAAAAACGCTAAAAATTTGCCAAAAAGACACCATCGACAATAACTCCAAAACTAAAACAGCTATTCCGGATTTAACTGCATAGTCTTGTTTGCGTTTATAAACTACCCTAAGTGATGCAGTATGGTTTTTCTATTCGTATTAGTTTCGGAGATAATGCAGACTATAGGATTTTGTAGCCATTTGGCACGGTGAAAAACGCTAAAAATTTGCCAAAAAGACACCATCGACAATAACTCCAAAACTAAAACAGCTATTCCGGATTTAACTGCATAGTCTTGTTTGCGTTTATAAACTACCCTAAGTGATGCAGTATGGTTTTTCTATTCGTATTAGTTTCGGAGATAATGCAGACTATAGGATTTTGTAGCCATTTGGCACGGTGAAAAACGCTAAAAATTTGCCAAAAAGACACCATCGACAATAACTCCAAAACTAAAACAGCTATTCCGGATTTAACTGCATAGTCTTGTTTGCGTTTATAAACTACCCTAAGTGATGCAGTATGGTTTTTCTATTCGTATTAGTTTCGGAGATAATGCAGACTATAGGATTTTGTAGCCATTTGGCACGGTGAAAAACGCTAAAAATTTGCCAAAAAGACACCATCGACAATAACTCCAAAACTAAAACAGCTATTCCGGATTTAACTGCATAGTCTTGTTTGCGTTTATAAACTACCCTAAGTGATGCAGTATGGTTTTTCTATTCGTATTAGTTTCGGAGATAATGCAGACTATAGGATTTTGTAGCCATTTGGCACGGTGAAAAACGCTAAAAATTTGCCAAAAAGACACCATCGACAATAACTCCAAAACTAAAACAGCTATTCCGGATTTAACTGCATAGTCTTGTTTGCGTTTATAAACTACCCTAAGTGATGCAGTATGGTTTTTCTATTCGTATTAGTTTCGGAGATAATGCAGACTATAGGATTTTGTAGCCATTTGGCACGGTGAAAAACGCTAAAAATTTGCCAAAAAGACACCATCGACAATAACTCCAAAACTAAAACAGCTATTCCGGATTTAACTGCACAGTCTTGTTTGCGTTTATAAACTACCCTAAGTGATGCAGTATGGTTTTTCTATTCGTATTAGTTTCGGAGATAATGCAGACTATAGGATTTTGTAGCCATTTGGCACGGTGAAAAACGCTAAAAATTTGCCAAAAAGACACCATCGACAATAACTCCAAAACTAAAACAGCTATTCCGGATTTAACTGCATAGTCTTGTTTGCGTTTATAAACTACCCTAAGTGATGCAGTATGGTTTTTCTATTCGTATTAGTTTCGGAGATAATGCAGACTATAGGATTTTGTAGCCATTTGGCACGGTGAAAAACGCTAAAAATTTGCCAAAAAGACACCATCGACAATAACTCCAAAACTAAAACAGCTATTCCGGATTTAACTGCATAGTCTTGTTTGCGTTTATAAACTACCCTAAGTGATGCAGTATGGTTTTTCTATTCGTATTAGTTTCGGAGATAATGCAGACTATAGGATTTTGTAGCCATTTGGCACGGTGAAAAACGCTGAAAATTTGCCAAAAAGACACCATCGACAATAACTCCAAAACTAAAACAGCTATTCCGGATTTAACTGCATAGTCTTGTTTGCGTTTATAAACTACCCTAAGTGATGCAGTATGGTTTTTCTATTCGTATTAGTTTCGGAGATAATGCAGACTATAGGATTTTGTAGCCATTTGGCACGGTGAAAAACGCTAAAAATTTGCCAAAAAGACACCATCGACAATAACTCCAAAACTAAAACAGCTATTCCGGATTTAACTGCATAGTCTTGTTTGCGTTTATAAACTACCCTAAGTGATGCAGTATGGTTTTTCTATTCGTATTAGTTTCGGAGATAATGCAGACTATAGGATTTTGTAGCCATTTGGCACGGTGAAAAACGCTGAAAATTTGCCAAAAAGACACCATCGACAATAACTCCAAAACTAAAACAGCTATTCCGGATTTAACTGCATAGTCTTGTTTGCGTTTATAAACTACCCTAAGTGATGCAGTATGGTTTTTCTATTCGTATTAGTTTCGGAGATAATGCAGACTATAGGATTTTGTAGCCATTTGGCACGGTGAAAAACGCTAAAAATTTGCCAAAAAGACACCATCGACAATAACTCCAAAACTAAAACAGCTATTCCGGATTTAACTGCATAGTCTTGTTTGCGTTTATAAACTACCCTAAGTGATGCAGTATGGTTTTTCTATTCGTATTAGTTTCGGAGATAATGCAGACTATAGGATTTTGTAGCCATTTGGCACGGTGAAAAACGCTAAAAATTTGCCAAAAAGACACCATCGACAATAACTCCAAAACTAAAACAGCTATTCCGGATTTAACTGCATAGTCTTGTTTGCGTTTATAAACTACCCTAAGTGATGCAGTATGGTTTTTCTATTCGTATTAGTTTCGGAGATAATGCAGACTATAGGATTTTGTAGCCATTTGGCACGGTGAAAAACGCTAAAAATTTGCCAAAAAGACACCATCGACAATAACTCCAAAACTAAAACAGCTATTCCGGATTTAACTGCACAGTCTTGTTTGCGTTTATAAACTACCCTAAGTGATGCAGTATGGTTTTTCTATTCGTATTAGTTTCGGAGATAATGCAGACTATAGGATTTTGTAGCCATTTGGCACGGTGAAAAACGCTAAAAATTTGCCAAAAAGACACCATCGACAATAACTCCAAAACTAAAACAGCTATTCCGGATTTAACTGCATAGTCTTGTTTGCGTTTATAAACTACCCTAAGTGATGCAGTATGGTTTTTCTATTCGTATTAGTTTCGGAGATAATGCAGACTATAGGATTTTGTAGCCATTTGGCACGGTGAAAAACGCTAAAAATTTGCCAAAAAGACACCATCGACAATAACTCCAAAACTAAAACAGCTATTCCGGATTTAACTGCATAGTCTTGTTTGCGTTTATAAACTACCCTAAGTGATGCAGTATGGTTTTTCTATTCGTATTAGTTTCGGAGATAATGCAGACTATAGGATTTTGTAGCCATTTGGCACGGTGAAAAACGCTAAAAATTTGCCAAAAAGACACCATCGACAATAACTCCAAAACTAAAACAGCTATTCCGGATTTAACTGCATAGTCTTGTTTGCGTTTATAAACTACCCTAAGTGATGCAGTATGGTTTTTCTATTCGTATTAGTTTCGGAGATAATGCAGACTATAGGATTTTGTAGCCATTTGGCACGGTGAAAAACGCTGAAAATTTGCCAAAAAGACACCATCGACAATAACTCCAAAACTAAAACAGCTATTCCGGATTTAACTGCATAGTCTTGTTTGCGTTTATAAACTACCCTAAGTGATGCAGTATGGTTTTTCTATTCGTATTAGTTTCGGAGATAATGCAGACTATAGGATTTTGTAGCCATTTGGCACGGTGAAAAACGCTAAAAATTTGCCAAAAAGACACCATCGACAATAACTCCAAAACTAAAACAGCTATTCCGGATTTAACTGCATAGTCTTGTTTGCGTTTATAAACTACCCTAAGTGATGCAGTATGGTTTTTCTATTCGTATTAGTTTCGGAGATAATGCAGACTATAGGATTTTGTAGCCATTTGGCACGGTGAAAAACGCTAAAAATTTGCCAAAAAGACACCATCGACAATAACTCCAAAACTAAAACAGCTATTCCGGATTTAACTGCATAGTCTTGTTTGCGTTTATAAACTACCCTAAGTGATGCAGTATGGTTTTTCTATTCGTATTAGTTTCGGAGATAATGCAGACTATAGGATTTTGTAGCCATTTGGCACGGTGAAAAACGCTAAAAATTTGCCAAAAAGACACCATCGACAATAACTCCAAAACTAAAACAGCTATTCCGGATTTAACTGCATAGTCTTGTTTGCGTTTATAAACTACCCTAAGTGATGCAGTATGGTTTTTCTATTCGTATTAGTTTCGGAGATAATGCAGACTATAGGATTTTGTAGCCATTTGGCACGGTGAAAAACGCTGAAAATTTGCCAAAAAGACACCATCGACAATAACTCCAAAACTAAAACAGCTATTCCGGATTTAACTGCATAGTCTTGTTTGCGTTTATAAACTACCCTAAGTGATGCAGTATGGTTTTTCTATTCGTATTAGTTTCGGAGATAATGCAGACTATAGGATTTTGTAGCCATTTGGCACGGTGAAAAACGCTAAAAATTTGCCAAAAAGACACCATCGACAATAACTCCAAAACTAAAACAGCTATTCCGGATTTAACTGCATAGTCTTGTTTGCGTTTATAAACTACCCTAAGTGATGCAGTATGGTTTTTCTATTCGTATTAGTTTCGGAGATAATGCAGACTATAGGATTTTGTAGCCATTTGGCACGGTGAAAAACGCTAAAAATTTGCCAAAAAGACACCATCGACAATAACTCCAAAACTAAAACAGCTATTCCGGATTTAACTGCATAGTCTTGTTTGCGTTTATAAACTACCCTAAGTGATGCAGTATGGTTTTTCTATTCGTATTAGTTTCGGAGATAATGCAGACTATAGGATTTTGTAGCCATTTGGCACGGTGAAAAACGCTAAAAATTTGCCAAAAAGACACCATCGACAATAACTCCAAAACTAAAACAGCTATTCCGGATTTAACTGCATAGTCTTGTTTGCGTTTATAAACTACCCTAAGTGATGCAGTATGGTTTTTCTATTCGTATTAGTTTCGGAGATAATGCAGACTATAGGATTTTGTAGCCATTTGGCACGGTGAAAAACGCTGAAAATTTGCCAAAAAGACACCATCGACAATAACTCCAAAACTAAAACAGCTATTCCGGATTTAACTGCATAGTCTTGTTTGCGTTTATAAACTACCCTAAGTGATGCAGTATGGTTTTTCTATTCGTATTAGTTTCGGAGATAATGCAGACTATAGGATTTTGTAGCCATTTGGCACGGTGAAAAACGCTAAAAATTTGCCAAAATGACACCATCGACAATAACTCCAAAACTAAAACAGCTATTCCGGATTTAACTGCACAGTCTTGTTTGCGTTTATAAACTACCCTAAGTGATGCAGTATGGTTTTTCTATTCGTATTAGTTTCGGAGATAATGCAGACTATAGGATTTTGTAGCCATTTGGCACGGTGAAAAACGCTAAAAATTTGCCAAAAAGACACCATCGACAATAACTCCAAAACTAAAACAGCTATTCCGGATTTAACTGCATAGTCTTGTTTGCGTTTATAAACTACCCTAAGTGATGCAGTATGGTTTTTCTATTCGTATTAGTTTCGGAGATAATGCAGACTATAGGATTTTGTAGCCATTTGGCACGGTGAAAAACGCTAAAAATTTGCCAAAAAGACACCATCGACAATAACTCCAAAACTAAAACAGCTATTCCGGATTTAACTGCATAGTCTTGTTTGCGTTTATAAACTACCCTAAGTGATGCAGTATGGTTTTTCTATTCGTATTAGTTTCGGAGATAATGCAGACTATAGGATTTTGTAGCCATTTGGCACGGTGAAAAACGCTAAAAATTTGCCAAAAAGACACCATCGACAATAACTCCAAAACTAAAACAGCTATTCCGGATTTAACTGCATAGTCTTGTTTGCGTTTATAAACTACCCTAAGTGATGCAGTATGGTTTTTCTATTCGTATTAGTTTCGGAGATAATGCAGACTATAGGATTTTGTAGCCATTTGGCACGGTGAAAAACGCTGAAAATTTGCCAAAAAGACACCATCGACAATAACTCCAAAACTAAAACAGCTATTCCGGATTTAACTGCATAGTCTTGTTTGCGTTTATAAACTACCCTAAGTGATGCAGTATGGTTTTTCTATTCGTATTAGTTTCGGAGATAATGCAGACTATAGGATTTTGTAGCCATTTGGCACGGTGAAAAACGCTAAAAATTTGCCAAAAAGACACCATCGACAATAACTCCAAAACTAAAACAGCTATTCCGGATTTAACTGCATAGTCTTGTTTGCGTTTATAAACTACCCTAAGTGATGCAGTATGGTTTTTCTATTCGTATTAGTTTCGGAGATAATGCAGACTATAGGATTTTGTAGCCATTTGGCACGGTGAAAAACGCTGAAAATTTGCCAAAAAGACACCATCGACAATAACTCCAAAACTAAAACAGCTATTCCGGATTTAACTGCATAGTCTTGTTTGCGTTTATAAACTACCCTAAGTGATGCAGTATGGTTTTTCTATTCGTATTAGTTTCGGAGATAATGCAGACTATAGGATTTTGTAGCCATTTGGCACGGTGAAAAACGCTAAAAATTTGCCAAAAAGACACCATCGACAATAACTCCAAAACTAAAACAGCTATTCCGGATTTAACTGCATAGTCTTGTTTGCGTTTATAAACTACCCTAAGTGATGCAGTATGGTTTTTCTATTCGTATTAGTTTCGGAGATAATGCAGACTATAGGATTTTGTAGCCATTTGGCACGGTGAAAAACGCTAAAAATTTGCCAAAAAGACACCATCGACAATAACTCCAAAACTAAAACAGCTATTCCGGATTTAACTGCATAGTCTTGTTTGCGTTTATAAACTACCCTAAGTGATGCAGTATGGTTTTTCTATTCGTATTAGTTTCGGAGATAATGCAGACTATAGGATTTTGTAGCCATTTGGCACGGTGAAAAACGCTAAAAATTTGCCAAAAAGACACCATCGACAATAACTCCAAAACTAAAACAGCTATTCCGGATTTAACTGCATAGTCTTGTTTGCGTTTATAAACTACCCTAAGTGATGCAGTATGGTTTTTCTATTCGTATTAGTTTCGGAGATAATGCAGACTATAGGATTTTGTAGCCATTTGGCACGGTGAAAAACGCTAAAAATTTGCCAAAAAGACACCATCGACAATAACTCCAAAACTAAAACAGCTATTCCGGATTTAACTGCATAGTCTTGTTTGCGTTTATAAACTACCCTAAGTGATGCAGTATGGTTTTTCTATTCGTATTAGTTTCGGAGATAATGCAGACTATAGGATTTTGTAGCCATTTGGCACGGTGAAAAACGCTGAAAATTTGCCAAAAAGACACCATCGACAATAACTCCAAAACTAAAACAGCTATTCCGGATTTAACTGCATAGTCTTGTTTGCGTTTATAAACTACCCTAAGTGATGCAGTATGGTTTTTCTATTCGTATTAGTTTCGGAGATAATGCAGACTATAGGATTTTGTAGCCATTTGGCACGGTGAAAAACGCTAAAAATTTGCCAAAAAGACACCATCGACAATAACTCCAAAACTAAAACAGCTATTCCGGATTTAACTGCATAGTCTTGTTTGCGTTTATAAACTACCCTAAGTGATGCAGTATGGTTTTTCTATTCGTATTAGTTTCGGAGATAATGCAGACTATAGGATTTTGTAGCCATTTGGCACGGTGAAAAACGCTGAAAATTTGCCAAAAAGACACCATCGACAATAACTCCAAAACTAAAACAGCTATTCCGGATTTAACTGCATAGTCTTGTTTGCGTTTATAAACTACCCTAAGTGATGCAGTATGGTTTTTCTATTCGTATTAGTTTCGGAGATAATGCAGACTATAGGATTTTGTAGCCATTTGGCACGGTGAAAAACGCTAAAAATTTGCCAAAAAGACACCATCGACAATAACTCCAAAACTAAAACAGCTATTCCGGATTTAACTGCATAGTCTTGTTTGCGTTTATAAACTACCCTAAGTGATGCAGTATGGTTTTTCTATTCGTATTAGTTTCGGAGATAATGCAGACTATAGGATTTTGTAGCCATTTGGCACGGTGAAAAACGCTGAAAATTTGCCAAAAAGACACCATCGACAATAACTCCAAAACTAAAACAGCTATTCCGGATTTAACTGCATAGTCTTGTTTGCGTTTATAAACTACCCTAAGTGATGCAGTATGGTTTTTCTATTCGTATTAGTTTCGGAGATAATGCAGACTATAGGATTTTGTAGCCATTTGGCACGGTGAAAAACGCTAAAAATTTGCCAAAAAGACACCATCGACAATAACTCCAAAACTAAAACAGCTATTCCGGATTTAACTGCATAGTCTTGTTTGCGTTTATAAACTACCCTAAGTGATGCAGTATGGTTTTTCTATTCGTATTAGTTTCGGAGATAATGCAGACTATAGGATTTTGTAGCCATTTGGCACGGTGAAAAACGCTAAAAATTTGCCAAAAAGACACCATCGACAATAACTCCAAAACTAAAACAGCTATTCCGGATTTAACTGCATAGTCTTGTTTGCGTTTATAAACTACCCTAAGTGATGCAGTATGGTTTTTCTATTCGTATTAGTTTCGGAGATAATGCAGACTATAGGATTTTGTAGCCATTTGGCACGGTGAAAAACGCTGAAAATTTGCCAAAAAGACACCATCGACAATAACTCCAAAACTAAAACAGCTATTCCGGATTTAACTGCATAGTCTTGTTTGCGTTTATAAACTACCCTAAGTGATGCAGTATGGTTTTTCTATTCGTATTAGTTTCGGAGATAATGCAGACTATAGGATTTTGTAGCCATTTGGCACGGTGAAAAACGCTGAAAATTTGCCAAAAAGACACCATCGACAATAACTCCAAAACTAAAACAGCTATTCCGGATTTAACTGCATAGTCTTGTTTGCGTTTATAAACTACCCTAAGTGATGCAGTATGGTTTTTCTATTCGTATTAGTTTCGGAGATAATGCAGACTATAGGATTTTGTAGCCATTTGGCACGGTGAAAAACGCTAAAAATTTGCCAAAAAGACACCATCGACAATAACTCCAAAACTAAAACAGCTATTCCGGATTTAACTGCATAGTCTTGTTTGCGTTTATAAACTACCCTAAGTGATGCAGTATGGTTTTTCTATTCGTATTAGTTTCGGAGATAATGCAGACTATAGGATTTTGTAGCCATTTGGCACGGTGAAAAACGCTGAAAATTTGCCAAAAAGACACCATCGACAATAACTCCAAAACTAAAACAGCTATTCCGGATTTAACTGCATAGTCTTGTTTGCGTTTATAAACTACCCTAAGTGATGCAGTATGGTTTTTCTATTCGTATTAGTTTCGGAGATAATGCAGACTATAGGATTTTGTAGCCATTTGGCACGGTGAAAAACGCTAAAAATTTGCCAAAAAGACACCATCGACAATAACTCCAAAACTAAAACAGCTATTCCGGATTTAACTGCATAGTCTTGTTTGCGTTTATAAACTACCCTAAGTGATGCAGTATGGTTTTTCTATTCGTATTAGTTTCGGAGATAATGCAGACTATAGGATTTTGTAGCCATTTGGCACGGTGAAAAACGCTAAAAATTTGCCAAAAAGACACCATCGACAATAACTCCAAAACTAAAACAGCTATTCCGGATTTAACTGCATAGTCTTGTTTGCGTTTATAAACTACCCTAAGTGATGCAGTATGGTTTTTCTATTCGTATTAGTTTCGGAGATAATGCAGACTATAGGATTTTGTAGCCATTTGGCACGGTGAAAAACGCTAAAAATTTGCCAAAAAGACACCATCGACAATAACTCCAAAACTAAAACAGCTATTCCGGATTTAACTGCATAGTCTTGTTTGCGTTTATAAACTACCCTAAGTGATGCAGTATGGTTTTTCTATTCGTATTAGTTTCGGAGATAATGCAGACTATAGGATTTTGTAGCCATTTGGCACGGTGAAAAACGCTAAAAATTTGCCAAAAAGACACCATCGACAATAACTCCAAAACTAAAACAGCTATTCCGGATTTAACTGCATAGTCTTGTTTGCGTTTATAAACTACCCTAAGTGATGCAGTATGGTTTTTCTATTCGTATTAGTTTCGGAGATAATGCAGACTATAGGATTTTGTAGCCATTTGGCACGGTGAAAAACGCTAAAAATTTGCCAAAAAGACACCATCGACAATAACTCCAAAACTAAAACAGCTATTCCGGATTTAACTGCATAGTCTTGTTTGCGTTTATAAACTACCCTAAGTGATGCAGTATGGTTTTTCTATTCGTATTAGTTTCGGAGATAATGCAGACTATAGGATTTTGTAGCCATTTGGCACGGTGAAAAACGCTGAAAATTTGCCAAAAAGACACCATCGACAATAACTCCAAAACTAAAACAGCTATTCCGGATTTAACTGCATAGTCTTGTTTGCGTTTATAAACTACCCTAAGTGATGCAGTATGGTTTTTCTATTCGTATTAGTTTCGGAGATAATGCAGACTATAGGATTTTGTAGCCATTTGGCACGGTGAAAAACGCTAAAAATTTGCCAAAAAGACACCATCGACAATAACTCCAAAACTAAAACAGCTATTCCGGATTTAACTGCATAGTCTTGTTTGCGTTTATAAACTACCCTAAGTGATGCAGTATGGTTTTTCTATTCGTATTAGTTTCGGAGATAATGCAGACTATAGGATTTTGTAGCCATTTGGCACGGTGAAAAACGCTAAAAATTTGCCAAAAAGACACCATCGACAATAACTCCAAAACTAAAACAGCTATTCCGGATTTAACTGCATAGTCTTGTTTGCGTTTATAAACTACCCTAAGTGATGCAGTATGGTTTTTCTATTCGTATTAGTTTCGGAGATAATGCAGACTATAGGATTTTGTAGCCATTTGGCACGGTGAAAAACGCTAAAAATTTGCCAAAAAGACACCATCGACAATAACTCCAAAACTAAAACAGCTATTCCGGATTTAACTGCATAGTCTTGTTTGCGTTTATAAACTACCCTAAGTGATGCAGTATGGTTTTTCTATTCGTATTAGTTTCGGAGATAATGCAGACTATAGGATTTTGTAGCCATTTGGCACGGTGAAAAACGCTGAAAATTTGCCAAAAAGACACCATCGACAATAACTCCAAAACTAAAACAGCTATTCCGGATTTAACTGCATAGTCTTGTTTGCGTTTATAAACTACCCTAAGTGATGCAGTATGGTTTTTCTATTCGTATTAGTTTCGGAGATAATGCAGACTATAGGATTTTGTAGCCATTTGGCACGGTGAAAAACGCTAAAAATTTGCCAAAAAGACACCATCGACAATAACTCCAAAACTAAAACAGCTATTCCGGATTTAACTGCATAGTCTTGTTTGCGTTTATAAACTACCCTAAGTGATGCAGTATGGTTTTTCTATTCGTATTAGTTTCGGAGATAATGCAGACTATAGGATTTTGTAGCCATTTGGCACGGTGAAAAACGCTAAAAATTTGCCAAAAAGACACCATCGACAATAACTCCAAAACTAAAACAGCTATTCCGGATTTAACTGCATAGTCTTGTTTGCGTTTATAAACTACCCTAAGTGATGCAGTATGGTTTTTCTATTCGTATTAGTTTCGGAGATAATGCAGACTATAGGATTTTGTAGCCATTTGGCACGGTGAAAAACGCTAAAAATTTGCCAAAAAGACACCATCGACAATAACTCCAAAACTAAAACAGCTATTCCGGATTTAACTGCATAGTCTTGTTTGCGTTTATAAACTACCCTAAGTGATGCAGTATGGTTTTTCTATTCGTATTAGTTTCGGAGATAATGCAGACTATAGGATTTTGTAGCCATTTGGCACGGTGAAAAACGCTAAAAATTTGCCAAAAAGACACCATCGACAATAACTCCAAAACTAAAACAGCTATTCCGGATTTAACTGCACAGTCTTGTTTGCGTTTATAAACTACCCTAAGTGATGCAGTATGGTTTTTCTATTCGTATTAGTTTCGGAGATAATGCAGACTATAGGATTTTGTAGCCATTTGGCACGGTGAAAAACGCTGAAAATTTGCCAAAAAGACACCATCGACAATAACTCCAAAACTAAAACAGCTATTCCGGATTTAACTGCATAGTCTTGTTTGCGTTTATAAACTACCCTAAGTGATGCAGTATGGTTTTTCTATTCGTATTAGTTTCGGAGATAATGCAGACTATAGGATTTTGTAGCCATTTGGCACGGTGAAAAACGCTGAAAATTTGCCAAAAAGACACCATCGACAATAACTCCAAAACTAAAACAGCTATTCCGGATTTAACTGCATAGTCTTGTTTGCGTTTATAAACTACCCTAAGTGATGCAGTATGGTTTTTCTATTCGTATTAGTTTCGGAGATAATGCAGACTATAGGATTTTGTAGCCATTTGGCACGGTGAAAAACGCTAAAAATTTGCCAAAAAGACACCATCGACAATAACTCCAAAACTAAAACAGCTATTCCGGATTTAACTGCATAGTCTTGTTTGCGTTTATAAACTACCCTAAGTGATGCAGTATGGTTTTTCTATTCGTATTAGTTTCGGAGATAATGCAGACTATAGGATTTTGTAGCCATTTGGCACGGTGAAAAACGCTGAAAATTTGCCAAAAAGACACCATCGACAATAACTCCAAAACTAAAACAGCTATTCCGGATTTAACTGCATAGTCTTGTTTGCGTTTATAAACTACCCTAAGTGATGCAGTATGGTTTTTCTATTCGTATTAGTTTCGGAGATAATGCAGACTATAGGATTTTGTAGCCATTTGGCACGGTGAAAAACGCTGAAAATTTGCCAAAAAGACACCATCGACAATAACTCCAAAACTAAAACAGCTATTCCGGATTTAACTGCATAGTCTTGTTTGCGTTTATAAACTACCCTAAGTGATGCAGTATGGTTTTTCTATTCGTATTAGTTTCGGAGATAATGCAGACTATAGGATTTTGTAGCCATTTGGCACGGTGAAAAACGCTAAAAATTTGCCAAAAAGACACCATCGACAATAACTCCAAAACTAAAACAGCTATTCCGGATTTAACTGCATAGTCTTGTTTGCGTTTATAAACTACCCTAAGTGATGCAGTATGGTTTTTCTATTCGTATTAGTTTCGGAGATAATGCAGACTATAGGATTTTGTAGCCATTTGGCACGGTGAAAAACGCTAAAAATTTGCCAAAAAGACACCATCGACAATAACTCCAAAACTAAAACAGCTATTCCGGATTTAACTGCATAGTCTTGTTTGCGTTTATAAACTACCCTAAGTGATGCAGTATGGTTTTTCTATTCGTATTAGTTTCGGAGATAATGCAGACTATAGGATTTTGTAGCCATTTGGCACGGTGAAAAACGCTAAAAATTTGCCAAAAAGACACCATCGACAATAACTCCAAAACTAAAACAGCTATTCCGGATTTAACTGCATAGTCTTGTTTGCGTTTATAAACTACCCTAAGTGATGCAGTATGGTTTTTCTATTCGTATTAGTTTCGGAGATAATGCAGACTATAGGATTTTGTAGCCATTTGGCACGGTGAAAAACGCTAAAAATTTGCCAAAAAGACACCATCGACAATAACTCCAAAACTAAAACAGCTATTCCGGATTTAACTGCATAGTCTTGTTTGCGTTTATAAACTACCCTAAGTGATGCAGTATGGTTTTTCTATTCGTATTAGTTTCGGAGATAATGCAGACTATAGGATTTTGTAGCCATTTGGCACGGTGAAAAACGCTGAAAATTTGCCAAAAAGACACCATCGACAATAACTCCAAAACTAAAACAGCTATTCCGGATTTAACTGCATAGTCTTGTTTGCGTTTATAAACTACCCTAAGTGATGCAGTATGGTTTTTCTATTCGTATTAGTTTCGGAGATAATGCAGACTATAGGATTTTGTAGCCATTTGGCACGGTGAAAAACGCTAAAAATTTGCCAAAAAGACACCATCGACAATAACTCCAAAACTAAAACAGCTATTCCGGATTTAACTGCATAGTCTTGTTTGCGTTTATAAACTACCCTAAGTGATGCAGTATGGTTTTTCTATTCGTATTAGTTTCGGAGATAATGCAGACTATAGGATTTTGTAGCCATTTGGCACGGTGAAAAACGCTGAAAATTTGCCAAAAAGACACCATCGACAATAACTCCAAAACTAAAACAGCTATTCCGGATTTAACTGCATAGTCTTGTTTGCGTTTATAAACTACCCTAAGTGATGCAGTATGGTTTTTCTATTCGTATTAGTTTCGGAGATAATGCAGACTATAGGATTTTGTAGCCATTTGGCACGGTGAAAAACGCTGAAAATTTGCCAAAAAGACACCATCGACAATAACTCCAAAACTAAAACAGCTATTCCGGATTTAACTGCATAGTCTTGTTTGCGTTTATAAACTACCCTAAGTGATGCAGTATGGTTTTTCTATTCGTATTAGTTTCGGAG
Organism: Macrothele yani; assembly: GCA_039090855.1. Classification (NCBI taxonomy): domain Eukaryota; kingdom Metazoa; phylum Arthropoda; class Arachnida; order Araneae; family Macrothelidae; genus Macrothele; species Macrothele yani. The sequence continues at coordinate 68,423,027 of CM076993.1, read as the reverse complement.
ATAATGCAGACTATAGGATTTTGTAGCCATTTGGCACGGTGAAAAACGCTAAAAATTTGCCAAAAAGACACCATCGACAATAACTCCAAAACTAAAACAGCTATTCCGGATTTAACTGCATAGTCTTGTTTGCGTTTATAAACTACCCTAAGTGATGCAGTATGGTTTTTCTATTCGTATTAGTTTCGGAGATAATGCAGACTATAGGATTTTGTAGCCATTTGGCACGGTGAAAAACGCTGAAAATTTGCCAAAAAGACACCATCGACAATAACTCCAAAACTAAAACAGCTATTCCGGATTTAACTGCATAGTCTTGTTTGCGTTTATAAACTACCCTAAGTGATGCAGTATGGTTTTTCTATTCGTATTAGTTTCGGAGATAATGCAGACTATAGGATTTTGTAGCCATTTGGCACGGTGAAAAACGCTAAAAATTTGCCAAAAAGACACCATCGACAATAACTCCAAAACTAAAACAGCTATTCCGGATTTAACTGCATAGTCTTGTTTGCGTTTATAAACTACCCTAAGTGATGCAGTATGGTTTTTCTATTCGTATTAGTTTCGGAGATAATGCAGACTATAGGATTTTGTAGCCATTTGGCACGGTGAAAAACGCTGAAAATTTGCCAAAAAGACACCATCGACAATAACTCCAAAACTAAAACAGCTATTCCGGATTTAACTGCATAGTCTTGTTTGCGTTTATAAACTACCCTAAGTGATGCAGTATGGTTTTTCTATTCGTATTAGTTTCGGAGATAATGCAGACTATAGGATTTTGTAGCCATTTGGCACGGTGAAAAACGCTAAAAATTTGCCAAAAAGACACCATCGACAATAACTCCAAAACTAAAACAGCTATTCCGGATTTAACTGCATAGTCTTGTTTGCGTTTATAAACTACCCTAAGTGATGCAGTATGGTTTTTCTATTCGTATTAGTTTCGGAGATAATGCAGACTATAGGATTTTGTAGCCATTTGGCACGGTGAAAAACGCTGAAAATTTGCCAAAAAGACACCATCGACAATAACTCCAAAACTAAAACAGCTATTCCGGATTTAACTGCATAGTCTTGTTTGCGTTTATAAACTACCCTAAGTGATGCAGTATGGTTTTTCTATTCGTATTAGTTTCGGAGATAATGCAGACTATAGGATTTTGTAGCCATTTGGCACGGTGAAAAACGCTAAAAATTTGCCAAAAAGACACCATCGACAATAACTCCAAAACTAAAACAGCTATTCCGGATTTAACTGCATAGTCTTGTTTGCGTTTATAAACTACCCTAAGTGATGCAGTATGGTTTTTCTATTCGTATTAGTTTCGGAGATAATGCAGACTATAGGATTTTGTAGCCATTTGGCACGGTGAAAAACGCTAAAAATTTGCCAAAAAGACACCATCGACAATAACTCCAAAACTAAAACAGCTATTCCGGATTTAACTGCATAGTCTTGTTTGCGTTTATAAACTACCCTAAGTGATGCAGTATGGTTTTTCTATTCGTATTAGTTTCGGAGATAATGCAGACTATAGGATTTTGTAGCCATTTGGCACGGTGAAAAACGCTAAAAATTTGCCAAAAAGACACCATCGACAATAACTCCAAAACTAAAACAGCTATTCCGGATTTAACTGCATAGTCTTGTTTGCGTTTATAAACTACCCTAAGTGATGCAGTATGGTTTTTCTATTCGTATTAGTTTCGGAGATAATGCAGACTATAGGATTTTGTAGCCATTTGGCACGGTGAAAAACGCTAAAAATTTGCCAAAATGACACCATCGACAATAACTCCAAAACTAAAACAGCTATTCCGGATTTAACTGCATAGTCTTGTTTGCGTTTATAAACTACCCTAAGTGATGCAGTATGGTTTTTCTATTCGTATTAGTTTCGGAGATAATGCAGACTATAGGATTTTGTAGCCATTTGGCACGGTGAAAAACGCTGAAAATTTGCCAAAAAGACACCATCGACAATAACTCCAAAACTAAAACAGCTATTCCGGATTTAACTGCATAGTCTTGTTTGCGTTTATAAACTACCCTAAGTGATGCAGTATGGTTTTTCTATTCGTATTAGTTTCGGAGATAATGCAGACTATAGGATTTTGTAGCCATTTGGCACGGTGAAAAACGCTGAAAATTTGCCAAAAAGACACCATCGACAATAACTCCAAAACTAAAACAGCTATTCCGGATTTAACTGCATAGTCTTGTTTGCGTTTATAAACTACCCTAAGTGATGCAGTATGGTTTTTCTATTCGTATTAGTTTCGGAGATAATGCAGACTATAGGATTTTGTAGCCATTTGGCACGGTGAAAAACGCTAAAAATTTGCCAAAAAGACACCATCGACAATAACTCCAAAACTAAAACAGCTATTCCGGATTTAACTGCATAGTCTTGTTTGCGTTTATAAACTACCCTAAGTGATGCAGTATGGTTTTTCTATTCGTATTAGTTTCGGAGATAATGCAGACTATAGGATTTTGTAGCCATTTGGCACGGTGAAAAACGCTGAAAATTTGCCAAAATGACACCATCGACAATAACTCCAAAACTAAAACAGCTATTCCGGATTTAACTGCATAGTCTTGTTTGCGTTTATAAACTACCCTAAGTGATGCAGTATGGTTTTTCTATTCGTATTAGTTTCGGAGATAATGCAGACTATAGGATTTTGTAGCCATTTGGCACGGTGAAAAACGCTAAAAATTTGCCAAAAAGACACCATCGACAATAACTCCAAAACTAAAACAGCTATTCCGGATTTAACTGCATAGTCTTGTTTGCGTTTATAAACTACCCTAAGTGATGCAGTATGGTTTTTCTATTCGTATTAGTTTCGGAGATAATGCAGACTATAGGATTTTGTAGCCATTTGGCACGGTGAAAAACGCTGAAAATTTGCCAAAAAGACACCATCGACAATAACTCCAAAACTAAAACAGCTATTCCGGATTTAACTGCATAGTCTTGTTTGCGTTTATAAACTACCCTAAGTGATGCAGTATGGTTTTTCTATTCGTATTAGTTTCGGAGATAATGCAGACTATAGGATTTTGTAGCCATTTGGCACGGTGAAAAACGCTGAAAATTTGCCAAAAAGACACCATCGACAATAACTCCAAAACTAAAACAGCTATTCCGGATTTAACTGCATAGTCTTGTTTGCGTTTATAAACTACCCTAAGTGATGCAGTATGGTTTTTCTATTCGTATTAGTTTCGGAGATAATGCAGACTATAGGATTTTGTAGCCATTTGGCACGGTGAAAAACGCTGAAAATTTGCCAAAAAGACACCATCGACAATAACTCCAAAACTAAAACAGCTATTCCGGATTTAACTGCATAGTCTTGTTTGCGTTTATAAACTACCCTAAGTGATGCAGTATGGTTTTTCTATTCGTATTAGTTTCGGAGATAATGCAGACTATAGGATTTTGTAGCCATTTGGCACGGTGAAAAACGCTAAAAATTTGCCAAAATGACACCATCGACAATAACTCCAAAACTAAAACAGCTATTCCGGATTTAACTGCATAGTCTTGTTTGCGTTTATAAACTACCCTAAGTGATGCAGTATGGTTTTTCTATTCGTATTAGTTTCGGAGATAATGCAGACTATAGGATTTTGTAGCCATTTGGCACGGTGAAAAACGCTGAAAATTTGCCAAAAAGACACCATCGACAATAACTCCAAAACTAAAACAGCTATTCCGGATTTAACTGCATAGTCTTGTTTGCGTTTATAAACTACCCTAAGTGATGCAGTATGGTTTTTCTATTCGTATTAGTTTCGGAGATAATGCAGACTATAGGATTTTGTAGCCATTTGGCACGGTGAAAAACGCTAAAAATTTGCCAAAAAGACACCATCGACAATAACTCCAAAACTAAAACAGCTATTCCGGATTTAACTGCATAGTCTTGTTTGCGTTTATAAACTACCCTAAGTGATGCAGTATGGTTTTTCTATTCGTATTAGTTTCGGAGATAATGCAGACTATAGGATTTTGTAGCCATTTGGCACGGTGAAAAACGCTGAAAATTTGCCAAAAAGACACCATCGACAATAACTCCAAAACTAAAACAGCTATTCCGGATTTAACTGCATAGTCTTGTTTGCGTTTATAAACTACCCTAAGTGATGCAGTATGGTTTTTCTATTCGTATTAGTTTCGGAGATAATGCAGACTATAGGATTTTGTAGCCATTTGGCACGGTGAAAAACGCTAAAAATTTGCCAAAAAGACACCATCGACAATAACTCCAAAACTAAAACAGCTATTCCGGATTTAACTGCATAGTCTTGTTTGCGTTTATAAACTACCCTAAGTGATGCAGTATGGTTTTTCTATTCGTATTAGTTTCGGAGATAATGCAGACTATAGGATTTTGTAGCCATTTGGCACGGTGAAAAACGCTAAAAATTTGCCAAAATGACACCATCGACAATAACTCCAAAACTAAAACAGCTATTCCGGATTTAACTGCATAGTCTTGTTTGCGTTTATAAACTACCCTAAGTGATGCAGTATGGTTTTTCTATTCGTATTAGTTTCGGAGATAATGCAGACTATAGGATTTTGTAGCCATTTGGCACGGTGAAAAACGCTGAAAATTTGCCAAAAAGACACCATCGACAATAACTCCAAAACTAAAACAGCTATTCCGGATTTAACTGCATAGTCTTGTTTGCGTTTATAAACTACCCTAAGTGATGCAGTATGGTTTTTCTATTCGTATTAGTTTCGGAGATAATGCAGACTATAGGATTTTGTAGCCATTTGGCACGGTGAAAAACGCTGAAAATTTGCCAAAAAGACACCATCGACAATAACTCCAAAACTAAAACAGCTATTCCGGATTTAACTGCATAGTCTTGTTTGCGTTTATAAACTACCCTAAGTGATGCAGTATGGTTTTTCTATTCGTATTAGTTTCGGAGATAATGCAGACTATAGGATTTTGTAGCCATTTGGCACGGTGAAAAACGCTAAAAATTTGCCAAAATGACACCATCGACAATAACTCCAAAACTAAAACAGCTATTCCGGATTTAACTGCATAGTCTTGTTTGCGTTTATAAACTACCCTAAGTGATGCAGTATGGTTTTTCTATTCGTATTAGTTTCGGAGATAATGCAGACTATAGGATTTTGTAGCCATTTGGCACGGTGAAAAACGCTAAAAATTTGCCAAAAAGACACCATCGACAATAACTCCAAAACTAAAACAGCTATTCCGGATTTAACTGCATAGTCTTGTTTGCGTTTATAAACTACCCTAAGTGATGCAGTATGGTTTTTCTATTCGTATTAGTTTCGGAGATAATGCAGACTATAGGATTTTGTAGCCATTTGGCACGGTGAAAAACGCTGAAAATTTGCCAAAAAGACACCATCGACAATAACTCCAAAACTAAAACAGCTATTCCGGATTTAACTGCATAGTCTTGTTTGCGTTTATAAACTACCCTAAGTGATGCAGTATGGTTTTTCTATTCGTATTAGTTTCGGAGATAATGCAGACTATAGGATTTTGTAGCCATTTGGCACGGTGAAAAACGCTGAAAATTTGCCAAAAAGACACCATCGACAATAACTCCAAAACTAAAACAGCTATTCCGGATTTAACTGCATAGTCTTGTTTGCGTTTATAAACTACCCTAAGTGATGCAGTATGGTTTTTCTATTCGTATTAGTTTCGGAGATAATGCAGACTATAGGATTTTGTAGCCATTTGGCACGGTGAAAAACGCTAAAAATTTGCCAAAAAGACACCATCGACAATAACTCCAAAACTAAAACAGCTATTCCGGATTTAACTGCATAGTCTTGTTTGCGTTTATAAACTACCCTAAGTGATGCAGTATGGTTTTTCTATTCGTATTAGTTTCGGAGATAATGCAGACTATAGGATTTTGTAGCCATTTGGCACGGTGAAAAACGCTAAAAATTTGCCAAAAAGACACCATCGACAATAACTCCAAAACTAAAACAGCTATTCCGGATTTAACTGCATAGTCTTGTTTGCGTTTATAAACTACCCTAAGTGATGCAGTATGGTTTTTCTATTCGTATTAGTTTCGGAGATAATGCAGACTATAGGATTTTGTAGCCATTTGGCACGGTGAAAAACGCTGAAAATTTGCCAAAAAGACACCATCGACAATAACTCCAAAACTAAAACAGCTATTCCGGATTTAACTGCATAGTCTTGTTTGCGTTTATAAACTACCCTAAGTGATGCAGTATGGTTTTTCTATTCGTATTAGTTTCGGAGATAATGCAGACTATAGGATTTTGTAGCCATTTGGCACGGTGAAAAACGCTGAAAATTTGCCAAAAAGACACCATCGACAATAACTCCAAAACTAAAACAGCTATTCCGGATTTAACTGCATAGTCTTGTTTGCGTTTATAAACTACCCTAAGTGATGCAGTATGGTTTTTCTATTCGTATTAGTTTCGGAGATAATGCAGACTATAGGATTTTGTAGCCATTTGGCACGGTGAAAAACGCTAAAAATTTGCCAAAATGACACCATCGACAATAACTCCAAAACTAAAACAGCTATTCCGGATTTAACTGCATAGTCTTGTTTGCGTTTATAAACTACCCTAAGTGATGCAGTATGGTTTTTCTATTCGTATTAGTTTCGGAGATAATGCAGACTATAGGATTTTGTAGCCATTTGGCACGGTGAAAAACGCTAAAAATTTGCCAAAAAGACACCATCGACAATAACTCCAAAACTAAAACAGCTATTCCGGATTTAACTGCATAGTCTTGTTTGCGTTTATAAACTACCCTAAGTGATGCAGTATGGTTTTTCTATTCGTATTAGTTTCGGAGATAATGCAGACTATAGGATTTTGTAGCCATTTGGCACGGTGAAAAACGCTGAAAATTTGCCAAAAAGACACCATCGACAATAACTCCAAAACTAAAACAGCTATTCCGGATTTAACTGCATAGTCTTGTTTGCGTTTATAAACTACCCTAAGTGATGCAGTATGGTTTTTCTATTCGTATTAGTTTCGGAGATAATGCAGACTATAGGATTTTGTAGCCATTTGGCACGGTGAAAAACGCTGAAAATTTGCCAAAAAGACACCATCGACAATAACTCCAAAACTAAAACAGCTATTCCGGATTTAACTGCATAGTCTTGTTTGCGTTTATAAACTACCCTAAGTGATGCAGTATGGTTTTTCTATTCGTATTAGTTTCGGAGATAATGCAGACTATAGGATTTTGTAGCCATTTGGCACGGTGAAAAACGCTAAAAATTTGCCAAAAAGACACCATCGACAATAACTCCAAAACTAAAACAGCTATTCCGGATTTAACTGCATAGTCTTGTTTGCGTTTATAAACTACCCTAAGTGATGCAGTATGGTTTTTCTATTCGTATTAGTTTCGGAGATAATGCAGACTATAGGATTTTGTAGCCATTTGGCACGGTGAAAAACGCTGAAAATTTGCCAAAAAGACACCATCGACAATAACTCCAAAACTAAAACAGCTATTCCGGATTTAACTGCATAGTCTTGTTTGCGTTTATAAACTACCCTAAGTGATGCAGTATGGTTTTTCTATTCGTATTAGTTTCGGAGATAATGCAGACTATAGGATTTTGTAGCCATTTGGCACGGTGAAAAACGCTGAAAATTTGCCAAAAAGACACCATCGACAATAACTCCAAAACTAAAACAGCTATTCCGGATTTAACTGCATAGTCTTGTTTGCGTTTATAAACTACCCTAAGTGATGCAGTATGGTTTTTCTATTCGTATTAGTTTCGGAGATAATGCAGACTATAGGATTTTGTAGCCATTTGGCACGGTGAAAAACGCTAAAAATTTGCCAAAAAGACACCATCGACAATAACTCCAAAACTAAAACAGCTATTCCGGATTTAACTGCATAGTCTTGTTTGCGTTTATAAACTACCCTAAGTGATGCAGTATGGTTTTTCTATTCGTATTAGTTTCGGAGATAATGCAGACTATAGGATTTTGTAGCCATTTGGCACGGTGAAAAACGCTGAAAATTTGCCAAAAAGACACCATCGACAATAACTCCAAAACTAAAACAGCTATTCCGGATTTAACTGCATAGTCTTGTTTGCGTTTATAAACTACCCTAAGTGATGCAGTATGGTTTTTCTATTCGTATTAGTTTCGGAGATAATGCAGACTATAGGATTTTGTAGCCATTTGGCACGGTGAAAAACGCTAAAAATTTGCCAAAATGACACCATCGACAATAACTCCAAAACTAAAACAGCTATTCCGGATTTAACTGCATAGTCTTGTTTGCGTTTATAAACTACCCTAAGTGATGCAGTATGGTTTTTCTATTCGTATTAGTTTCGGAGATAATGCAGACTATAGGATTTTGTAGCCATTTGGCACGGTGAAAAACGCTGAAAAATTTGCCAAAAAGACACCATCGACAATAACTCCAAAACTAAAACAGCTATTCCGGATTTAACTGCATAGTCTTGTTTGCGTTTATAAACTACCCTAAGTGATGCAGTATGGTTTTTCTATTCGTATTAGTTTCGGAGATAATGCAGACTATAGGATTTTGTAGCCATTTGGCACGGTGAAAAACGCTAAAAATTTGCCAAAATGACACCATCGACAATAACTCCAAAACTAAAACAGCTATTCCGGATTTAACTGCATAGTCTTGTTTGCGTTTATAAACTACCCTAAGTGATGCAGTATGGTTTTTCTATTCGTATTAGTTTCGGAGATAATGCAGACTATAGGATTTTGTAGCCATTTGGCACGGTGAAAAACGCTGAAAATTTGCCAAAATGACACCATCGACAATAACTCCAAAACTAAAACAGCTATTCCGGATTTAACTGCATAGTCTTGTTTGCGTTTATAAACTACCCTAAGTGATGCAGTATGGTTTTTCTATTCGTATTAGTTTCGGAGATAATGCAGACTATAGGATTTTGTAGCCATTTGGCACGGTGAAAAACGCTGAAAATTTGCCAAAAAGACACCATCGACAATAACTCCAAAACTAAAACAGCTATTCCGGATTTAACTGCATAGTCTTGTTTGCGTTTATAAACTACCCTAAGTGATGCAGTATGGTTTTTCTATTCGTATTAGTTTCGGAGATAATGCAGACTATAGGATTTTGTAGCCATTTGGCACGGTGAAAAACGCTGAAAATTTGCCAAAAAGACACCATCGACAATAACTCCAAAACTAAAACAGCTATTCCGGATTTAACTGCATAGTCTTGTTTGCGTTTATAAACTACCCTAAGTGATGCAGTATGGTTTTTCTATTCGTATTAGTTTCGGAGATAATGCAGACTATAGGATTTTGTAGCCATTTGGCACGGTGAAAAACGCTGAAAATTTGCCAAAAAGACACCATCGACAATAACTCCAAAACTAAAACAGCTATTCCGGATTTAACTGCATAGTCTTGTTTGCGTTTATAAACTACCCTAAGTGATGCAGTATGGTTTTTCTATTCGTATTAGTTTCGGAGATAATGCAGACTATAGGATTTTGTAGCCATTTGGCACGGTGAAAAACGCTAAAAATTTGCCAAAAAGACACCATCGACAATAACTCCAAAACTAAAACAGCTATTCCGGATTTAACTGCATAGTCTTGTTTGCGTTTATAAACTACCCTAAGTGATGCAGTATGGTTTTTCTATTCGTATTAGTTTCGGAGATAATGCAGACTATAGGATTTTGTAGCCATTTGGCACGGTGAAAAACGCTAAAAATTTGCCAAAATGACACCATCGACAATAACTCCAAAACTAAAACAGCTATTCCGGATTTAACTGCATAGTCTTGTTTGCGTTTATAAACTACCCTAAGTGATGCAGTATGGTTTTTCTATTCGTATTAGTTTCGGAGATAATGCAGACTATAGGATTTTGTAGCCATTTGGCACGGTGAAAAACGCTGAAAATTTGCCAAAATGACACCATCGACAATAACTCCAAAACTAAAACAGCTATTCCGGATTTAACTGCATAGTCTTGTTTGCGTTTATAAACTACCCTAAGTGATGCAGTATGGTTTTTCTATTCGTATTAGTTTCGGAGATAATGCAGACTATAGGATTTTGTAGCCATTTGGCACGGTGAAAAACGCTAAAAATTTGCCAAAAAGACACCATCGACAATAACTCCAAAACTAAAACAGCTATTCCGGATTTAACTGCATAGTCTTGTTTGCGTTTATAAACTACCCTAAGTGATGCAGTATGGTTTTTCTATTCGTATTAGTTTCGGAGATAATGCAGACTATAGGATTTTGTAGCCATTTGGCACGGTGAAAAACGCTGAAAATTTGCCAAAAAGACACCATCGACAATAACTCCAAAACTAAAACAGCTATTCCGGATTTAACTGCATAGTCTTGTTTGCGTTTATAAACTACCCTAAGTGATGCAGTATGGTTTTTCTATTCGTATTAGTTTCGGAGATAATGCAGACTATAGGATTTTGTAGCCATTTGGCACGGTGAAAAACGCTAAAAATTTGCCAAAAAGACACCATCGACAATAACTCCAAAACTAAAACAGCTATTCCGGATTTAACTGCATAGTCTTGTTTGCGTTTATAAACTACCCTAAGTGATGCAGTATGGTTTTTCTATTCGTATTAGTTTCGGAGATAATGCAGACTATAGGATTTTGTAGCCATTTGGCACGGTGAAAAACGCTAAAAATTTGCCAAAAAGACACCATCGACAATAACTCCAAAACTAAAACAGCTATTCCGGATTTAACTGCATAGTCTTGTTTGCGTTTATAAACTACCCTAAGTGATGCAGTATGGTTTTTCTATTCGTATTAGTTTCGGAGATAATGCAGACTATAGGATTTTGTAGCCATTTGGCACGGTGAAAAACGCTGAAAATTTGCCAAAAAGACACCATCGACAATAACTCCAAAACTAAAACAGCTATTCCGGATTTAACTGCATAGTCTTGTTTGCGTTTATAAACTACCCTAAGTGATGCAGTATGGTTTTTCTATTCGTATTAGTTTCGGAGATAATGCAGACTATAGGATTTTGTAGCCATTTGGCACGGTGAAAAACGCTGAAAATTTGCCAAAAAGACACCATCGACAATAACTCCAAAACTAAAACAGCTATTCCGGATTTAACTGCATAGTCTTGTTTGCGTTTATAAACTACCCTAAGTGATGCAGTATGGTTTTTCTATTCGTATTAGTTTCGGAGATAATGCAGACTATAGGATTTTGTAGCCATTTGGCACGGTGAAAAACGCTAAAAATTTGCCAAAATGACACCATCGACAATAACTCCAAAACTAAAACAGCTATTCCGGATTTAACTGCATAGTCTTGTTTGCGTTTATAAACTACCCTAAGTGATGCAGTATGGTTTTTCTATTCGTATTAGTTTCGGAGATAATGCAGACTATAGGATTTTGTAGCCATTTGGCACGGTGAAAAACGCTGAAAATTTGCCAAAAAGACACCATCGACAATAACTCCAAAACTAAAACAGCTATTCCGGATTTAACTGCATAGTCTTGTTTGCGTTTATAAACTACCCTAAGTGATGCAGTATGGTTTTTCTATTCGTATTAGTTTCGGAGATAATGCAGACTATAGGATTTTGTAGCCATTTGGCACGGTGAAAAACGCTGAAAATTTGCCAAAAAGACACCATCGACAATAACTCCAAAACTAAAACAGCTATTCCGGATTTAACTGCATAGTCTTGTTTGCGTTTATAAACTACCCTAAGTGATGCAGTATGGTTTTTCTATTCGTATTAGTTTCGGAGATAATGCAGACTATAGGATTTTGTAGCCATTTGGCACGGTGAAAAACGCTAAAAATTTGCCAAAAAGACACCATCGACAATAACTCCAAAACTAAAACAGCTATTCCGGATTTAACTGCATAGTCTTGTTTGCGTTTATAAACTACCCTAAGTGATGCAGTATGGTTTTTCTATTCGTATTAGTTTCGGAGATAATGCAGACTATAGGATTTTGTAGCCATTTGGCACGGTGAAAAACGCTGAAAATTTGCCAAAAAGACACCATCGACAATAACTCCAAAACTAAAACAGCTATTCCGGATTTAACTGCATAGTCTTGTTTGCGTTTATAAACTACCCTAAGTGATGCAGTATGGTTTTTCTATTCGTATTAGTTTCGGAGATAATGCAGACTATAGGATTTTGTAGCCATTTGGCACGGTGAAAAACGCTAAAAATTTGCCAAAATGACACCATCGACAATAACTCCAAAACTAAAACAGCTATTCCGGATTTAACTGCATAGTCTTGTTTGCGTTTATAAACTACCCTAAGTGATGCAGTATGGTTTTTCTATTCGTATTAGTTTCGGAGATAATGCAGACTATAGGATTTTGTAGCCATTTGGCACGGTGAAAAACGCTGAAAATTTGCCAAAAAGACACCATCGACAATAACTCCAAAACTAAAACAGCTATTCCGGATTTAACTGCATAGTCTTGTTTGCGTTTATAAACTACCCTAAGTGATGCAGTATGGTTTTTCTATTCGTATTAGTTTCGGAGATAATGCAGACTATAGGATTTTGTAGCCATTTGGCACGGTGAAAAACGCTGAAAATTTGCCAAAAAGACACCATCGACAATAACTCCAAAACTAAAACAGCTATTCCGGATTTAACTGCATAGTCTTGTTTGCGTTTATAAACTACCCTAAGTGATGCAGTATGGTTTTTCTATTCGTATTAGTTTCGGAGATAATGCAGACTATAGGATTTTGTAGCCATTTGGCACGGTGAAAAACGCTGAAAATTTGCCAAAAAGACACCATCGACAATAACTCCAAAACTAAAACAGCTATTCCGGATTTAACTGCATAGTCTTGTTTGCGTTTATAAACTACCCTAAGTGATGCAGTATGGTTTTTCTATTCGTATTAGTTTCGGAGATAATGCAGACTATAGGATTTTGTAGCCATTTGGCACGGTGAAAAACGCTGAAAATTTGCCAAAAAGACACCATCGACAATAACTCCAAAACTAAAACAGCTATTCCGGATTTAACTGCATAGTCTTGTTTGCGTTTATAAACTACCCTAAGTGATGCAGTATGGTTTTTCTATTCGTATTAGTTTCGGAGATAATGCAGACTATAGGATTTTGTAGCCATTTGGCACGGTGAAAAACGCTGAAAATTTGCCAAAAAGACACCATCGACAATAACTCCAAAACTAAAACAGCTATTCCGGATTTAACTGCATAGTCTTGTTTGCGTTTATAAACTACCCTAAGTGATGCAGTATGGTTTTTCTATTCGTATTAGTTTCGGAGATAATGCAGACTATAGGATTTTGTAGCCATTTGGCACGGTGAAAAACGCTGAAAATTTGCCAAAAAGACACCATCGACAATAACTCCAAAACTAAAACAGCTATTCCGGATTTAACTGCATAGTCTTGTTTGCGTTTATAAACTACCCTAAGTGATGCAGTATGGTTTTTCTATTCGTATTAGTTTCGGAGATAATGCAGACTATAGGATTTTGTAGCCATTTGGCACGGTGAAAAACGCTAAAAATTTGCCAAAATGACACCATCGACAATAACTCCAAAACTAAAACAGCTATTCCGGATTTAACTGCATAGTCTTGTTTGCGTTTATAAACTACCCTAAGTGATGCAGTATGGTTTTTCTATTCGTATTAGTTTCGGAGATAATGCAGACTATAGGATTTTGTAGCCATTTGGCACGGTGAAAAACGCTAAAAATTTGCCAAAAAGACACCATCGACAATAACTCCAAAACTAAAACAGCTATTCCGGATTTAACTGCATAGTCTTGTTTGCGTTTATAAACTACCCTAAGTGATGCAGTATGGTTTTTCTATTCGTATTAGTTTCGGAGATAATGCAGACTATAGGATTTTGTAGCCATTTGGCACGGTGAAAAACGCTGAAAATTTGCCAAAAAGACACCATCGACAATAACTCCAAAACTAAAACAGCTATTCCGGATTTAACTGCATAGTCTTGTTTGCGTTTATAAACTACCCTAAGTGATGCAGTATGGTTTTTCTATTCGTATTAGTTTCGGAGATAATGCAGACTATAGGATTTTGTAGCCATTTGGCACGGTGAAAAACGCTAAAAATTTGCCAAAAAGACACCATCGACAATAACTCCAAAACTAAAACAGCTATTCCGGATTTAACTGCATAGTCTTGTTTGCGTTTATAAACTACCCTAAGTGATGCAGTATGGTTTTTCTATTCGTATTAGTTTCGGAGATAATGCAGACTATAGGATTTTGTAGCCATTTGGCACGGTGAAAAACGCTGAAAATTTGCCAAAAAGACACCATCGACAATAACTCCAAAACTAAAACAGCTATTCCGGATTTAACTGCATAGTCTTGTTTGCGTTTATAAACTACCCTAAGTGATGCAGTATGGTTTTTCTATTCGTATTAGTTTCGGAGATAATGCAGACTATAGGATTTTGTAGCCATTTGGCACGGTGAAAAACGCTGAAAATTTGCCAAAATGACACCATCGACAATAACTCCAAAACTAAAACAGCTATTCCGGATTTAACTGCATAGTCTTGTTTGCGTTTATAAACTACCCTAAGTGATGCAGTATGGTTTTTCTATTCGTATTAGTTTCGGAGATAATGCAGACTATAGGATTTTGTAGCCATTTGGCACGGTGAAAAACGCTGAAAATTTGCCAAAAAGACACCATCGACAATAACTCCAAAACTAAAACAGCTATTCCGGATTTAACTGCATAGTCTTGTTTGCGTTTATAAACTACCCTAAGTGATGCAGTATGGTTTTTCTATTCGTATTAGTTTCGGAGATAATGCAGACTATAGGATTTTGTAGCCATTTGGCACGGTGAAAAACGCTAAAAATTTGCCAAAATGACACCATCGACAATAACTCCAAAACTAAAACAGCTATTCCGGATTTAACTGCATAGTCTTGTTTGCGTTTATAAACTACCCTAAGTGATGCAGTATGGTTTTTCTATTCGTATTAGTTTCGGAGATAATGCAGACTATAGGATTTTGTAGCCATTTGGCACGGTGAAAAACGCTGAAAATTTGCCAAAAAGACACCATCGACAATAACTCCAAAACTAAAACAGCTATTCCGGATTTAACTGCATAGTCTTGTTTGCGTTTATAAACTACCCTAAGTGATGCAGTATGGTTTTTCTATTCGTATTAGTTTCGGAGATAATGCAGACTATAGGATTTTGTAGCCATTTGGCACGGTGAAAAACGCTGAAAATTTGCCAAAAAGACACCATCGACAATAACTCCAAAACTAAAACAGCTATTCCGGATTTAACTGCATAGTCTTGTTTGCGTTTATAAACTACCCTAAGTGATGCAGTATGGTTTTTCTATTCGTATTAGTTTCGGAGATAATGCAGACTATAGGATTTTGTAGCCATTTGGCACGGTGAAAAACGCTGAAAATTTGCCAAAAAGACACCATCGACAATAACTCCAAAACTAAAACAGCTATTCCGGATTTAACTGCATAGTCTTGTTTGCGTTTATAAACTACCCTAAGTGATGCAGTATGGTTTTTCTATTCGTATTAGTTTCGGAGATAATGCAGACTATAGGATTTTGTAGCCATTTGGCACGGTGAAAAACGCTAAAAATTTGCCAAAATGACACCATCGACAATAACTCCAAAACTAAAACAGCTATTCCGGATTTAACTGCATAGTCTTGTTTGCGTTTATAAACTACCCTAAGTGATGCAGTATGGTTTTTCTATTCGTATTAGTTTCGGAGATAATGCAGACTATAGGATTTTGTAGCCATTTGGCACGGTGAAAAACGCTAAAAATTTGCCAAAATGACACCATCGACAATAACTCCAAAACTAAAACAGCTATTCCGGATTTAACTGCATAGTCTTGTTTGCGTTTATAAACTACCCTAAGTGATGCAGTATGGTTTTTCTATTCGTATTAGTTTCGGAGATAATGCAGACTATAGGATTTTGTAGCCATTTGGCACGGTGAAAAACGCTAAAAATTTGCCAAAAAGACACCATCGACAATAACTCCAAAACTAAAACAGCTATTCCGGATTTAACTGCATAGTCTTGTTTGCGTTTATAAACTACCCTAAGTGATGCAGTATGGTTTTTCTATTCGTATTAGTTTCGGAGATAATGCAGACTATAGGATTTTGTAGCCATTTGGCACGGTGAAAAACGCTGAAAATTTGCCAAAAAGACACCATCGACAATAACTCCAAAACTAAAACAGCTATTCCGGATTTAACTGCATAGTCTTGTTTGCGTTTATAAACTACCCTAAGTGATGCAGTATGGTTTTTCTATTCGTATTAGTTTCGGAGATAATGCAGACTATAGGATTTTGTAGCCATTTGGCACGGTGAAAAACGCTAAAAATTTGCCAAAAAGACACCATCGACAATAACTCCAAAACTAAAACAGCTATTCCGGATTTAACTGCATAGTCTTGTTTGCGTTTATAAACTACCCTAAGTGATGCAGTATGGTTTTTCTATTCGTATTAGTTTCGGAGATAATGCAGACTATAGGATTTTGTAGCCATTTGGCACGGTGAAAAACGCTGAAAATTTGCCAAAAAGACACCATCGACAATAACTCCAAAACTAAAACAGCTATTCCGGATTTAACTGCATAGTCTTGTTTGCGTTTATAAACTACCCTAAGTGATGCAGTATGGTTTTTCTATTCGTATTAGTTTCGGAGATAATGCAGACTATAGGATTTTGTAGCCATTTGGCACGGTGAAAAACGCTGAAAATTTGCCAAAAAGACACCATCGACAATAACTCCAAAACTAAAACAGCTATTCCGGATTTAACTGCATAGTCTTGTTTGCGTTTATAAACTACCCTAAGTGATGCAGTATGGTTTTTCTATTCGTATTAGTTTCGGAGATAATGCAGACTATAGGATTTTGTAGCCATTTGGCACGGTGAAAAACGCTAAAAATTTGCCAAAAAGACACCATCGACAATAACTCCAAAACTAAAACAGCTATTCCGGATTTAACTGCATAGTCTTGTTTGCGTTTATAAACTACCCTAAGTGATGCAGTATGGTTTTTCTATTCGTATTAGTTTCGGAGATAATGCAGACTATAGGATTTTGTAGCCATTTGGCACGGTGAAAAACGCTGAAAATTTGCCAAAAAGACACCATCGACAATAACTCCAAAACTAAAACAGCTATTCCGGATTTAACTGCATAGTCTTGTTTGCGTTTATAAACTACCCTAAGTGATGCAGTATGGTTTTTCTATTCGTATTAGTTTCGGAGATAATGCAGACTATAGGATTTTGTAGCCATTTGGCACGGTGAAAAACGCTAAAAATTTGCCAAAAAGACACCATCGACAATAACTCCAAAACTAAAACAGCTATTCCGGATTTAACTGCATAGTCTTGTTTGCGTTTATAAACTACCCTAAGTGATGCAGTATGGTTTTTCTATTCGTATTAGTTTCGGAGATAATGCAGACTATAGGATTTTGTAGCCATTTGGCACGGTGAAAAACGCTGAAAATTTGCCAAAAAGACACCATCGACAATAACTCCAAAACTAAAACAGCTATTCCGGATTTAACTGCATAGTCTTGTTTGCGTTTATAAACTACCCTAAGTGATGCAGTATGGTTTTTCTATTCGTATTAGTTTCGGAGATAATGCAGACTATAGGATTTTGTAGCCATTTGGCACGGTGAAAAACGCTGAAAATTTGCCAAAAAGACACCATCGACAATAACTCCAAAACTAAAACAGCTATTCCGGATTTAACTGCATAGTCTTGTTTGCGTTTATAAACTACCCTAAGTGATGCAGTATGGTTTTTCTATTCGTATTAGTTTCGGAGATAATGCAGACTATAGGATTTTGTAGCCATTTGGCACGGTGAAAAACGCTAAAAATTTGCCAAAATGACACCATCGACAATAACTCCAAAACTAAAACAGCTATTCCGGATTTAACTGCATAGTCTTGTTTGCGTTTATAAACTACCCTAAGTGATGCAGTATGGTTTTTCTATTCGTATTAGTTTCGGAGATAATGCAGACTATAGGATTTTGTAGCCATTTGGCACGGTGAAAAACGCTGAAAATTTGCCAAAAAGACACCATCGACAATAACTCCAAAACTAAAACAGCTATTCCGGATTTAACTGCATAGTCTTGTTTGCGTTTATAAACTACCCTAAGTGATGCAGTATGGTTTTTCTATTCGTATTAGTTTCGGAGATAATGCAGACTATAGGATTTTGTAGCCATTTGGCACGGTGAAAAACGCTGAAAATTTGCCAAAAAGACACCATCGACAATAACTCCAAAACTAAAACAGCTATTCCGGATTTAACTGCATAGTCTTGTTTGCGTTTATAAACTACCCTAAGTGATGCAGTATGGTTTTTCTATTCGTATTAGTTTCGGAGATAATGCAGACTATAGGATTTTGTAGCCATTTGGCACGGTGAAAAACGCTAAAAATTTGCCAAAAAGACACCATCGACAATAACTCCAAAACTAAAACAGCTATTCCGGATTTAACTGCATAGTCTTGTTTGCGTTTATAAACTACCCTAAGTGATGCAGTATGGTTTTTCTATTCGTATTAGTTTCGGAGATAATGCAGACTATAGGATTTTGTAGCCATTTGGCACGGTGAAAAACGCTGAAAATTTGCCAAAAAGACACCATCGACAATAACTCCAAAACTAAAACAGCTATTCCGGATTTAACTGCATAGTCTTGTTTGCGTTTATAAACTACCCTAAGTGATGCAGTATGGTTTTTCTATTCGTATTAGTTTCGGAGATAATGCAGACTATAGGATTTTGTAGCCATTTGGCACGGTGAAAAACGCTGAAAATTTGCCAAAAAGACACCATCGACAATAACTCCAAAACTAAAACAGCTATTCCGGATTTAACTGCATAGTCTTGTTTGCGTTTATAAACTACCCTAAGTGATGCAGTATGGTTTTTCTATTCGTATTAGTTTCGGAGATAATGCAGACTATAGGATTTTGTAGCCATTTGGCACGGTGAAAAACGCTGAAAATTTGCCAAAAAGACACCATCGACAATAACTCCAAAACTAAAACAGCTATTCCGGATTTAACTGCATAGTCTTGTTTGCGTTTATAAACTACCCTAAGTGATGCAGTATGGTTTTTCTATTCGTATTAGTTTCGGAGATAATGCAGACTATAGGATTTTGTAGCCATTTGGCACGGTGAAAAACGCTAAAAATTTGCCAAAATGACACCATCGACAATAACTCCAAAACTAAAACAGCTATTCCGGATTTAACTGCATAGTCTTGTTTGCGTTTATAAACTACCCTAAGTGATGCAGTATGGTTTTTCTATTCGTATTAGTTTCGGAGATAATGCAGACTATAGGATTTTGTAGCCATTTGGCACGGTGAAAAACGCTGAAAATTTGCCAAAAAGACACCATCGACAATAACTCCAAAACTAAAACAGCTATTCCGGATTTAACTGCATAGTCTTGTTTGCGTTTATAAACTACCCTAAGTGATGCAGTATGGTTTTTCTATTCGTATTAGTTTCGGAGATAATGCAGACTATAGGATTTTGTAGCCATTTGGCACGGTGAAAAACGCTGAAAATTTGCCAAAAAGACACCATCGACAATAACTCCAAAACTAAAACAGCTATTCCGGATTTAACTGCATAGTCTTGTTTGCGTTTATAAACTACCCTAAGTGATGCAGTATGGTTTTTCTATTCGTATTAGTTTCGGAGATAATGCAGACTATAGGATTTTGTAGCCATTTGGCACGGTGAAAAACGCTGAAAATTTGCCAAAAAGACACCATCGACAATAACTCCAAAACTAAAACAGCTATTCCGGATTTAACTGCATAGTCTTGTTTGCGTTTATAAACTACCCTAAGTGATGCAGTATGGTTTTTCTATTCGTATTAGTTTCGGAGATAATGCAGACTATAGGATTTTGTAGCCATTTGGCACGGTGAAAAACGCTGAAAATTTGCCAAAAAGACACCATCGACAATAACTCCAAAACTAAAACAGCTATTCCGGATTTAACTGCATAGTCTTGTTTGCGTTTATAAACTACCCTAAGTGATGCAGTATGGTTTTTCTATTCGTATTAGTTTCGGAGATAATGCAGACTATAGGATTTTGTAGCCATTTGGCACGGTGAAAAACGCTGAAAATTTGCCAAAATGACACCATCGACAATAACTCCAAAACTAAAACAGCTATTCCGGATTTAACTGCATAGTCTTGTTTGCGTTTATAAACTACCCTAAGTGATGCAGTATGGTTTTTCTATTCGTATTAGTTTCGGAGATAATGCAGACTATAGGATTTTGTAGCCATTTGGCACGGTGAAAAACGCTGAAAATTTGCCAAAAAGACACCATCGACAATAACTCCAAAACTAAAACAGCTATTCCGGATTTAACTGCATAGTCTTGTTTGCGTTTATAAACTACCCTAAGTGATGCAGTATGGTTTTTCTATTCGTATTAGTTTCGGAGATAATGCAGACTATAGGATTTTGTAGCCATTTGGCACGGTGAAAAACGCTAAAAATTTGCCAAAAAGACACCATCGACAATAACTCCAAAACTAAAACAGCTATTCCGGATTTAACTGCATAGTCTTGTTTGCGTTTATAAACTACCCTAAGTGATGCAGTATGGTTTTTCTATTCGTATTAGTTTCGGAGATAATGCAGACTATAGGATTTTGTAGCCATTTGGCACGGTGAAAAACGCTGAAAATTTGCCAAAAAGACACCATCGACAATAACTCCAAAACTAAAACAGCTATTCCGGATTTAACTGCATAGTCTTGTTTGCGTTTATAAACTACCCTAAGTGATGCAGTATGGTTTTTCTATTCGTATTAGTTTCGGAGATAATGCAGACTATAGGATTTTGTAGCCATTTGGCACGGTGAAAAACGCTAAAAATTTGCCAAAAAGACACCATCGACAATAACTCCAAAACTAAAACAGCTATTCCGGATTTAACTGCATAGTCTTGTTTGCGTTTATAAACTACCCTAAGTGATGCAGTATGGTTTTTCTATTCGTATTAGTTTCGGAGATAATGCAGACTATAGGATTTTGTAGCCATTTGGCACGGTGAAAAACGCTAAAAATTTGCCAAAATGACACCATCGACAATAACTCCAAAACTAAAACAGCTATTCCGGATTTAACTGCATAGTCTTGTTTGCGTTTATAAACTACCCTAAGTGATGCAGTATGGTTTTTCTATTCGTATTAGTTTCGGAGATAATGCAGACTATAGGATTTTGTAGCCATTTGGCACGGTGAAAAACGCTGAAAATTTGCCAAAAAGACACCATCGACAATAACTCCAAAACTAAAACAGCTATTCCGGATTTAACTGCATAGTCTTGTTTGCGTTTATAAACTACCCTAAGTGATGCAGTATGGTTTTTCTATTCGTATTAGTTTCGGAGATAATGCAGACTATAGGATTTTGTAGCCATTTGGCACGGTGAAAAACGCTGAAAATTTGCCAAAAAGACACCATCGACAATAACTCCAAAACTAAAACAGCTATTCCGGATTTAACTGCATAGTCTTGTTTGCGTTTATAAACTACCCTAAGTGATGCAGTATGGTTTTTCTATTCGTATTAGTTTCGGAGATAATGCAGACTATAGGATTTTGTAGCCATTTGGCACGGTGAAAAACGCTAAAAATTTGCCAAAAAGACACCATCGACAATAACTCCAAAACTAAAACAGCTATTCCGGATTTAACTGCATAGTCTTGTTTGCGTTTATAAACTACCCTAAGTGATGCAGTATGGTTTTTCTATTCGTATTAGTTTCGGAGATAATGCAGACTATAGGATTTTGTAGCCATTTGGCACGGTGAAAAACGCTAAAAATTTGCCAAAAAGACACCATCGACAATAACTCCAAAACTAAAACAGCTATTCCGGATTTAACTGCATAGTCTTGTTTGCGTTTATAAACTACCCTAAGTGATGCAGTATGGTTTTTCTATTCGTATTAGTTTCGGAGATAATGCAGACTATAGGATTTTGTAGCCATTTGGCACGGTGAAAAACGCTGAAAATTTGCCAAAATGACACCATCGACAATAACTCCAAAACTAAAACAGCTATTCCGGATTTAACTGCATAGTCTTGTTTGCGTTTATAAACTACCCTAAGTGATGCAGTATGGTTTTTCTATTCGTATTAGTTTCGGAGATAATGCAGACTATAGGATTTTGTAGCCATTTGGCACGGTGAAAAACGCTAAAAATTTGCCAAAAAGACACCATCGACAATAACTCCAAAACTAAAACAGCTATTCCGGATTTAACTGCATAGTCTTGTTTGCGTTTATAAACTACCCTAAGTGATGCAGTATGGTTTTTCTATTCGTATTAGTTTCGGAGATAATGCAGACTATAGGATTTTGTAGCCATTTGGCACGGTGAAAAACGCTGAAAATTTGCCAAAAAGACACCATCGACAATAACTCCAAAACTAAAACAGCTATTCCGGATTTAACTGCATAGTCTTGTTTGCGTTTATAAACTACCCTAAGTGATGCAGTATGGTTTTTCTATTCGTATTAGTTTCGGAGATAATGCAGACTATAGGATTTTGTAGCCATTTGGCACGGTGAAAAACGCTGAAAATTTGCCAAAAAGACACCATCGACAATAACTCCAAAACTAAAACAGCTATTCCGGATTTAACTGCATAGTCTTGTTTGCGTTTATAAACTACCCTAAGTGATGCAGTATGGTTTTTCTATTCGTATTAGTTTCGGAGATAATGCAGACTATAGGATTTTGTAGCCATTTGGCACGGTGAAAAACGCTAAAAATTTGCCAAAATGACACCATCGACAATAACTCCAAAACTAAAACAGCTATTCCGGATTTAACTGCATAGTCTTGTTTGCGTTTATAAACTACCCTAAGTGATGCAGTATGGTTTTTCTATTCGTATTAGTTTCGGAGATAATGCAGACTATAGGATTTTGTAGCCATTTGGCACGGTGAAAAACGCTGAAAATTTGCCAAAAAGACACCATCGACAATAACTCCAAAACTAAAACAGCTATTCCGGATTTAACTGCATAGTCTTGTTTGCGTTTATAAACTACCCTAAGTGATGCAGTATGGTTTTTCTATTCGTATTAGTTTCGGAGATAATGCAGACTATAGGATTTTGTAGCCATTTGGCACGGTGAAAAACGCTGAAAATTTGCCAAAAAGACACCATCGACAATAACTCCAAAACTAAAACAGCTATTCCGGATTTAACTGCATAGTCTTGTTTGCGTTTATAAACTACCCTAAGTGATGCAGTATGGTTTTTCTATTCGTATTAGTTTCGGAGATAATGCAGACTATAGGATTTTGTAGCCATTTGGCACGGTGAAAAACGCTAAAAATTTGCCAAAATGACACCATCGACAATAACTCCAAAACTAAAACAGCTATTCCGGATTTAACTGCATAGTCTTGTTTGCGTTTATAAACTACCCTAAGTGATGCAGTATGGTTTTTCTATTCGTATTAGTTTCGGAGATAATGCAGACTATAGGATTTTGTAGCCATTTGGCACGGTGAAAAACGCTGAAAATTTGCCAAAAAGACACCATCGACAATAACTCCAAAACTAAAACAGCTATTCCGGATTTAACTGCATAGTCTTGTTTGCGTTTATAAACTACCCTAAGTGATGCAGTATGGTTTTTCTATTCGTATTAGTTTCGGAGATAATGCAGACTATAGGATTTTGTAGCCATTTGGCACGGTGAAAAACGCTGAAAAATTTGCCAAAAAGACACCATCGACAATAACTCCAAAACTAAAACAGCTATTCCGGATTTAACTGCATAGTCTTGTTTGCGTTTATAAACTACCCTAAGTGATGCAGTATGGTTTTTCTATTCGTATTAGTTTCGGAGATAATGCAGACTATAGGATTTTGTAGCCATTTGGCACGGTGAAAAACGCTGAAAATTTGCCAAAATGACACCATCGACAATAACTCCAAAACTAAAACAGCTATTCCGGATTTAACTGCATAGTCTTGTTTGCGTTTATAAACTACCCTAAGTGATGCAGTATGGTTTTTCTATTCGTATTAGTTTCGGAGATAATGCAGACTATAGGATTTTGTAGCCATTTGGCACGGTGAAAAACGCTGAAAATTTGCCAAAAAGACACCATCGACAATAACTCCAAAACTAAAACAGCTATTCCGGATTTAACTGCATAGTCTTGTTTGCGTTTATAAACTACCCTAAGTGATGCAGTATGGTTTTTCTATTCGTATTAGTTTCGGAGATAATGCAGACTATAGGATTTTGTAGCCATTTGGCACGGTGAAAAACGCTAAAAATTTGCCAAAATGACACCATCGACAATAACTCCAAAACTAAAACAGCTATTCCGGATTTAACTGCATAGTCTTGTTTGCGTTTATAAACTACCCTAAGTGATGCAGTATGGTTTTTCTATTCGTATTAGTTTCGGAGATAATGCAGACTATAGGATTTTGTAGCCATTTGGCACGGTGAAAAACGCTGAAAATTTGCCAAAAAGACACCATCGACAATAACTCCAAAACTAAAACAGCTATTCCGGATTTAACTGCATAGTCTTGTTTGCGTTTATAAACTACCCTAAGTGATGCAGTATGGTTTTTCTATTCGTATTAGTTTCGGAGATAATGCAGACTATAGGATTTTGTAGCCATTTGGCACGGTGAAAAACGCTGAAAATTTGCCAAAAAGACACCATCGACAATAACTCCAAAACTAAAACAGCTATTCCGGATTTAACTGCATAGTCTTGTTTGCGTTTATAAACTACCCTAAGTGATGCAGTATGGTTTTTCTATTCGTATTAGTTTCGGAGATAATGCAGACTATAGGATTTTGTAGCCATTTGGCACGGTGAAAAACGCTGAAAATTTGCCAAAAAGACACCATCGACAATAACTCCAAAACTAAAACAGCTATTCCGGATTTAACTGCATAGTCTTGTTTGCGTTTATAAACTACCCTAAGTGATGCAGTATGGTTTTTCTATTCGTATTAGTTTCGGAGATAATGCAGACTATAGGATTTTGTAGCCATTTGGCACGGTGAAAAACGCTGAAAATTTGCCAAAAAGACACCATCGACAATAACTCCAAAACTAAAACAGCTATTCCGGATTTAACTGCATAGTCTTGTTTGCGTTTATAAACTACCCTAAGTGATGCAGTATGGTTTTTCTATTCGTATTAGTTTCGGAGATAATGCAGACTATAGGATTTTGTAGCCATTTGGCACGGTGAAAAACGCTAAAAATTTGCCAAAATGACACCATCGACAATAACTCCAAAACTAAAACAGCTATTCCGGATTTAACTGCATAGTCTTGTTTGCGTTTATAAACTACCCTAAGTGATGCAGTATGGTTTTTCTATTCGTATTAGTTTCGGAGATAATGCAGACTATAGGATTTTGTAGCCATTTGGCACGGTGAAAAACGCTGAAAATTTGCCAAAAAGACACCATCGACAATAACTCCAAAACTAAAACAGCTATTCCGGATTTAACTGCATAGTCTTGTTTGCGTTTATAAACTACCCTAAGTGATGCAGTATGGTTTTTCTATTCGTATTAGTTTCGGAGATAATGCAGACTATAGGATTTTGTAGCCATTTGGCACGGTGAAAAACGCTGAAAATTTGCCAAAAAGACACCATCGACAATAACTCCAAAACTAAAACAGCTATTCCGGATTTAACTGCA
Organism: Macrothele yani; assembly: GCA_039090855.1. Taxonomy (NCBI): domain Eukaryota; kingdom Metazoa; phylum Arthropoda; class Arachnida; order Araneae; family Macrothelidae; genus Macrothele; species Macrothele yani. The sequence goes on along the minus strand of CM076993.1, from coordinate 68,397,120 downwards.
TAGTCTTGTTTGCGTTTATAAACTACCCTAAGTGATGCAGTATGGTTTTTCTATTCGTATTAGTTTCGGAGATAATGCAGACTATAGGATTTTGTAGCCATTTGGCACGGTGAAAAACGCTAAAAATTTGCCAAAATGACACCATCGACAATAACTCCAAAACTAAAACAGCTATTCCGGATTTAACTGCATAGTCTTGTTTGCGTTTATAAACTACCCTAAGTGATGCAGTATGGTTTTTCTATTCGTATTAGTTTCGGAGATAATGCAGACTATAGGATTTTGTAGCCATTTGGCACGGTGAAAAACGCTGAAAATTTGCCAAAAAGACACCATCGACAATAACTCCAAAACTAAAACAGCTATTCCGGATTTAACTGCATAGTCTTGTTTGCGTTTATAAACTACCCTAAGTGATGCAGTATGGTTTTTCTATTCGTATTAGTTTCGGAGATAATGCAGACTATAGGATTTTGTAGCCATTTGGCACGGTGAAAAACGCTGAAAATTTGCCAAAAAGACACCATCGACAATAACTCCAAAACTAAAACAGCTATTCCGGATTTAACTGCATAGTCTTGTTTGCGTTTATAAACTACCCTAAGTGATGCAGTATGGTTTTTCTATTCGTATTAGTTTCGGAGATAATGCAGACTATAGGATTTTGTAGCCATTTGGCACGGTGAAAAACGCTGAAAATTTGCCAAAATGACACCATCGACAATAACTCCAAAACTAAAACAGCTATTCCGGATTTAACTGCATAGTCTTGTTTGCGTTTATAAACTACCCTAAGTGATGCAGTATGGTTTTTCTATTCGTATTAGTTTCGGAGATAATGCAGACTATAGGATTTTGTAGCCATTTGGCACGGTGAAAAACGCTGAAAATTTGCCAAAAAGACACCATCGACAATAACTCCAAAACTAAAACAGCTATTCCGGATTTAACTGCATAGTCTTGTTTGCGTTTATAAACTACCCTAAGTGATGCAGTATGGTTTTTCTATTCGTATTAGTTTCGGAGATAATGCAGACTATAGGATTTTGTAGCCATTTGGCACGGTGAAAAACGCTAAAAATTTGCCAAAAAGACACCATCGACAATAACTCCAAAACTAAAACAGCTATTCCGGATTTAACTGCATAGTCTTGTTTGCGTTTATAAACTACCCTAAGTGATGCAGTATGGTTTTTCTATTCGTATTAGTTTCGGAGATAATGCAGACTATAGGATTTTGTAGCCATTTGGCACGGTGAAAAACGCTGAAAATTTGCCAAAAAGACACCATCGACAATAACTCCAAAACTAAAACAGCTATTCCGGATTTAACTGCATAGTCTTGTTTGCGTTTATAAACTACCCTAAGTGATGCAGTATGGTTTTTCTATTCGTATTAGTTTCGGAGATAATGCAGACTATAGGATTTTGTAGCCATTTGGCACGGTGAAAAACGCTGAAAATTTGCCAAAAAGACACCATCGACAATAACTCCAAAACTAAAACAGCTATTCCGGATTTAACTGCATAGTCTTGTTTGCGTTTATAAACTACCCTAAGTGATGCAGTATGGTTTTTCTATTCGTATTAGTTTCGGAGATAATGCAGACTATAGGATTTTGTAGCCATTTGGCACGGTGAAAAACGCTGAAAATTTGCCAAAATGACACCATCGACAATAACTCCAAAACTAAAACAGCTATTCCGGATTTAACTGCATAGTCTTGTTTGCGTTTATAAACTACCCTAAGTGATGCAGTATGGTTTTTCTATTCGTATTAGTTTCGGAGATAATGCAGACTATAGGATTTTGTAGCCATTTGGCACGGTGAAAAACGCTGAAAATTTGCCAAAAAGACACCATCGACAATAACTCCAAAACTAAAACAGCTATTCCGGATTTAACTGCATAGTCTTGTTTGCGTTTATAAACTACCCTAAGTGATGCAGTATGGTTTTTCTATTCGTATTAGTTTCGGAGATAATGCAGACTATAGGATTTTGTAGCCATTTGGCACGGTGAAAAACGCTGAAAATTTGCCAAAAAGACACCATCGACAATAACTCCAAAACTAAAACAGCTATTCCGGATTTAACTGCATAGTCTTGTTTGCGTTTATAAACTACCCTAAGTGATGCAGTATGGTTTTTCTATTCGTATTAGTTTCGGAGATAATGCAGACTATAGGATTTTGTAGCCATTTGGCACGGTGAAAAACGCTGAAAATTTGCCAAAAAGACACCATCGACAATAACTCCAAAACTAAAACAGCTATTCCGGATTTAACTGCATAGTCTTGTTTGCGTTTATAAACTACCCTAAGTGATGCAGTATGGTTTTTCTATTCGTATTAGTTTCGGAGATAATGCAGACTATAGGATTTTGTAGCCATTTGGCACGGTGAAAAACGCTGAAAATTTGCCAAAAAGACACCATCGACAATAACTCCAAAACTAAAACAGCTATTCCGGATTTAACTGCATAGTCTTGTTTGCGTTTATAAACTACCCTAAGTGATGCAGTATGGTTTTTCTATTCGTATTAGTTTCGGAGATAATGCAGACTATAGGATTTTGTAGCCATTTGGCACGGTGAAAAACGCTAAAAATTTGCCAAAATGACACCATCGACAATAACTCCAAAACTAAAACAGCTATTCCGGATTTAACTGCATAGTCTTGTTTGCGTTTATAAACTACCCTAAGTGATGCAGTATGGTTTTTCTATTCGTATTAGTTTCGGAGATAATGCAGACTATAGGATTTTGTAGCCATTTGGCACGGTGAAAAACGCTGAAAATTTGCCAAAAAGACACCATCGACAATAACTCCAAAACTAAAACAGCTATTCCGGATTTAACTGCATAGTCTTGTTTGCGTTTATAAACTACCCTAAGTGATGCAGTATGGTTTTTCTATTCGTATTAGTTTCGGAGATAATGCAGACTATAGGATTTTGTAGCCATTTGGCACGGTGAAAAACGCTAAAAATTTGCCAAAAAGACACCATCGACAATAACTCCAAAACTAAAACAGCTATTCCGGATTTAACTGCATAGTCTTGTTTGCGTTTATAAACTACCCTAAGTGATGCAGTATGGTTTTTCTATTCGTATTAGTTTCGGAGATAATGCAGACTATAGGATTTTGTAGCCATTTGGCACGGTGAAAAACGCTAAAAATTTGCCAAAATGACACCATCGACAATAACTCCAAAACTAAAACAGCTATTCCGGATTTAACTGCATAGTCTTGTTTGCGTTTATAAACTACCCTAAGTGATGCAGTATGGTTTTTCTATTCGTATTAGTTTCGGAGATAATGCAGACTATAGGATTTTGTAGCCATTTGGCACGGTGAAAAACGCTGAAAATTTGCCAAAATGACACCATCGACAATAACTCCAAAACTAAAACAGCTATTCCGGATTTAACTGCATAGTCTTGTTTGCGTTTATAAACTACCCTAAGTGATGCAGTATGGTTTTTCTATTCGTATTAGTTTCGGAGATAATGCAGACTATAGGATTTTGTAGCCATTTGGCACGGTGAAAAACGCTGAAAATTTGCCAAAAAGACACCATCGACAATAACTCCAAAACTAAAACAGCTATTCCGGATTTAACTGCATAGTCTTGTTTGCGTTTATAAACTACCCTAAGTGATGCAGTATGGTTTTTCTATTCGTATTAGTTTCGGAGATAATGCAGACTATAGGATTTTGTAGCCATTTGGCACGGTGAAAAACGCTGAAAATTTGCCAAAAAGACACCATCGACAATAACTCCAAAACTAAAACAGCTATTCCGGATTTAACTGCATAGTCTTGTTTGCGTTTATAAACTACCCTAAGTGATGCAGTATGGTTTTTCTATTCGTATTAGTTTCGGAGATAATGCAGACTATAGGATTTTGTAGCCATTTGGCACGGTGAAAAACGCTGAAAATTTGCCAAAATGACACCATCGACAATAACTCCAAAACTAAAACAGCTATTCCGGATTTAACTGCATAGTCTTGTTTGCGTTTATAAACTACCCTAAGTGATGCAGTATGGTTTTTCTATTCGTATTAGTTTCGGAGATAATGCAGACTATAGGATTTTGTAGCCATTTGGCACGGTGAAAAACGCTGAAAATTTGCCAAAAAGACACCATCGACAATAACTCCAAAACTAAAACAGCTATTCCGGATTTAACTGCATAGTCTTGTTTGCGTTTATAAACTACCCTAAGTGATGCAGTATGGTTTTTCTATTCGTATTAGTTTCGGAGATAATGCAGACTATAGGATTTTGTAGCCATTTGGCACGGTGAAAAACGCTAAAAATTTGCCAAAATGACACCATCGACAATAACTCCAAAACTAAAACAGCTATTCCGGATTTAACTGCATAGTCTTGTTTGCGTTTATAAACTACCCTAAGTGATGCAGTATGGTTTTTCTATTCGTATTAGTTTCGGAGATAATGCAGACTATAGGATTTTGTAGCCATTTGGCACGGTGAAAAACGCTGAAAATTTGCCAAAATGACACCATCGACAATAACTCCAAAACTAAAACAGCTATTCCGGATTTAACTGCATAGTCTTGTTTGCGTTTATAAACTACCCTAAGTGATGCAGTATGGTTTTTCTATTCGTATTAGTTTCGGAGATAATGCAGACTATAGGATTTTGTAGCCATTTGGCACGGTGAAAAACGCTGAAAATTTGCCAAAAAGACACCATCGACAATAACTCCAAAACTAAAACAGCTATTCCGGATTTAACTGCATAGTCTTGTTTGCGTTTATAAACTACCCTAAGTGATGCAGTATGGTTTTTCTATTCGTATTAGTTTCGGAGATAATGCAGACTATAGGATTTTGTAGCCATTTGGCACGGTGAAAAACGCTGAAAATTTGCCAAAATGACACCATCGACAATAACTCCAAAACTAAAACAGCTATTCCGGATTTAACTGCATAGTCTTGTTTGCGTTTATAAACTACCCTAAGTGATGCAGTATGGTTTTTCTATTCGTATTAGTTTCGGAGATAATGCAGACTATAGGATTTTGTAGCCATTTGGCACGGTGAAAAACGCTGAAAATTTGCCAAAAAGACACCATCGACAATAACTCCAAAACTAAAACAGCTATTCCGGATTTAACTGCATAGTCTTGTTTGCGTTTATAAACTACCCTAAGTGATGCAGTATGGTTTTTCTATTCGTATTAGTTTCGGAGATAATGCAGACTATAGGATTTTGTAGCCATTTGGCACGGTGAAAAACGCTGAAAATTTGCCAAAAAGACACCATCGACAATAACTCCAAAACTAAAACAGCTATTCCGGATTTAACTGCATAGTCTTGTTTGCGTTTATAAACTACCCTAAGTGATGCAGTATGGTTTTTCTATTCGTATTAGTTTCGGAGATAATGCAGACTATAGGATTTTGTAGCCATTTGGCACGGTGAAAAACGCTGAAAATTTGCCAAAAAGACACCATCGACAATAACTCCAAAACTAAAACAGCTATTCCGGATTTAACTGCATAGTCTTGTTTGCGTTTATAAACTACCCTAAGTGATGCAGTATGGTTTTTCTATTCGTATTAGTTTCGGAGATAATGCAGACTATAGGATTTTGTAGCCATTTGGCACGGTGAAAAACGCTAAAAATTTGCCAAAATGACACCATCGACAATAACTCCAAAACTAAAACAGCTATTCCGGATTTAACTGCATAGTCTTGTTTGCGTTTATAAACTACCCTAAGTGATGCAGTATGGTTTTTCTATTCGTATTAGTTTCGGAGATAATGCAGACTATAGGATTTTGTAGCCATTTGGCACGGTGAAAAACGCTGAAAATTTGCCAAAATGACACCATCGACAATAACTCCAAAACTAAAACAGCTATTCCGGATTTAACTGCATAGTCTTGTTTGCGTTTATAAACTACCCTAAGTGATGCAGTATGGTTTTTCTATTCGTATTAGTTTCGGAGATAATGCAGACTATAGGATTTTGTAGCCATTTGGCACGGTGAAAAACGCTGAAAATTTGCCAAAAAGACACCATCGACAATAACTCCAAAACTAAAACAGCTATTCCGGATTTAACTGCATAGTCTTGTTTGCGTTTATAAACTACCCTAAGTGATGCAGTATGGTTTTTCTATTCGTATTAGTTTCGGAGATAATGCAGACTATAGGATTTTGTAGCCATTTGGCACGGTGAAAAACGCTGAAAATTTGCCAAAATGACACCATCGACAATAACTCCAAAACTAAAACAGCTATTCCGGATTTAACTGCATAGTCTTGTTTGCGTTTATAAACTACCCTAAGTGATGCAGTATGGTTTTTCTATTCGTATTAGTTTCGGAGATAATGCAGACTATAGGATTTTGTAGCCATTTGGCACGGTGAAAAACGCTGAAAATTTGCCAAAAAGACACCATCGACAATAACTCCAAAACTAAAACAGCTATTCCGGATTTAACTGCATAGTCTTGTTTGCGTTTATAAACTACCCTAAGTGATGCAGTATGGTTTTTCTATTCGTATTAGTTTCGGAGATAATGCAGACTATAGGATTTTGTAGCCATTTGGCACGGTGAAAAACGCTGAAAATTTGCCAAAAAGACACCATCGACAATAACTCCAAAACTAAAACAGCTATTCCGGATTTAACTGCATAGTCTTGTTTGCGTTTATAAACTACCCTAAGTGATGCAGTATGGTTTTTCTATTCGTATTAGTTTCGGAGATAATGCAGACTATAGGATTTTGTAGCCATTTGGCACGGTGAAAAACGCTAAAAATTTGCCAAAATGACACCATCGACAATAACTCCAAAACTAAAACAGCTATTCCGGATTTAACTGCATAGTCTTGTTTGCGTTTATAAACTACCCTAAGTGATGCAGTATGGTTTTTCTATTCGTATTAGTTTCGGAGATAATGCAGACTATAGGATTTTGTAGCCATTTGGCACGGTGAAAAACGCTGAAAATTTGCCAAAATGACACCATCGACAATAACTCCAAAACTAAAACAGCTATTCCGGATTTAACTGCATAGTCTTGTTTGCGTTTATAAACTACCCTAAGTGATGCAGTATGGTTTTTCTATTCGTATTAGTTTCGGAGATAATGCAGACTATAGGATTTTGTAGCCATTTGGCACGGTGAAAAACGCTGAAAATTTGCCAAAAAGACACCATCGACAATAACTCCAAAACTAAAACAGCTATTCCGGATTTAACTGCATAGTCTTGTTTGCGTTTATAAACTACCCTAAGTGATGCAGTATGGTTTTTCTATTCGTATTAGTTTCGGAGATAATGCAGACTATAGGATTTTGTAGCCATTTGGCACGGTGAAAAACGCTAAAAATTTGCCAAAATGACACCATCGACAATAACTCCAAAACTAAAACAGCTATTCCGGATTTAACTGCATAGTCTTGTTTGCGTTTATAAACTACCCTAAGTGATGCAGTATGGTTTTTCTATTCGTATTAGTTTCGGAGATAATGCAGACTATAGGATTTTGTAGCCATTTGGCACGGTGAAAAACGCTGAAAAATTTGCCAAAAAGACACCATCGACAATAACTCCAAAACTAAAACAGCTATTCCGGATTTAACTGCATAGTCTTGTTTGCGTTTATAAACTACCCTAAGTGATGCAGTATGGTTTTTCTATTCGTATTAGTTTCGGAGATAATGCAGACTATAGGATTTTGTAGCCATTTGGCACGGTGAAAAACGCTGAAAATTTGCCAAAAAGACACCATCGACAATAACTCCAAAACTAAAACAGCTATTCCGGATTTAACTGCATAGTCTTGTTTGCGTTTATAAACTACCCTAAGTGATGCAGTATGGTTTTTCTATTCGTATTAGTTTCGGAGATAATGCAGACTATAGGATTTTGTAGCCATTTGGCACGGTGAAAAACGCTAAAAATTTGCCAAAATGACACCATCGACAATAACTCCAAAACTAAAACAGCTATTCCGGATTTAACTGCATAGTCTTGTTTGCGTTTATAAACTACCCTAAGTGATGCAGTATGGTTTTTCTATTCGTATTAGTTTCGGAGATAATGCAGACTATAGGATTTTGTAGCCATTTGGCACGGTGAAAAACGCTAAAAATTTGCCAAAATGACACCATCGACAATAACTCCAAAACTAAAACAGCTATTCCGGATTTAACTGCATAGTCTTGTTTGCGTTTATAAACTACCCTAAGTGATGCAGTATGGTTTTTCTATTCGTATTAGTTTCGGAGATAATGCAGACTATAGGATTTTGTAGCCATTTGGCACGGTGAAAAACGCTGAAAATTTGCCAAAAAGACACCATCGACAATAACTCCAAAACTAAAACAGCTATTCCGGATTTAACTGCATAGTCTTGTTTGCGTTTATAAACTACCCTAAGTGATGCAGTATGGTTTTTCTATTCGTATTAGTTTCGGAGATAATGCAGACTATAGGATTTTGTAGCCATTTGGCACGGTGAAAAACGCTAAAAATTTGCCAAAATGACACCATCGACAATAACTCCAAAACTAAAACAGCTATTCCGGATTTAACTGCATAGTCTTGTTTGCGTTTATAAACTACCCTAAGTGATGCAGTATGGTTTTTCTATTCGTATTAGTTTCGGAGATAATGCAGACTATAGGATTTTGTAGCCATTTGGCACGGTGAAAAACGCTGAAAATTTGCCAAAATGACACCATCGACAATAACTCCAAAACTAAAACAGCTATTCCGGATTTAACTGCATAGTCTTGTTTGCGTTTATAAACTACCCTAAGTGATGCAGTATGGTTTTTCTATTCGTATTAGTTTCGGAGATAATGCAGACTATAGGATTTTGTAGCCATTTGGCACGGTGAAAAACGCTAAAAATTTGCCAAAATGACACCATCGACAATAACTCCAAAACTAAAACAGCTATTCCGGATTTAACTGCATAGTCTTGTTTGCGTTTATAAACTACCCTAAGTGATGCAGTATGGTTTTTCTATTCGTATTAGTTTCGGAGATAATGCAGACTATAGGATTTTGTAGCCATTTGGCACGGTGAAAAACGCTGAAAATTTGCCAAAAAGACACCATCGACAATAACTCCAAAACTAAAACAGCTATTCCGGATTTAACTGCATAGTCTTGTTTGCGTTTATAAACTACCCTAAGTGATGCAGTATGGTTTTTCTATTCGTATTAGTTTCGGAGATAATGCAGACTATAGGATTTTGTAGCCATTTGGCACGGTGAAAAACGCTAAAAATTTGCCAAAAAGACACCATCGACAATAACTCCAAAACTAAAACAGCTATTCCGGATTTAACTGCATAGTCTTGTTTGCGTTTATAAACTACCCTAAGTGATGCAGTATGGTTTTTCTATTCGTATTAGTTTCGGAGATAATGCAGACTATAGGATTTTGTAGCCATTTGGCACGGTGAAAAACGCTAAAAATTTGCCAAAATGACACCATCGACAATAACTCCAAAACTAAAACAGCTATTCCGGATTTAACTGCATAGTCTTGTTTGCGTTTATAAACTACCCTAAGTGATGCAGTATGGTTTTTCTATTCGTATTAGTTTCGGAGATAATGCAGACTATAGGATTTTGTAGCCATTTGGCACGGTGAAAAACGCTGAAAATTTGCCAAAAAGACACCATCGACAATAACTCCAAAACTAAAACAGCTATTCCGGATTTAACTGCATAGTCTTGTTTGCGTTTATAAACTACCCTAAGTGATGCAGTATGGTTTTTCTATTCGTATTAGTTTCGGAGATAATGCAGACTATAGGATTTTGTAGCCATTTGGCACGGTGAAAAACGCTGAAAATTTGCCAAAAAGACACCATCGACAATAACTCCAAAACTAAAACAGCTATTCCGGATTTAACTGCATAGTCTTGTTTGCGTTTATAAACTACCCTAAGTGATGCAGTATGGTTTTTCTATTCGTATTAGTTTCGGAGATAATGCAGACTATAAGATTTTGTAGCCATTTGGCACGGTGAAAAACGCTGAAAATTTGCCAAAAAGACACCATCGACAATAACTCCAAAACTAAAACAGCTATTCCGGATTTAACTGCATAGTCTTGTTTGCGTTTATAAACTACCCTAAGTGATGCAGTATGGTTTTTCTATTCGTATTAGTTTCGGAGATAATGCAGACTATAGGATTTTGTAGCCATTTGGCACGGTGAAAAACGCTAAAAATTTGCCAAAATGACACCATCGACAATAACTCCAAAACTAAAACAGCTATTCCGGATTTAACTGCATAGTCTTGTTTGCGTTTATAAACTACCCTAAGTGATGCAGTATGGTTTTTCTATTCGTATTAGTTTCGGAGATAATGCAGACTATAGGATTTTGTAGCCATTTGGCACGGTGAAAAACGCTGAAAATTTGCCAAAAAGACACCATCGACAATAACTCCAAAACTAAAACAGCTATTCCGGATTTAACTGCATAGTCTTGTTTGCGTTTATAAACTACCCTAAGTGATGCAGTATGGTTTTTCTATTCGTATTAGTTTCGGAGATAATGCAGACTATAGGATTTTGTAGCCATTTGGCACGGTGAAAAACGCTGAAAATTTGCCAAAAAGACACCATCGACAATAACTCCAAAACTAAAACAGCTATTCCGGATTTAACTGCACAGTCTTGTTTGCGTTTATAAACTACCCTAAGTGATGCAGTATGGTTTTTCTATTCGTATTAGTTTCGGAGATAATGCAGACTATAGGATTTTGTAGCCATTTGGCACGGTGAAAAACGCTAAAAATTTGCCAAAAAGACACCATCGACAATAACTCCAAAACTAAAACAGCTATTCCGGATTTAACTGCATAGTCTTGTTTGCGTTTATAAACTACCCTAAGTGATGCAGTATGGTTTTTCTATTCGTATTAGTTTCGGAGATAATGCAGACTATAGGATTTTGTAGCCATTTGGCACGGTGAAAAACGCTAAAAATTTGCCAAAATGACACCATCGACAATAACTCCAAAACTAAAACAGCTATTCCGGATTTAACTGCATAGTCTTGTTTGCGTTTATAAACTACCCTAAGTGATGCAGTATGGTTTTTCTATTCGTATTAGTTTCGGAGATAATGCAGACTATAGGATTTTGTAGCCATTTGGCACGGTGAAAAACGCTGAAAATTTGCCAAAAAGACACCATCGACAATAACTCCAAAACTAAAACAGCTATTCCGGATTTAACTGCATAGTCTTGTTTGCGTTTATAAACTACCCTAAGTGATGCAGTATGGTTTTTCTATTCGTATTAGTTTCGGAGATAATGCAGACTATAGGATTTTGTAGCCATTTGGCACGGTGAAAAACGCTGAAAATTTGCCAAAATGACACCATCGACAATAACTCCAAAACTAAAACAGCTATTCCGGATTTAACTGCATAGTCTTGTTTGCGTTTATAAACTACCCTAAGTGATGCAGTATGGTTTTTCTATTCGTATTAGTTTCGGAGATAATGCAGACTATAGGATTTTGTAGCCATTTGGCACGGTGAAAAACGCTGAAAATTTGCCAAAATGACACCATCGACAATAACTCCAAAACTAAAACAGCTATTCCGGATTTAACTGCATAGTCTTGTTTGCGTTTATAAACTACCCTAAGTGATGCAGTATGGTTTTTCTATTCGTATTAGTTTCGGAGATAATGCAGACTATAGGATTTTGTAGCCATTTGGCACGGTGAAAAACGCTGAAAATTTGCCAAAAAGACACCATCGACAATAACTCCAAAACTAAAACAGCTATTCCGGATTTAACTGCATAGTCTTGTTTGCGTTTATAAACTACCCTAAGTGATGCAGTATGGTTTTTCTATTCGTATTAGTTTCGGAGATAATGCAGACTATAGGATTTTGTAGCCATTTGGCACGGTGAAAAACGCTAAAAATTTGCCAAAATGACACCATCGACAATAACTCCAAAACTAAAACAGCTATTCCGGATTTAACTGCATAGTCTTGTTTGCGTTTATAAACTACCCTAAGTGATGCAGTATGGTTTTTCTATTCGTATTAGTTTCGGAGATAATGCAGACTATAGGATTTTGTAGCCATTTGGCACGGTGAAAAACGCTGAAAATTTGCCAAAAAGACACCATCGACAATAACTCCAAAACTAAAACAGCTATTCCGGATTTAACTGCATAGTCTTGTTTGCGTTTATAAACTACCCTAAGTGATGCAGTATGGTTTTTCTATTCGTATTAGTTTCGGAGATAATGCAGACTATAGGATTTTGTAGCCATTTGGCACGGTGGAAAACGCTGAAAATTTGCCAAAAAGACACCATCGACAATAACTCCAAAACTAAAACAGCTATTCCGGATTTAACTGCATAGTCTTGTTTGCGTTTATAAACTACCCTAAGTGATGCAGTATGGTTTTTCTATTCGTATTAGTTTCTTAGATAATGCAGACTATAGGATTTTGTAGCCATTTGGCACGGTGAAAAACGCTGAAAATTTGCCAAAAAGACACCATCGACAATAACTCCAAAACTAAAACAGCTATTCCGGATTTAACTGCATAGTCTTGTTTGCGTTTATAAACTACCCTAAGTGATGCAGTATGGTTTTTCTATTCGTATTAGTTTCGGAGATAATGCAGACTATAGGATTTTGTAGCCATTTGGCACGGTGAAAAACGCTAAAAATTTGCCAAAAAGACACCATCGACAATAACTCCAAAACTAAAACAGCTATTCCGGATTTAACTGCACAGTCTTGTTTGCGTTTATAAACTACCCTAAGTGATGCAGTATGGTTTTTCTATTCGTATTAGTTTCGGAGATAATGCAGACTATAGGATTTTGTAGCCATTTGGCACGGTGAAAAACGCTGAAAATTTGCCAAAATGACACCATCGACAATAACTCCAAAACTAAAACAGCTATTCCGGATTTAACTGCATAGTCTTGTTTGCGTTTATAAACTACCCTAAGTGATGCAGTATGGTTTTTCTATTCGTATTAGTTTCAGAGATAATGCAGACTATAGGATTTTGTAGCCATTTGGCACGGTGAAAAACGCTAAAAATTTGCCAAAATGACACCATCGACAATAACTCCAAAACTAAAACAGCTATTCCGGATTTAACTGCATAGTCTTGTTTGCGTTTATAAATTACCCTAAGTGATGCAGTATGGTTTTTCTATTCGTATTAGTTTCGGAGATAATGCAGACTATAGGATTTTGTAGCCATTTCGCACGGTGAAAAACGCTGAAAATTTGCCAAAAAGACACCATCGACAATAACTCCAAAACTAAAACAGCTATTCCGGATTTAACTGCATAGTCTTGTTTGCGTTTATAAACTACCCTAAGTGATGCAGTATGGTTTTTCTATTCGTATTAGTTTCGGAGATAATGCAGACTATAGGATTTTGTAGCCATTTGGCACGGTGAAAAACGCTGAAAATTTGTAAAAATGACACCATCGACAATAACTCCAAAACTAAAACAGCTATTCCGGATTTAACTACATTTAACTACAGTCTTGTTTGCGTTTATAAACTACCCTAAGTGATGCAGTATGGTTTTCCTATTCGTATTAGTTTTGCAGATAATTGAGACTATATCGTTTTGAAATCATTTGCCACGGTCAAAAACGCTGAAAATTTGCCAAAAAGACACTATCGACAATAACTCCAAAACTAAAACAGCTATTCCAGATTTAACTACATAGTCTTGTTTGCGTTTATAAACTACCCTAAGTGATGCAGTATGGTTTTTCTATTCGTATTAGTTTCGGAGATAATTGAGACTATAGGATTTTGTAGCCATTTCGCACGGTCAAAAACGCTGAAAATTTGCCAAAAAGACACCATCGACAATAACTCCAAAACTAAAACAGCTATTCCGGATTTAACTACATAGTCTTGTTTGCGTTTATAAACTACCCTAAGTGATGTAGTACGGTTTTCCTATTGCTATTAGTTTTTGAGATAATTGAGACTATATCGTTTTGAAGTCATTACGCACGGTGAAAAACGCTGAAAATTTGCCAAAAAGACACCATCGACAATAACTCCAAAACTAAAACAGCTATTCCGGATTTAACTACATAGTCTTGTTTGCGTTTATAAACTACCCTAAGTGATGCAGTATGGTTTTTCTATTGCTATTAGTTTCGGAGATAATTGAGACTATACCGTTTTGTAGTCATTTCGCACGGTCAAAAACGCTGAAAATTTGCCAAAAAGACACCATCGACAATAACTCCAAAACTAAAACAGCTATTCCGGATTTAACTACATAGTCTTGTTTGTGTTTATAAACTACCCTAAGTGATGCAGTATGGTTTTTCTATTCGTATTAGTTTTGGAGATAATGCAGACTATAGCATTTTGTAGCCATTTGGCACGGTCAAATACGCTAAAAATTTGCCAAAAAGACACTATCGACAATAACTCCAAAACTAAAACAGCTATTCCGGATTTAACTACATAGTCTTGTTTGCGTTTATAAACTACCCTAAGTGATGCAGTATGGTTTTTCTATTCGTATTAGTTTCGGAGATAATGCAGACTATAGGATTTTGTAGCCATTTGGCACGGTGAAAAACGCTAAAAATTTGCCAAAAAGACACTATCGACAATAACTCCAAAACTAAAACAGCTATTCCGGATTTAACTACATAGTCTTGTTTGCGTTTATAAACTACCCTAAGTGATGCAGTATGGTTTTTCTATTCGTATTAGTTTCAGAGATAATGCAGACTATAGGATTTTGTAGCCATTTGGCACGGTGAAAAACGCTAAAAATTTGCCAAAAAGACACCATCGACAATAACTCCAAAACTAAAACAGCTATTCCGGATTTAACTGCATAGTCTTGTTTGCGTTTATAAACTACCCTAAGTGGTGCAGTATGGTTTTCCTATTCGTATTAGTTTTGGAGATAATTGAGACTATGTCGTTTTAAAGCCATTTCTCACGCACAAAACGCTAAAAATTTGCCAAAAAGACATAATCGACAATAACTCCAAAACTAAAACAGCTATTCCGGATTTAACTACATAGTCTTGTTTGCGTTTATAAACTACCCTAAATGGTGCAGTACGGTTTTCCTATTGCTATTAGTTTTGGAGATAATTGAGACTATATCGTTTTGAAGTCATTTGCCTCCGTCAAAAACGCTGAAAATTTGCCAAAAAGACACTATCGACAATAACTCCAAAACTAAAACAGCTATTCCAGATTTAACTACATGGTTTTGTTTGCGTTTATAAACTACCCTAAGTGATGCAGTATGGTTTTTCTATTCGTATTAGTTTCGGAGATATTTGAGACTATAGGATTTTGTAGCCATTTCGCACGGTCAAAAACGCTGAAAATTTGCCAAAAAGACACTATCGACAATAACTCCAAAACTAAAACACCTATTCCGGATTTAACTACATAGTCTTGTTTGTGTTTATAAACTACCCTAAGTGATGCAGTATGGTTTTCCTATTGCTATTAGTTTTTGAGATAATTGAGACTATATCGTTTTGTAGTCATTACGCACGGTCAAAAACGCTGAAAATTTGCCAAAAAGACACCATCGACAATAACTCAAAAACTAAAACAGCTATTCCGGATTTAACTACACAGTCTTATTTGCGTTTATAAACTACCCTAAGTGATGCAGTATGGTTTTTCTATTCGATTTAGTTTCGGAGATAGTTGAGACTATATCGTTTTGAAGTCATTTCGCACGGTCAAAAACGCTAAAAATTTGCCAAAAAGACACCATCGACAATAACTCCAAAACTAAAACAGCTATTCCGGATTTAACTACATAGTCTTGTTTGCGTTTATAAACTACCCTAAGTGATGCAGTATGGTTTTCGTATTGCGTATTAGTTTTGGAGATAATTGAGACTATACCGTTTTGAAGTCATTTCGCACGGTCAAAAACGCTGAAACTTTGCCAAAAAGACACCATCGACAATAACTCCAAAACTAAAACAGCTATTCCGGATTTAACTACATAGTCTTGTTTGTGTTTATAAACTACCCTACGTGATGCAGTATGGTTTTTCTATTCGTATTAGTTTTGGAGATAATGGTGCTTTTCGCATTTTGTAGATCATTTGGCACGGTCAAATACGCTAAAAATTTGCCAAAAAGACACCATCGACAATAACTGCAAAACTAAAACAGCTATTTTGGATTTAACTACATTGTCTTGTTTGCGTTTATAAACTACCCTAAGTGGTGCAGTATGGTTTTCCTATTGCAATTAGTTTTGGAGATAATTGAGACTATACCGTTTTGAAGTCATTACGCACGGTCAAAAACGCTAAAAATTTGCCAAAAACACTCCATCGACAATAACTCCAAAACTAAAACAGCTATTCCGGATTTAACTGCATAGTCTTGTTTGCGTTTATAAACTACCCTAAGTGATGCAGTATGGTTTTTCTATTCGTATTAGTTTCGGAGATAATGCAGACTATAGGATTTTGTAGCCATTTGGCAAGGTGAAAAACGCTAAAAATTTGCCAAAATGACACCATCGACAATAACTCCAAAACTAAAACAGCTAATCCGGATTTAACTGCATAGTCTTGTTTGCGTTTATAAACTACCCTAAGTGGTGAAGTATGGTTTTTCTATGCGTATTAGTTTCCGAGATAATGGGGCTTTTCGCATTTCGTAGCCATTTGGCACGGTCAAATACGCCAAAAATTGGCCAAAAAGACACTATCCACAATAACTGCAAAACTAAAACAGCTATTTTGGATTTATCTACATAGTCTTGTTTGCGTTTATAAACTACCCGAAGTGATGCAGTGTGGTTTTTCTATTGCTATTAGTTTTGGGGATAATTGAGACTATATCGTTTAGAATTCATTTCGCACGGTCAAAAACGCTGAAAATTTGCCAAAAAGACACTATCGACAATAACTCCAAAACTAAAACAGCTATTCCGGATTTAACTACACAGTCTTATTTGCGTTTATAAACTACCCTAAGTGATGGAGTATCGTTTTTCTATTCGTATTAGTTTCGGAGATAATGCAGACTATAGGATTTTGCAGCCATTTGGCACGGTGAAAAACGCTAAAAATTTGCCAAAAAGACATAATCGACAATAACTCCAAAACTAAAACAGCTATTCCGGATTTAACTACGTAGTCTGTTTTGCGTTTTTAAACTACCCTAAGTGGTGCAGTGCGGTTTTCCTACTGCTATTAGTTTTGTAGATAATTGAGACTAAATCGTTTTGAAGTCATTTCTCACGGTCAAAACGCTGAAAATTTGCCAAAAGAACATAGTCGACAGTAACTCCAAAACTAAAACTACTATTCCGGAATTTAACTACATAGTCTTGTTTGCGTTTAAAAACTACCCTACGTGATGCAGTACGGTTTTCTTATTCGTATTAGTTTTGGAGACAATTGAAGACTATATCGTTTTGAAGTCATTTCGCACGGTCAAAAACGCTGAAAATTTGCCAAAAAGACACCATCGACAATAACTCCAAAACTAAAACAGCTATTCCGGATTTAACTACATAGTCTTCTTTGCGTTTATAAACTACCCTAAGTGTTGCAGTACGGTTTTCCTTTTGCTATTAGTTTTTGGAGATAATTGAGACTATATCGTTTAGAATTCATTTCGCACGGTCAAAAACGCTGAAAATTTGCCAAAAAGACACCATCGACAATAACTCCAAAACTTAAAACAGCTATTCCGGATTTAACTACACAGTCTTGTTTGCGTTTATAAACTACCCTAAGTGATGCAGTACGGTTTCTGCTATTGCTATTAGTTTTGGAGATATTTGAGACTATAATGTTTTGAAGTCCATTTCGCATGGTCAAAAGCTCTGAAAATTTGCCAAAAAGACACCATCGACAATAACTCCAAAACTAAAACAGCTATTCCGGATTTAACTACATTGTCTTGTTTGCGTTTATATACTACCCTAAGTGGTGCAGTACCGGTTTTCCTATTGCAATTAGTTTGGAGATAATTGAGACTATACCGTTTTGAAGTCATTACGCACGGTCAAAAACGCTAAAAATTTGCCAAAATGACACCATCGACAATAACTCCAAAACTAAAACAGCTATTCTGGATTTAACTGCATAGTCTTGTTTGCGTTTATAAACTACCCTAAGTGATGCTGTATGGTTTTTCTATTCGTATTTGTTTCGGAGATAATGCAGACTATAGGATTTTGTAGCCATTTGGCACGGTGAAAAACGCTAAAAATTTGCCAAAAAGACACCATCAACAATAACTCCAAAACTAAAACAGCTATTCCTGATTGAACTACATAGTCTTGTTTGTGTTTATAAACTACCCTAAGTGATGCAGTATGGTTTTTCTATGCGTATTAGTTTCGGAGTTTATGGGGCTTTTCGCATTTCGTAGCCATTTGGCACGGTCAAATACGCCAAAAATTGGCCAAAAAGACACTATCGACAATAACTGCAAAACTAAAACAGCTATTTTGGATTTATCTACATAGTCTTGTTTGCGTTTATAAACTACCCGAAGTGATGCAGTGTGGTTTTTCTATTGCTATTAGTTTTGGGGATAATTGAGACTATATCGTTTAGAATTCATTTCGCACGGTCAAAAACGCTGAAAATTTTCCAAAAAGACACTATCGACAATAACTCCAAAACTTTAACAGCTATTCCGGATTTAACTACACAGTCTTGTTTGCGTTTATAAACTACCCTAAGTGATGGAGTATCGTTTTTCTATTCGTATTAGTTTCAGAGATAATGCAGACTATAGGATTTTGCAGCCATTTGGCACGGTGAAAAACGCTGAAAATTTGCCAAAAGACGACTTAGTTTTGGAGTTATTGCCATCGACAATAACTCCAAAACTAAAACAGATATTCCGGATTTAACTACGTAGTCTGTTTTCCGTTTTTAAACTACCCTAAGTGATGCAGTGCGGTTTTCCTACTGCTATTAGTTTTGTAGATAATTGAGACTATATCGTTTTGAAGTCATTTCGCACGGTCAAAACGCTGAAAATTTGCCAAAAAGACATAATCGACAATAACTCCAAAACTAAAACTACTATTCCGGATTTAACTACATAGTCTTGTTTGCGTTTATAAACTACCCTACGTGGTGCAGTACGGTTTTCCTATTCGTATTAGTTTTGGAGATAATTGAAGCTATATCGTTTTGAAGTCATTTCGCACGGTCAAAAACGCTGAAAATTTGTCAAAAAGACACCATCGACAATAACTCCAAAACTAAAACAGCTATTCCGGATTTAACTACATAGTCTTCTTTGCGTTTGTAAACTACCCTAAGTGATGCAGTACGGTTTTCCTTTTGCTATTAGTTTTTGAGATAATTGAGACTGTATCGTTTTGAAGTCATTAAGCACGGTCAAAAACGCTGAAAATTTGCCAAAAAGACACCATCGACAATAACTCCAAGACGAAAACAGCTATTCCGGATTTACCTACATTTAACTACAGTCTTGTTTCCGTTTATAAACTACCTTAAGTGGTGCAGTACGGTTTTCCTATTGCTATTAGTTTTGTAGATAATTGAGACTATATCGTTTTGAAGACATTTCGCTCGGTCAAAAAGCTGAAAATTTGCCAAAAAGACACTATCGACAATAACTCCAAAACTAAAACAGCTATTCCAGATTTAACTACATGGTCTTGTTTGCGTTTATAAAGTACCCTAAGCGATGCAGTATGGTTTTTCTATTCGTATTAGTTTCGGAGATATTTCAGGCTATAGGATTTTGTAGCCATTTCGCACGGTCAAAAACGCTGAAAATTTGCCAAAAAGACACTATCGACAATAACTCCAAAACTAAAACACCTATTTTGGATTTAACTACATAGTCTTGTTTGCGTTTATAAACTACCCTAAGTGTTGCAGTACGGTTTTCCTTTTGCTATTAATTTTTGAGATAATTGAGACTGTATCGTTTTGAAGTCATTACGCACGGTCAAAAACGCTGAAAATTTGCCAAAAAAACACCATCGACAATAACTCCAAAACTAAAACAGCTATTCCGGATTTAACTACGTAGTCTATTTTCCGGATTTAACTACGTAGTCTATTTTCCGTTTTTAAACTACCCTAAGTGGTGCAGTGCGGTTTTCCTACTGCCATTAGTTCTGTAGATAATTGAGACTATATCGTTTTGAAGTCATTTCGCACGGTCAAAACGCTAAAAATTTGCCAAAAAGACACTATCGACAATAACTGCAAAACTAAAACAGCTATTTTGGATTTATCTACATAGTCTTGTTTGCGTTTATAAACTACCCTAAGTGATGCAGTATGGTTTTTCTATTGCTATTAGTTTTGGGGATAATTGAGACTATATCGTTTAGAATTCATTTCGCACGGTCAAAAACGCTGAAAATTTGCCAAAAAGACACCATCGACAATAACTCCAAAGCTTAAACAGCTATTCCGGATTTAACTACACAGTCTTGTTTGCGTTTATAAACTACCCTAAGTGGCGCAGTACGGTTTCTGCTATTGCTATTAGTTTTGGAGATATTTGAGACTATAATGTTTTGAAGTCATTTCGCATGGTCAAAAGCTCTGAAAATTTGCCAAAAAGACACCATCGACAATAACTCCAAAACTAAAACTGCTATTCCGGATTTAACTACATTGTTTGCGTTTATAAACTACCCTAAGTGGTGCAGTACTGTTTTCCTATTGCTATTAGTTTTGGAGATAGTTGAGACTATATTGTTTTGAAGTCATTTCTCACGGGCAAAAACGCTGAAAATTTGGTATTTATCAGTGTATATCAAGGCATAGAATGATATAAATGCATAGTTTTGGAAAAAAAGAGTGATTTTTTACTTTGTCCCAATTAATTTGCACAGTATAGTAGTATTATTAAGCATAAATATAACACAAATGTATAAGATACATCAATTATTAGTAAATGAGAACATTACTGCGGACAATTTCTCGATGGGTAGATTACTCTAAGTTCTGATTTGCTTAAAATTGGTCAGTTTCAGACAGGCAGTTTTTTAATCAAACTACAATGATTTGCAAAAAAAAAAAGTTGTTTTCAATTTAGAGAAAAATTAATATTCTATGCACTGTTACTTCTGAAAACTTACACCAGCAGATGCATTGACACATCCAAAGGCACAGCACAATCAATTTTAAAAGAAGTATACATTTTTTGATGAAAAACGGTCTATTCCTTATTCCCGCAAAGGTGAAAAAGTACTAGTAGCGTCTTACTGGGCGTGGCCATCAGCTCTGTGTCGTCTGCTCAAAGTGCTTCAAGTTTGTAACATTGCCCTTACTCCTTCTGTTCTAACCTCCTTGGTCCAACAAGGAATACGCTTGAGAAGAGACTGAAGTTGTGGAAGGAAGGGTTGTCATACCGAAACAAACCCTCCGATATGCGCTGTAAGGGCGTAACCGTCTCAAGACCGAAGAAGCCACAGAAGCACATCTGGGAGGGGCGTTTCCGAATCAGAAAAAGGTAGCCATTTAATGCGCCATGTCCGTCCGTAATTGCTGAATGGTGACCGCTGAAGAACTCCGCTCTCTAGGCTATCTGTGACGAAAACTGATGTACGGGTATCGATCTGCCCACCCGGACGAATGCCAGGCTAAAGCTGAAGCGGAGAGGAACATGGAACCACTGTGCCGGGCAGCGTCGGAGTCTGTAACAGGGGGGACAGGGCCAGGCCCTCAGCATGGCGTCGTCGGGCGGCAGCATCAGCGGTCTCATTCGCTGGCAGACCAAAATGAGCCGGGCACCAAACGAGCACAATGTCCTCGTAGAGAGAGCGCACATTTATCTGTTGACAACAGTATCTTTTCAACCAGAGAGTTCGTTTATGCCTGCTTATGACGTCACGCCACAGATTAGCTACGGCTTATGGCGGCAGAGCCAGTGGTGCCTCCACCTGATACAAGCTCGATGCCTTAAACCTCCAAACAAACAAAAATCCTACCTCCATGTACGAAATCATCGAGCTTGTATTAGATGGAGACACCACTCCTATCCACGCAGCATTGGCCGCCATAAGTCACCGCCCGCGGTGCGTGTGACTTCGCAAGCGGCAAAAAGCTGCTTTGAAACTACGGGGCGTTCAGACAGATAAAATGAGGGATTTAATAATTATCAATTATACAACCTTACTGTTTAATCAACTGTGTAAATAAAAATGTTTTTTTTTTCTTAATTTCACAAAATTTTTTAAAAGAAAAAAAAAGAAAAAGAAAACAACAACCAGCATTTCGGGAATCTAAACTCGGAGACGTTAGGAAACAAGAATCGGAATGCGATTTTTTCACAGAAGGTTAGGTGCTGAAAGAACAGAATTACTTGCCTGATATGTGCAGATAATTTAATATTTTCAGTAATCTCACCAATTTAAGTTTCTGAAGTCGAATATATTTCCTTACTTCAAATTAAGATGTCATATTTTTGAAATCTCGCTGCTGTATTAAATCATTCAAACTGTATTCAACCAGAATAAGGTAAAATAAAGAAATACAAAACAAATAGTAAATTTGATAGTGATGTGTTAAATTTCATCACATTTTGGCGAGTCACAGAAAATATCCTTGTATGAATTTTGAGCAACTTTTACCCCTATTTGTGTGGAGTAAACTTCTAAGTATAAGAACTGGTGAATCTCCTTCTTTTGATATGTTGTCATTTGCCTTAGATTTTTTTTTAATTGAAGGTTTAATGACCACAGTGAGCAACTCAATGGGCAATAAGCAGTAATCTGCCCCTAATTTAAGGTCACTTACTCCAGGGAATGGAGAGAGCCAGTACCGTAAGCCAAACACAACATCCATGCCTCACTGGAGCGGCTGAAGCTAAAGCCACGTATAGCGTAAATATAGCCCACAGACTAGGTTCACGCTCCTTCTCTGATTGGTCAGAACAATTGGAAGGGAGTGGTCTTCTTTTTGTAGGGATTAGATGATTGATGTCTTCCTGTCCAGCTGCACGGAATATTCTATTGCGCTTTGAATTATTGTCATTAGATGGCGCCGTGTTCTGTTCTGTAGGTTGTTTTTATGAGATTTGCTCTGTTGTGATAAATGTTTACATAGGGGAAGCGGTAAGTATATCGCAGTAGGTGCCAATGAAGAATTTTCAAATTATGGTTGTCTTTGAATGAGTGTTGAGCTTCATCTTTAGCGATAGATAGCGCAGAAAATCACTCCTTGGGCGTGGTTTATACACTTTGAGGGACTGCCTTAGGAGTTGGCGTCAGCGAATCACTGTATTCCGAATGGGAGCGGTCTCCCATTGGCTTCAGAGGAATTATTCGAACACGAATTCACGATCGGGGATTTCATCGTAGAGCAAATTTTTCGGTCTTTAGGTCATGGAATTAGGAAATAAGAGGCCCTACCCAGTGGACTGGTGCTATCTAATGTGACGGTGATCTCCCGTACTTAGATGTTTACGAAACTATAACAGTTGAAACTATGTTCTTTCCAACTATTTGAAACAGTTATTTGCGATGGTAAAAAAAGGTATTTGTACTGAGTAAATAGAACAAGATCTGTAAACTCAATGTTATAAGGTTTTTCTATTTATTAAATGTTTTAGGGGTGGGATGTTTTTCCAGGGCAAGTGATACAATACGTTGATTCTATTAGTGCAAGACAAATGCAATGAAACTTGGGGGTTTGTTTAGCAACTCGATTTTAAGCTATTTTGATGGCTAAATAAAATCGGAAATTCCGTTTCAATTTTGCCACTTGCACTGGAAAGACCCCCCCCCCCAGCAAAAAATGTTCATAAATAAGACAACCTCAGTGCATTGAGTATCTTGTTCGATTTATTCACCACAAATACTTTTTTCTTCTTTTTTTAATTTATACCTCATGTCCGACTCTAACAAAAGGCCGACGCATGAGGGACTGTTAGGGAATCTATTAATCTTTTACCTTATTTTTCCATTCCGAAACTCATTCATTCATTCTTTTAGTAAACTAAGATGTTTAATAGATACTTTCTTTTAACTTTTTAAATTCTGTTTAACTTCAAGTAAGGATCCTTTAAAAATGCCATTTTCACTTCCTTCCACGCAGATCATACAACCAACTGAGAGGGCGGGAGCCTGCACAAGAGTTTCCGCTTGGAACAGGAAGTATACAATTTATTTTGAAATCACCTTTTAAAACACTCTACATATACTTAGTAAGAGGTTCATGATAAGGGTATTTCAAATTAAAAAAAATAGACTAAACAAAATAACTTTTTAAATTATGAAAAAATAGGAAAGTAGTGTAGCACGATAGTACAGGAAATACGATAAGATGAAGAAGAAATGACATAAATGGATTAAATTTTTTTATTTTATTAGTGCCAAATGCTTTATTTTTAATTTATGATGTTCCGTAATAATTAAATATTATATTGGTCAGTAAATTGTTGGAATCTTTCAAAAATAAGCGAAATCGAATTTATTATTATAGTTTTACTTTTCCAATACAATACTGAAAAGAAGTCGAACATTATATTGATATATGTTTTAGTTTTTTATTTGACACATTTATAATTTTCAGTGTTATCTATGTTTCACATTCACAAATACTTTTTTCTTACTATCTCTATAATATTTACCCTCGCTGAAAAGTTGCAACACACACTATCTAGGGCATTCAAGTTAAACAATTTTTTTCTGAATATGTTAGATGCGAAAACTGGTTTATCTTCAGTTAAGAAATCGTTTTGCACCGTCAGTTTAATAGTTCGAAGTGTTCTCATTTTCGGCTCTACAGTGTGCCATAAGTAGTAGCATTACCTTAGGGAATTTAAGTTTAAAGTAATGAAACTTGGTTTTAACACCCTGTTGGTGGATGTTAAAACTAAGTTTTGTACTTTTAAACAAAAAAAGGATCAATCCAATTGCTATAAATAAACAATAAATTTCCACGTTTTTGCAACACACAGCAACTGAAAAATTGTTATTTGGCCACTGCCAAATAACAATTTACGGTCGCAGGTCTTCCCCATAGCCCACGGTAAAGAAGAGGCCGTGAAACGAACGGTCATGTGAGGAACTTTATCTGAATTTTCAGCCTATTATTTGTAATAAAATAACCATCTACCTCTCTCTCCAGCCCTGATTTTCTTTGTGATCATCGGTGTGAACTTGTACTAGTGTTTTCTTGTGTCAGAGCTGGGGAGAGAGGTAGATGCCCTCCAATTTTCCCCTCTCGGTAATTTGTTTATTCTTGTTTGTTTATTTTACTATACTCGTAGGTTATTTGTTGTTGACTTCTCGTAGCGGGATTCTCTGCTCTTCGGAGAGTTCTCCCGAGTTGTGAATCGAGGTGGGAGGGTTGTTTGGTGCATGTATGCTTTTTGGCTATTTATTGTATACACGGTTGTGTGCTTGTGGTAGGGGTGGGTGTTGGGTAACTGATGTCTATGATGTGCCGATTCGGTGAAGATGTGTGCAGGGTCAAAACCCCCTAAAGATTAAGGAAGCCTCCGAACTGGTCTGTGATGTCAAAGTTAGTGGGCCGACCGACTCGAGCCTCAAGCTCTCGGCTCCTGAAAACGCCGACAAAGTACCGCGGTGTCTACGCAGAGAAAAAATTTCTCGAGTGCGATACTAGACAATTTGCGCATACAACAATAAATCGACCGGTTTTTTCTCTTTCTTTTTTGTCCTTTGATAGCATCAAAAGATTACATCCTTAGCTTTCATTTTTTTGTCTCAGTTTCCTGCGATGATATCCGTAAATCTGGGAATTCCAAAGTTTTGCTCTTGTGCTGGGAAATGATTTCATGAAATTTTTCCTTTAGTTTTCAATTTGGCTAAAGGAGCCAAAAAAATAAGTTTTTTCACGCATAACGTACAAAACCCAGCATTTTACGTTAAGCATTTTTGCAAGTACGATCTTTTTAATGGCAAATTGGTAGGACTGTATGAACATAATCATTTCACTTGAAACATTTAGAAATTCCCTTCGCGTTCGATTTATTTAAATGAAAGCAAAAAAGAAAAGACTTTTCCGTAATCACATAACGATCGCGAAAGCAAAATTTGCGATTTAGTGAGTATATTTACGGAAAATACGGTAAAATGTGTGCTCAAATCTTGCAACTATTTCTAGAAGGTAAAAAAAATTATGAACTAAAATCATTTAGGAAAAAATTATTTGTCAAATGAGCATGGAATATATTAATTCCGAATTCTTTTTTTAATTAGGACTCTGATACACAGCAGTTTTATGAAGGAAAATGACATTTGTTTTACGGAAATGAAATGTTGATCAATGAATAACGTAATTATTAATTGCTAGTTTCTTTGCCTGGTTAACCTTAGTACTTGATGCGCTGATAATATATGTACATCTTTTTTCTTTTCTTTTTTTTCTTTTTTTTTTCAATTTGAACACTACTAACTACGAGTTTTGTAAAGAAAAATAACTATTACTTTATGGAAATGAAATGTTGAATGGTATTAATACCATTATTTAAACAACAATAAATAATGAGCTGATAATCGGAAGGCTAACCCTTAAATTTTACTCCGTCAATAATTAAAAAAAAAAGACTAACAATTCACTAAATTATAATTGTATTTACAACGAAAGCAGAAAATGCTGTCATGAAAACTTAACTAACCTTTGAATTCACGGTGGGTTCAAAATTTTTCATTGGTACGGAAGAAATCCGCCTTTCTTCTAAAGCTTTCACTTTCAGGAAAGCTGAAAACAGTGGCTTTTGGATGTGCTTTGTAATTAGATCTATATAAAGGCACTCAATATTTTCCAGGCATGTTGTAAAAAAAATGCTTACTCACGTGCACGACTACCGAAACTTCAATACTGATCAATGCTGCATGAACGCGAAGCTAATATCGGCATTCCCCTTACGTTTGCCCTTTGACCTCTCTGGAGAGAGGGATTGCGATGGCCCTCTGACCGTGACGTCACACTCCTTCGTAGTTCGCGCGCTGGGGCTTTCTCTCCAGGGGGTTTTGCCTCTGATGACGCGCCCGCAGTCCAAGATGAGCCCGCCGATCGTTTCGGGGGTGGGTCCGTTAGAGTTCTGCGTGACCAGGCTGTTTCAGGGATTTGAGTGTTTGTGTCTGAGGAACCGTGGTGTATGCATCGGGGTGTGAAGTTCGCATCAGTGTAACACCTGGTAAGGAGAAGCAAATATGACGATGTTGCTTGGCAACAAAGTTCTTTCGTGGGTCACGGTACTGGGAGGGGGGGGGGATTGTGCGAGAGCATACTATGGCGTCCTCTCTTCCAGCCCCTTTGGGGACTTAATCGAAGACACAAATGAACAGATTCCAATTACGAGTATGCTTTCCTACTGAAAATTGCCTGCTTTTGCATCACAATGGTAGTCACGCTGAAGTTGTCGGGTACTACAGTAAGTGTACTTTCACAACGTAAGCGTATAAACCCAGCTTCACTTTGCTGACGTGGGAGGAGTGGAACAGCGCCAATCCCGAATATAAATAGGATTCAGCCAAGTGGTGTGACGTAATACAGAGGTGGAATGACAAACGACAAATCTGCAGCGATACATTCTGCCCGCGTAGCTCAGTTGGGAGAGCGACTTACTCCGGAGTGAGGGGACACGAAATCGAAATTCGTCGCGGACAAACTTGTGTTTCCACAGTGGCCACAAAAGCGTAGAGGGCCCATATAGAAACTTCATATTTTATTTCTTCGAGTCCACCTTCATGTAAGATGACTACAAAATCGTTAGAGGGTTTTACAAAAATTACGCTTCTTATTTCACCTTCTCCACTCTCCATTTCACCTTCTAGGTAGCAGCATTGCGCTTTTACTTATAGGTATCTCCATAGATCGCCTCTAAAGATCACAATTTCATTGCTTTTACCTCATCGTGCTCTTCACCGTTGGCTAAAGGGGGTAATAAACCATTTGTATCGAAATAGCTTATCGTAATTTTTCATTTCTGCTAAGGCAATGATAAAATGGGCTACGGTTTGGCCATTTAAACAACTTTGAACCCACAGTTCTGATGGTAGTAAAGTTATAAAAAAATAATGCCACACTTTTATTCAGGCGCAAAACAATAGCCTAAGACTCGGCCTTTTTAGCAATTTTTAAACTGCTGTGCTGATATTCTACAGGTTTGCACTGCGCTGTTAGTAACATTGCGCTGTTGCTCAAGCACAAAACATTTATTATTGGGGCCAAGGCCTAGGTCATTTTATCAGTTTTTATTCCGTGGTACTCATATTTATAAGGTTTGGATGTCAAGTCAAGTTAGTAATATTGCGCTTTTACTTAGGCGTCAAACACTAATAAATAGGCCTTTCGCCTAGGTTTTTTTTAACAACGTTTAATCGGTCTGACTCATTTTCATAAGGTTTGCATACCAAGTCGAGCAAGCAATGCGTTTTTACGTAGACACTAAGCACTAATTATTAGGCCAATTTAAAAC
This sequence comes from Macrothele yani, assembly GCA_039090855.1. Classification (NCBI taxonomy): domain Eukaryota; kingdom Metazoa; phylum Arthropoda; class Arachnida; order Araneae; family Macrothelidae; genus Macrothele; species Macrothele yani. The sequence continues at coordinate 68,368,643 of CM076993.1, read as the reverse complement.
GTGCCACATTATTGACTTGACTTGCTAACCTTATGAAAATGAGATTCGATGATTGAAAACCGCTAAAAAGGTCTAGGCCTAGGGCGTGTTAATTGATTTTTAGTAAACGCGCAATATTACTAATTTGGTGTCTAACACTCATGAATACGAGCACGACGGAATAAAAAATGTTAAAAAGGCCTAGGTCCTATTGTTTAAGCGTAAGTAAAAGTGCAATACTACTAACTTGACTTGCTGTCCAAACCTTATGAAAATGTGATCAGTGGATTAAAAACCGCTAAAAAGACTTAGTTCCATGGTCTTATAATTAATGTTTGCTGCCTGAGTAAAAGCGCAATACTACTAACTTGACTTGCTGTCTAAATCTTGTGAAAATGTGATCAGTGGATTAAAAACTGCTAAAAAGACTTAGTTCCATGGTCTTAGAATTAATGTTTGCTGCCTGAGTAAAAGCGCAATACTACTAACTTGACTTGCTGTCTAAATCTTATGAAAATGTGATCAGTGGATTAAAAACTGCTAAAAAGACTTAGTTCCATGGTCTTATAATTAATGTTTGCTGCCTGAGTAAAAGCGCGACATAATAAACTTCACAGACTATTTAAACGTTATGAATATGAACATGGTCTGTTCAAACTTGCTAAAAAGGCCCCGGCCTAGGGTCTTATAATAAGTAACTTCAGTAAAAGTGTGTCATTTGAAGCAGAAGATATTTTGGGAAGGTTTCTCGTAATGAGAACGATATGTGATTACATAAGATTTTTTTTTTCAGTCGGGTTTTCAGAAACGCAGAATTGTTGCAAATGCATCAGAAACAGAGATATACACTTATGCTTTCAAGTAGCAAAACCTTTCTTTACTAAAAATTAGAAATTATATGCAGAACATCTCCCATCAACAGCTCTATCTGGTACAAAAATAATTTTTTAAATCGACCGTTTAGAAACAGATATTTCGCAGAAATTGCAATTTACTTTTACGCCTTTTAGCGGAAAGACTATGGGCTACTTGAAAAACAAACTGCACCCAGAATAGTCTTCGTTACAAATGGTATCGGAAGAGTTTTTGCGGTCAGATGTTTAGAAGTAATGATATTGGACAATCCGGGGACAATCTGCAATGACACCTAAGTTTGCTTCAAGTCGGGGCTACAACCCGACTTGAAGCAAACTTGGGTACCATGATCATTTCATTTGTACTTCAAAGTATCTTCAAAATTTCCGTTTGTGCTTATCTGAAGTGAGAAAATTATGTTTTATATCGCGAATGAATAATTAATACAGGCAAGTGACGTGGATTAGGAACATCAAAGAGAAGACATCGCTCTTTCCACGTTTATAAGTGAGTCACGGAAAAATTCTGATGAGCCGCCACCGGGAATCGAACCCAGGTCTTCCAGTTACGCGCCGGACATGCTACCACTGCACCACAGCGGCCTCGAATTCCTCCAGACTCACATACGACTAAATGCCAAGTCTGGCTTGGCAGTTAGTCGTATGTGAGTCTGGAGGAATTGGCATTTAGTCGTATGTGAGTCTGGAGGAATTTGAGGCCGCTGTGGTGCAGTGGTAGCATGTCCGGCGCGTAACTGAAAAACCCTGGGTTCGATTCGCGGTGGCGGCCGATGATAATTTTTCCGTGACTCACTTATAAACGTGGAAAGAGCGATGGCTTCTGTTTGATATTTTATATCGAGTTGTAACATCATGCTGATGCATGGTATTCTACAGATTTTCCAATAAAATAACATAGATTCTTTTTTGCTGGTGTAATTTACCACCAAATACTAACGTTTGTATTAAAAATTTCTGATTGGAAAAATTAAATTCTTAAATCTGATAAATCCGGGTACAGCTACCAATACCAGGCCTTGATTATCACTTTCCTGAAATTTTTATGCATATTCTTTCCCGTATGCACTCCACTGTACCACCAAATTCAGCGTTTCGGCACAATATTTCGTGGGAACATTTTTATTTCAAAATCTGGGAAATGTAAAATAACTTTACGCTATAGCTTCCTTTCTGAAAATAAAAAACACTGGTACAATAATCAAAGGTGGCACCTAAGTTTGCCTCAAGTCAAGTCGATAAGTACAAAGGTCAAATTTGGTGACACATTGAACTGCAAGTGATAAAAAGTTGTGTACAGATTTCGCAAAGTTTGCCTCAAGTCAAGGCGCAACAAATCACTTACGGCAATTTTGAAATCCAGTAACTCAGGGCGTTAACCCCAGAGTTACTGGATTTCAAAATTGAATAAAAACAGGAAAATTAGAGTGCAGCCTTCCAATTTCTTGGTAAATTATTAGCAGTATCGGTACTATGAGTAGTAAAACAACTCTCTTGGTCAATAAATGACAATGGCAAACAAATTTGACACTATCGAAATGGGGAAATTTATAAAACAAATATTGCATGTCATATGGATTTATTTGGTGCTGCAGTGTAATTTGGGAACACCAAAAAGTAACCAGACGTATCAAGCATGTTCTCCGTCAGGATCTGGGGACAAGCCAGGCATTGACCCTTTGGATTTTACTGTTAGGCGGATGATATTGTTGCGAACTTTTGGTCTTCAGATATCAGGATGCCAAATTAATTCCGGACTGCGATTCGAATCACTGGATCCGCCAATACCTCGTTAGCCAATTAGCCGACACGGTACACCAATAAACCAATGGAGGCACAGTATAACAATTAAAATAGGGATTTAATAGATATATGCATAAATTACACCGAACACTTCATCTAAATAACAAAGGCTATAACTTCCGGCCAGCTTTGGCCCTCTTCGGTGTTTCAGAAAATATGTCCTAACGAAAAGTCTGTTCGTTCACAATGGGCCGCAAATAAAATACTGGTAAAAAGTACTTACATATGTCCTCGAGTATCCACAGTATTGATGACACCAAAAAAAAAACATAACACTCACACGGGTAGTTTGATCTTAACTTCCATCACCGCTCATTCTTTACTGTAGCTAAAACGATGTCGTTCCCCGGTCACTGGAGGTACGTACTCAGACATACACACACACACACACAAAAGTTTTCTCCCCTCTTTCTTCACGAAGAGGCTCGCGGTTTCTTCAGACGGTCTCTCTCTCTCTCTCTCTCTCTCTCTCTCTCTGCAGGGGGTCTGCTTTGTTCCTGGGGCCAGGAGTTTAGAACCTTTCCTCTCTGCATGAGCGAGGCGATTTCGTGATTATTTTATCTCTCTCTGCATTTCACCTGAAATGACTCACCTCGCCTGACCATCGATACCTTATGGCAGGTATCGATAGTCAGGCGAGGTGAAGAAAGTTTTCAGGTAAAGTCCATGCTGGTTATTTATCAGCTTATGCTTTTAGCTGGTTTCCCTTCTTATGCTCAGAACGCAAGAGCACACAGACGGCAAGCATTTGTTCTAGCGCGAGGAAAGATCCTTCCTTATTCTCTCGGCTCTCAATCGGATTCTGTCACTCTGAACAACAATCTTCCGTCTCCAAAAAGTTGTTAAGCGATGAATTCTAACACTTGAAACCACGACATATTTATTATAAACCGCTCTTCAAGTCCAAGAGCTTTCCCATTGTTTCGCGCGCGGCACAGACAAAAGCTTCAAACGTTTTTGCCGTCCAAACCTTTTTGAGTCATGGGAAATAGCTTTTAAACTCTGACCCGTCCCATTTCCGTTTATGGGGTCTTTGTTCTCGTGGCAAACACCTACAACTCGCCACTTGAATTCAAAGTGCTAGCAGATCTTTTCTTAATATACCGCCCCTCGCAAGTGTTTAAATTATAACTCTCTGTTAATTAAAACCCCCAATCAAGTTTCAATTACCGTTAATTAGCCACGCCTCTCGCCAATTAATTATGCGAGGGGGGTCGTCACAATATTATTAGTAAAAAAGAAAACAAATTAAAAATCAGATCACTTTAGAAATTTTATTAATCTTCATTCACACAAACTCATTTTTAATTCGTACATTGTGAGCATTCAACATACACAAATTGAAAAAACAAAGTTCAAATTCTTTATTAGCACACATACATAAATCAGCGGAACAAACATCTCATATGAAACAAGAAGGATACAGACAGCTGATAATTCAATACAAAATCTGCAAAATCAGTTGAGAAAGAATGACATCTATGTGGACATATTGGATGGCACACTACATCAAGAAGCATGCAGAGAGCTAATAATTCAGTGCAAATACTACAATATCAGTAGAGAATGGACGAAAATATTATAAATATTGGGTGACATAGTGCAATTAATACAAGGGCGTCCGAGAAGGAGATAATACAACAAGAAGGATGCGGACAGCTAATAATTCGACGCAACACTACGAAATCAGTACAGAATGGACGAAAACATCATAAATATAGGATGGCACAGTACAATAAATACAAGAGCGTACGAGAAGGCGATAATACTACAAGAAGGATGCGGACAGCTAATAATTCCACTACAGTGTCTGTAGAGAAAAGATGGCGACTCTATAGATATTGGATGGCACAGTACAATAAATATGACAGTGTATATAGGAGATAATACAACTGTCGGATGGAGAAAGCAAATATAAAAGAGAGGAAGAAACTGCAATTACATCTGAGATAGAAAACACGTTGAAAAAACCTTCCATAATATTAAGCAAGATATATCAGCGACGCGTCAACTGCGGCCAAAGTATACACGCAACATTTCGGAAGTGTAAAACAGTGAACAGCAAAATCACATTTTAAATCCCGTGCGTTATGTCAAATTCGAAACACTGATTGAAGAAACCTAGTCAAAATCTTTCCGTACAGATAGTTTTGACCCATATACACTGAAGGGCAATTGAATTAGAGATACCTGTCTAGTAACGTGTAGCACCACCTTTCGCCTTGATGACGGAGGCGATTCGTCTCGGCATGGACTCGACAAGACACCGGAAGCGTTGGAAAGCCATACGGATCCACGAACCCTGTACAAACTCCTACAGTTCACGAAGATTTGATGGAGGGGGATCAGAGCCTCGAACATCAGTAGAGGTAAATGACCGATTCTGGCTTAAACGGGAGCCCATAGACTTAACATTAGGCTCTTTCTGGAGCAGCTGGAGCCAGCCGCAGCAGGGCGGACGGAGGGGGCGTGGTCAGTAGCAGACTCCGATTCCCCGCTGCAATTTCCCCCCCCCCCCCCCGACCGAAGTGTGTGCTTATCTCTGAAGATAGTAGTATTTATTGGACTTTGTCAAATTTTGAAATTTTGGGGGAAATCAATGAAGGTTTATTCCTTTTCTTTTTTAAATTTAATAAAGGTTTATTCATTATTTATTTTCCCCTCTCTCGACCCACCTCCTTAGGTTATTGTTATGTAAAACGTTTTTTCCCTCGTAATTTGTTGATGTATTTTTTTTCAATTAATTTTCATGAATTCCTCATGTGTCTTCCCTAATGAAAATTATGTAGGGTAAGTATTAATTATTCATTTCTCTCTTTTTTTTTTCTCGAATAATACGGTCATGTCCTCATCTCAAGAAATGTTATTATGATATCTTATTTTTGTTCATAAATGTTTGATTTTGAGGGATGGCAACGCCCGAGTGGGAAAGGGGTTGGATATAGGCTGATGTCAACTCGATGTGCTGCCCCCTAGCGGTGCTTCTTGGAACTTTCGATTGATCTTTGACTTTGAGGGATGGCAACGCCCGAGTGGGAAAGGGGTTGGATATAGGGGGATTTCAACTCGATGTGCTGCCCCCTAGCGGTGCTTCTTGGAACTTTATTATTTCGATGGATCTTTGATTTTGGGGGATGGCAACGACCGAGTCGGGAAAGGGCACTGCGTAGGTGTTAGATATGATGGTGCTTCTTGGAACTTTATTATTTCGATGGATCTTTGATTTTGAGGGATGGCAACGACTGAGTGGGGTCCGTTGGGAGTTTTTACATTTATTCCTGTGGTTTGCCAGCGGGATTTTCCCCCTCTTCAATACTATTTTTCCCCCGGAGGAAATTTTTACGTAACGATGCTGGAGAATTTTCTTTCCAAGGGAATAAAAATGCTCTGATGGTCTTAGCGAGGTTCTAACTCACGATGATTTGGTTTCCAAAAATAGTCAGGGGGTCAAATGGTTTTCGTGTACTACGTATCCACTATATATTTTTTTTAATTACTTTTACGTTATTTCTTCATGTGTTTTTATATATTTTTTGAATGTTTTGAGGGAGTTTTTCCTTGTAGATGTAATGAATTTTCTGGGGAACTTTTCTTTTTCCTCCATTCAATTTTATTTCAGACCATGAGACGAGGAAATGCTTCTTTAGAAATGATTTTGTTCTTGTTCGCAGTAATTACTGGACATAGACTTCATGTTAATTCTGAGTCTTTCACCCCTACAATAATATTTTCTCGTAATTTTTTCGTATGTTCAAGAACTCTACAGATCTTTCCCAGTTAAAATTCTGCTGAAACAATATTTTCGGTCTTTATTTCATTATAGCTTCCCAATTTTCGATATTTTTCTTCTTCTATCTTTGAAATTTCATTAAACTTCTCAATAGGTCAGGATTCCTTTTTTACTTGGACAAACTTATGAGTCCTTTTATTCAGACTATCTTTTTTTCCATTTCATTTCAGCAAACGATTATTTTAGATGCAACAAATCGTCAGATTTTGGTTTCCTTTTATAGCATATTTTCCAACTTGCTTAAAAATATTCCTCAAAGCTTGCATGTATGATAAATATGCATTTTTTATTCTTTCGTAGTTAGCTATACTTTTCGTGGACTGCCCCGACAGGAAAGCATTCAATGTCAAGACATACAATCTAAAACCTTTTTCTTTCGATACAATTTGTATTCTTTAGGTTGTATATTTTTCTGTATAAAAAAACATTCGTTCTAGAGGCAAAGCGACTAATTCCGTAAAAAAAAAAAAACATTCGTTCTAGAGGCAAAGCGACTAATTCCGTTCTTCCCATAAACATTATTTTTTTATTTATTTGATATTCAGAGTTGTATACATTTACTATCCAAAAAAGAGATATATTTAATGTAAAGGTATATTCTTCCAAACTGGGGAAATATATGTATATATTAGTTCATATCCAGTTAAAGGAAATGCATCTTTATATTTCAATATGAAAAAAGAAGCCCTATAAGTGAAAGCTCAACCTAAAGACGGATAGATTGTTCACGCTCTCTCTACTCTATGACTTTTCTTTACTGAATGAACCATGGCCTTTTTTTTTCATGAACTGCTTAAAAATCTTCGTTCTCACTTTACTATTGTCAGATTCCATGTCCCTCCAGTTCTTTACTGAGAAACAGAAGCATTTATTCAATTTTAATTTATTAAGAGAGTAGAACTCTTTTAGGCTTTCGAAGTACTTTCAAGTCTTTCATTACGAAAATTTTCATTGTCATGAAAGAAGCCATAATCGAGATGATTTACTATCGTTTCAATGAAAGTGTTTACGCATTCATTGCTATGATGTCAGATTTCATTTTCTTATACTTCGAACAGAAATGAGTTTGAATCATTCGTCGAGAAAACATTTCTTTCATATATATATTTATATATATATATATATATATATTTTGCCTCCGAATCAAACGAACTCAAAAATAAAAGACGCACTTTAATATTTTTTTCCTCTTATGAGAGGAATACGGGAATATGATATACCAAAATTAAAGAATAAAGAATATCGACTTTCCTCTCAACACCTTACATCTACGTTTTTTCTTATTTTTTTTATTTTCAATAAGCTGTTTCTATATTTTTACAACTGAATAGAATTATTTATTGAAAAATTCTAAGTAAGACGAAAAATGGTTTTGTTGATTTCCTAAGAGGCTGATTTTGGAAATTTTCGTTTTCTGGTAATTGTAAAAATCTCATAAAATAACATGGGAAACTAGCATGCATAAAAGACTGTTTTGGATCGAGTAAATTGAAAGAATTTTACAAAGTTCATTTCAGAAAAATACATTCCTTCCTAGTGTCAAAACTAATCACTTCGTTTTTTCTAAGATACACTTTGGAATCTTATAAAAGTGCATAGGGTCAAAAACGATTTTGATGATTTTACTAAGATGACAGATTTCGGATTTCTTATGATAGAAAATACAGTGAATTTCCCATTGAATAACATGGGAAACTGCGAAATTTAAGAAGCACGTTTTCGTTCGAGTAAAATATTTTAAAAGGTCTTTTTTCGAATCAGTTGAAAACAGACAGGGTGTGTTTCTGAACAGCTCATTATTTCCCAAGATCAAAACGAATCACTTCGTTTTTTTCCTAACGTGCGTTTCTGAAAGAAGTAAAAATAGTTTAGCTAGAAAATTGGAAAAATATTTTTATGAATCCTAGACTGTTTATTTTCGTATAGCTAGAGGGGTCTTCAGTGAGAGCACTTATTCTCTTTTCAAACTAAGAGAATGAAGTGTAGTCAGTTTGAAAAAAAATTTCAAACTCCCCTAAATTTAGCTTTTTGTCCTGGTTTCGACTCAATACTGTAAAGCATTGCTCTCAGACCAGTTGAATTCCTGGCCCTTAATGAAATACATTAAGCCTTTCCCTTAAAAATAAGCAATCTCTTCTTCAATGCCAGATCCCCAATAAATTTCTTTAAGAGTTATTCATTCACACTTTTACTTTTAAAAACTTGAAATTCATTATTATTTAACTCATTACAAAAAATGAAACTCATTCATACAGAAAAAATATAAATGAATAAAAATAAATAAAGTAGTCCTAAAAAGGACTGTTTTTCTGGGTCCCCTTCATACAGCTGCTCCATGGTCGGTGTAAGGAATTTTTTTATCTGCTGATATCTCAGCACATTGACTTCACAGTCTCTAGCAAGTTCTTTACAATTATGATTTCCAAGAACGCTTTGGGCGGGACATGGTCTCCAGTGACTGCAACAAAAGATTCTGCTAGAATCTTGGGGTTAAGCAATGCAACGGCATCATCGAAATAGTTTTGCCACTTTGATTCGGGGGTGGCATATGCACAGCTGTGGGCCGTGATGTTTGCGAATATGCGATTTGGGAGTTGGTGGCACTCCATACAATAATATAAGTTATTGACATGTTCCTGAAGGCGATCCCTAAACATGTCAGCAAGCATGATGAAAAACTCTTCATCTGAGATGGAAGCAACAGGGGAAGAAGTCTTTGGATGGAGCAAAACAGCCTTTCTAAAGACAGGTCCAAATAGTAGTTGAGTAATGCTGTCCCATATTTTTCCGCATTGATCAATAAGAGTTCCAAATTGTTGACAAGTCAGCTTTATCGAAACAGAATTCAATCGACGAAAACCATGAATTCTGGGGAAAGCACTTCTAACGTGTAACTGCCAGAAGCATCTAAGAGGGATGGACAGCAGGAAACGATAAGTTCACGATTAATCAAGATGTCACAATTCATGCCTTGAATCCAGTGTGATTTTCCCATGAATTTTCGGAACGTTGAAGCTGACATTGTTATTCCATTCTTAGAAGGGTAGAAAGATTCCCCGTCTTTCCTATAACTTCGAATATGAACTCGGACCGTGTTGTTAAAATCGCATACTTTTGCAAACATGTTTTCACCTAAATGAAAATGATGAGGTGCAAGATTTTTCAAAGAAATTCTTGGGAGGATAACTTCTCCACACGATGTGGGCTTTAAAGGAACGGACTCACATACCTTCTTAGCGGGAGTAGCAGAAATTTCAGCACTTCGCTTCATCGTGGAAATGGAATCGGTAGCACTCAAAGCAACAGACAAAAATGAAGTGACTCGTTTGAAGACTAGAGACAAACTGAAGGAACAGCTCTTATTCTAAGTCAAAACTGAGAAGAGGTTGGAGTTCGTCACTTGTTTACTGCTTGAGAGGGAAAGAGCAGAGTCATGGGGCAAAGAACACTCGGTTATCTTCTTTCTAAAGGTCAAATTCAATCTAATGTTTGGAGCATTCTTTTGTCGAGGCAGACCATGACTCCAATACGAATTAGTTGGTGGCAGGATCTGTAGTAAAGTTCCAGATCTCAAAGATAAGGAAACTGATTTAAACCCGTTTCGCTTGAAAACAAAAAGTCTCTTTCCTGTCCGAGACATACTGATGTAATACAAGACAAAGGATCTAATTCAGCTTCGTCATCACGGTGATCACCGATTCGGTTATTCCCATTTCTTATAAAAGTGCATGGGGTCAAAAAACGATTTTGATGATTTTACTAAGATGACAGATTTCGGATTTCTTATGATAGAAAATACAGTGAATTTCCCATTGAATAACATGAGAAACTGCGAAATTTAAGAAGCACGTTTTCGTTCAAGTAAAATATTTTAAAAGGTCTTTTTTCGAATCAGTTGAAAACAGACAGGGTGTGTTTCTGAACAGATCATTATTTCCTAAAATCAAAACGAGTCACTTCGTTTTTTCCTAACGTGCGTTTCTGAAAGAAGTAAAAATAGTTTAGCTAGAAAATTGGAAAGAATTTTTTATGAATCCTAGATTGTTTATTTTTTTATAACTAGAGGGGTCGTCAGTGAGAGCACTTATTCTCTTTTCAAACTAAGAGAATGAAGTGTAGTCAGTTTGAAAAAATTTTCAAACTCCCCTAAATTTAGCCTTTTGTCCTGGTTTCGACTCAATACTGTAAAGCATTGCTCTCAGACCAGTTGAATTCCTGGCCCTTAATGAAATACATTAAGCCTTTCCCTTAAAAATAAGCAATCTCTTCTTCAATACCAGATCCCCAATAAATTTCTTTAAGAGTTATTCATTAACACTTTTACTTTTAAAACTTGAAATTCATTATTATTTAACTCCTTATAAAAATGAAACACATTCACACTTTTACTTTAAAAAACTTGAAATAACTTCATACAAAAATGAAACCCATTCACTTTTTACTTTAAAAATTATAGAAAAATAGATGATACAGAACATAGGCTTACTTTCTCATTCACACTCATGCATACAGAAAACAAAATTAAATAGTGCTGTTTGAGCTGAATTTAGGTGTCAAGATGGGTGGGAAAAACCTCCATCTCTCATTCAATTGGACTAAAACTGTTGAAGGATGTGAGCTATTCTCAGTAGCTCCTCCATGCAAGCTGTCTGACTCGAGGTTGACCACCTCAGGCTGTGAAATTAAATCAATCATTTTAACTTCGGAACCTGAATCCGAAGTAAGATCAATAATTTCTGGATCTTCCGAAGTTAAGTCAATAACCTCTGGTTCTTGATTAGAGTCTTCCACAAACCAGACGTTTTCCCACTGTGAGGGGGAGGAAGAGACCTAATCCACTGATTAACGTAGAAATCGTTTCTAGTTTCCTGGAGGAGAGAAAAAAAATTATAAAATATATATATATATATATATATATATATCATCATCATCATTGTCAACCATTATGAATCCACTGCTGGACGAAGGTCTCCCCAAGTTTCCTCCACAACGGTCTGTCTTGTGCCAGTCTCCTCCATGTCACCCCTGCATACTTTCGAATTTCATCCACCCATCTCCCATGTGGTCTTCTTCTGGGTCTTTTCCTGTCCCTTGGAATCCAATCTAAAATTTCGGCTGCCCATCGATGATCTGTCCTTCTGGCAGTATGTCCAGCCCATTGCCATTTCAGGGATTTAACTCTGATCATGATGTCTTCCATTCTTGTCATTTTTCGGATCCACGAGTTCCTCTTCTTATCTCTCCTGGTTACGCCAAGCATGCTCCTCTCCATGCTTTTTTGAGTTGTCTGCAGCCTTTGTATGTCTCTTTTAGTTAAGGTCCACGTCTCTGCACCATACGTAAGCACTGGAAGGATGCATTGATCAAACACTTTTCTTTTAAGACATAATAGCATATTGCTCTTGAAAATTATGCTGTTTCTTCCAAAAGCTCTCCAGGCAAGTTTTGTACGCCGATTAATTTCTTCATCAATGTGACCCTCACTTGATATCTGCTGTCCAAGATAAACGTACGTGTCTGTTATCTCCAGCTTTTTCTCCATCAATCGATAAATCTTCATTTCTTGTAAAAGCATTGAACATCACTTTTGTCTTCTGAAAGTTCATTTTTAATCCCACTTCTTTACTCTTGTCATCAAGTTCCTGGATCATACTCTGCAGCTCTGATGGGGTTGTTGCAAAAATGACTACGTCATCAGCAAAACGTAGGTGTGTTAGATAATCTCCATTAATCTTTATCCCTTTGTTTTCCCAGCTCATCGACAGAAAAACACCCTCCAATGTGGCATTAAAGAGCTTCGGAGATATGGTGTCACCTTGTCTCACTCCCTTTCCAATGTTTATGGGTGCTGTATTCTCAAATAGCCGAATCTTTGCACTTGCATTTTCATAGATGTTATTAATAATATTAATGTATGCATCTTCAGTACCGCAGGTTTTCAGAGCCATTGTAACTGCTGATGGTTTCACCGAATCAAAGGCTTTTTCATAATCGATAAAAGCCATGCACAATGGAAGTTCATATTCCCTCGCTCTTTCAATTAGTTCTCTCAGTACGTGGATATGATCTATTGTGCTGTAGCCAGTCCTGAATCCAGCTTGTTCTCTCGGTTGAGCCATGTCCAGTGTTACCTTATATATATATAATAATATTGATTTTATTATGTGTAACAAAAAATTCGTCATAGAAGACTGCAGTGTGCTAAACAAGTTCAACACAGGTAGTGACCATAGATTGGTGAGATGTAAGATGCACCTCAACACTAAACTTGAACGTGGCAAGCTCATAAGACAAACAAAATCTATTGACATAACCAACCTTAAAAAACACCATAATACCTTCAAGTTGGAACTGAAGAACAGGTTCTCTGCTTTAGAAGTCCTAACATCGGAAGAAGTGGACATCTCTGAAGTTAACAGAAAAGTAACCAAAGCTCTTATGGAAACAGCAACAAAATTAGCTGGGTCTAAGAACAAGTTACATGTAAATAAATTATCAGGAAAAACGAAAATGTTGATGCTAAAAAGAAGAGAGATGAGGACAACTAAAGAAGATGTGACTTCCAAAGTGGAATATATAGAGCTATGCAAGACAGTAAGAAAAAGTATCACTGAAGAAAATTCAACTGTGAACTAGTGAGGAAAGCAATTGAAAACAACCAAAGCCTAAAGATAGCAAAGGGACATCTCAGTAAGGGAAGAAAACAGATTATGGCACTGAGAAAAGAAGATGGTTCTGTAACAAGAAATAGAGGCGAAATTTTGACAAGAGTGAAAGATTTCTACTCCAAATTATATGAAAGGGATGATACATGCACTCCAGACATCATGAAAGATACCAGTACCAGAGTTCCTCCAGTCCTTCCAGCAGAAGTTGCACATGCAATCAAGATCATGAAGCGGGGAAAAGCTCCAGGAGAAGATGGAATTACTGTAGACATCATACAAGAAGCAAAGTGGAGAAATCGAAACAGTACTCGCCCAAATTTTCACTCGATGAATTAATGAAGGAAAGATTCCTGAGGATTGGAACACCGCTACAATGATCCTGCTACATAAGAAAGGTGACATTGAGGATCTTGGAAACTGCAGACCTATCAGCCTCCTATCAGTAGTTTATAAAATCTTCACTAAAGTTCTTTCACACCGCTTGAAGTTAACACTGGACATGGCTCAACCGAGAGAACAAGCTGGATTCAGGATGCTACAGCACAATAGATCATATCCACGTGCTGAGAGAACTAATTGAAAGAGCGAGGGAATATGAACTTCCATTGTGCATGGCTTTTATCGATTATGAAAAAGCCTTCGATTCGGTGAAACCATCAGCAGTTACAATAGCTCTGAAAACCTGCGGTATTGACGATGCATACATTAATATTATTAATAACATCTATGAAAATGCAAGTGCAAAGATTAGGCTGTTTGAAAATACAACACACGTAAAAATTGGAAAGGGAGTGAGACAAGGTGACACCATATCTCCGAAGCTCTTTAATGTCACATTGGAGGGTGTTTTTCAGTCGCTGAGCTGGGAAAACAAGGGGATAAAGATTAATGGAGATTATCTAACCCACCTTCGTTTTGCTGATGACGTAGTCATTTTTGCAACTACCCCATCAGAGCTGCAGAGTATGATCCAGGAACTTGCTGACAAGAGTAAAGAAGTGGGATTAAAAATGAACTTTCAGAAGACAAAAGTGATGTTCAATGCTTTTACAAGAAATGAAGATTTATCGATTGATGGAGAAAAGCTGGAGATAACAGGCACGTACGTTTATCTCGGACAGCAGATATCAAGTGAGGGTCTCATTCATGAAGAAATTAATCGGCGTACAAAACTTGCCTGGAGAGCTTTTGGAAGAAACAGCATAATTTTCAAGAGCAATATGCCATTATGTCTTAAAAGAAAAGTGTTTGATCAATGCATCCTTCCAGTGCTTACGTATGGTGCAGAGACGTGGACCTTAACTAAAAGAGACATACAAAGGCTGCAGACAACTCAAAAAAGCATGGAGAGGAGCATGCTTGGTGTAACCAGGAGAGATAAGAAGAGGAACTCGTGGATCCGAAAAATGACAAGAGTGGAAGACATCATGATCAGAGTTAAATCCCTGAAATGGCAATGGGCTGGACATACTGCCAGAAGGACAGATCATCGATGGGCAGCCGAAATTTTAGATTGGATTCCAAGGGACAGGAAAAGACCCAGAAGAAGACCACATGGGAGATGGGTGGATGAAATTCGAAAGTATGCAGGGGTGACATGGGGAGACTAGCACAAGACAGACCGTTGTGGAGGAAACTTGGGGAGACCTTCGTCCAGCAGTGGATTGATAATGGTTGACAATGATGATGATGATGATATATAATAATAAAAAATAAAAATAAAACCATACATCCTAGATAAAGCAAAAAGAAAAATTAAAAATATTCTTACCGAGTCCAAGTCCAGGGGAGATGTAGGTTAATTATTTCTTGTCGACATCTTTGATTCTAATAGTATGCGAACTTCAAAGAAAAGAAGAAAACTTCGAGAAGCTGTGGGATTCTGAGATCTCTCATGCTGCTATTATACTCGCAGAAGGATTGATAAGAAGGGATCATGTGATAACATACACGAAATAGATTGGTCTTTGAGGTCAACTTAAATCGACAGATCGCTCTATTTTATAAACTTTCCATTGTACAGGAAATAACATCTTTCTCAAACACCACAGTTCATGTGACCTTCTAAGGAGGTAAAAATATTCTAACGCGTATCTAATCAATGTTCTGTATCGTTAAACATGGAACGCATGTAGTTGTTTACTTAAGACCAAGCGTAAATGGAATCGATAGCACTCTTCCTCCCTGAAGGAAATTACGTCTGCATACATCTCAAAATCCTTTGTTCCCTAAGTCAAACGCATGGAGGGAAAATCAAGTAATCTTATCTGTATTCCTTCGTTGAAAGTGTATGTTTGTTTAGATAAGATACAAAACATTTCTTTTCTCAAGTTAAATTCGAATCAGCATTACATTGGATTGAGGGTTCACGTGTTAAAAGCAACACAATCGCAGTTGTTTACCAAAAGTTAGATTACAAATTTCCTGTGAAAGAGGAAACTATGATATTGAATGCTGGAAATCAGATTCCTTTCTGAAGCAAATCAAAACTGATTGAAATGAGTCTGTACAATAGACAAAAAGGAAATACAAAAAAAAATCCCCTGAGAAGTACTTCAGAAATGAATCTCAAAGCAGAGAAAAATAAAGAATATGCTAGATTAAAGAGTAACGTAGGTCAGATAAAAGAAATGTCAGAAAAAGAAATATGTTAGGAAAAAAATAACTCCCCATTAAATGTACTTCGAATCAGCATTACATTGGAGGGAGGGTGCTAAATGTCAGGTTTCGGGTGGAAACTCATATCCTTTTCTTTGAAATTCAAAGTATCGTGTCTAAAAGATAAGAAAGTAAAGCAAAAATGTTAATACCCCAAAAGCAACATGACTAAATGAGACATGGGTGAAGTACAAGCCGAAGTTTCCTGATTTATTCATTATAACTTTTTCCGACTCCCCAACTTAGAATATATATATTTTTTCCCTTATGAAATACGGATTTTTTACTCATAATTTGTTCGTGTATTATTTCATCTCTATTTTTACTAAATAACATGAAGAATTAGTGTAAATGATGTAGAAAACAAATTATGAGTAAAAAATCCGTATTTCATAAGGGAAAAAAATATATATATTCTAAGTTGGGGAGTCGGAAAAAGTTATAATGAATAAATCAGGAAACTTCGGCTTGTACTTCATCCCATGTCTCATTTAGTCATGTTGCTTTTGGGGTATTAACATTTTTGCATTACTTTCTTATCTTTTAGACACGATACTTTGAATTTCAAAGAAAAGGATATGAGTTTCCACTCGAAACCTGACATTTAGCACCCTCCCTCCAATGTAATGCTGATTCGAAGTACATTTAATGGGGAGTTATTTTTTTTTCCTAACATATTTCTTTTTTCGGACATTTCTTTTATCTGACCTACGTTACTCCTTAATCTAGCATATTTTTTATTTTTCTCTGCTTTGAGATTCCTTTCTGAAGTACTTCTCAGGGATTTTTTTGTATTTCCTTTTTGTCTATTGTACAGACTCTTTTCAATCAGTTTTGATTTACTTCAGAAAGGAATCTGATTTCCAGCATTCAATATCATAGTTTCCTCTTTCACAGGAAATTTGTAATCTAACTTTTGGTAAACAACTGCGATTGTGTTGCTTTTAACACGTGAACCCTCAATCCAATGTAATGCTGATTCGAATTTAACTTGAGAAAGGATATGTTTTGTATCTTTTCTAAACAAACATACACTTTCAACGAAGGAATACAGATAAGATTACTTGATTTTCCCTCCATGCGTTTGACTTAGGGAACAAAGGATTTTGAGATGTATGCAGACGTCATTTCCTTCCGGGAGGACGAGTGCTATCGATTCCATTTACGCTTGGTCTTAAGTAAACAACTACATGCGTTCCATGTTTAACGGTACAGAACATTGATTAGATACGCGTTAGAATATTTTTACCTCCTTAGAAGGTCCCATGAACTGTGGTGTTTGAGAAAGATGTTATTTCCTGTACAATGGAAAGTTTATAAAATAGAGCGATCTGTCGATTTAAGTTGACCTCAAAGACCAATCTATTTCGTGTATGTTATCACATGATCCCTTCTTATCAATCCTTCTGCGAGTATATTAGCAGCATGAGAGATCTCAGAATCCCACAGCTTCTCGAAGTTTTCTTCTTTTCTTTGAAGTTACGCATACTATTAGAATCAAAGATGTCGACAGGAAATAATTCCCCTACATCTCCCCTGGACTTCGACTCGGTAAGAATATTTTTAATTTTTCTTTTTGCTTTATCTAGGATGTATGGTTTTATTTTTATTTTTTATTATATATATATATATTTTTTTTTTTTTTTATAATTTTTTTTCTCTCCTCCAGGAATCTAGAGACGATTTCTACGTTAATCAGTGGATTAGGTCTCTTCCTCCCCCTCACAGTGGGAAAACTTCTGGGTTGTGGAAGACTCTACCCAAGAACCAGAGGTTATTGGCTTAACTTCGGAAGATCCAGAAATTATTGATCTTACTTCGGATTCAGGTTCCGAAGTTAAAATGATTGATTTAATTTCACAGCCTGAGGTGGTCAACCTCGAGTCAGACAGCTTGCATGGAGGAGCTAGTGAGAATAGCTCACATTCTTCAACAGTTTTAGTCCAATTGAATGATAGATGGAGGTTTTTCCCACTCCATCTTGACACCTCCATGCAGCTCAAACAGCACTATTTAATTTTGTTTTCTGTATGCATGAATGTGAATGAGAAAGTGAGCCTATGTTCTGTATCATCTATTTTGCTATAATTTTAAAAGTAAAAAAGTGAATGGGTTTCATTTTTTGTATGAAGTTATTTCAAGTTTTTTAAAGTAAAAGTGTGAATGTGTTTCATTTTTATAAGGAGTTAAATAATAATGAATTTCAAGTTTTAAAAGTAAAAGTGTTAATGAATAACTCTTAAAGAAATTTATTGGGGATCTGGTATTGAAGAAGAGATTGCTTATTTTTAAGGGAAAGGCTTAATGCATTTCATTAAGGGCCAGGAATTCAACTGGTCTGAGAGCAATGCTTTACAGTATTGAGTCGAAACCAGGACAAAAGGCTAAACTTAGGGGAGTTTGAAATTTTTTTCAAACTGACTACACTTCATTCTCTTAGTTTGAAAAGAGAATAAGTGCTCTCACTGACGACCCCTCTAGTTATAAAAAAATAAACAGTCTAGGATTCATAAAAAATTCTTTCCAATTTTCTAGCTAAACTATTTTTACTTCTTTCAGAAATGTACGTTAGGAAAAAACGAAGTGACTCGTTTTGGTTTTAGGAAATAATGATCCGTTCAGAAACACACCCTGTCTGTTTTCAACTGATTCGAAAAAGACCTTTTAAAATATTTTACTTGAACGAAAACGTGCTTCTTAAATTTCGCAGTTTCCCATGTTATTCAATGGGAAATTCACTGTATTTTCTATCATGAGAAATCCGAAATCTGTCATCTTAGTAAAATCATCAAAATCGTTTTTTGACCCCATGCACTTTTATAAGAAATGGGAATAACCGAATCGGTGATCACCGTGATGACGAAGCTGAATTAGATCCTTTGTCTTGTATTACATCAGTATCTCTCGGACAGGAAAGAGACTTTTGTTTTCAAGCGAAACGGGTTTAAATCAGTTTCCTTATCTTTGAGATCTGGAACTTTACTACAGATCCTGCCACCAACTAATTCGTATTGGAGTCATGGTCTGCCTCGACAAAAGAATGCTCCAAACATTAGATTGAATTTGACCTTTAGAAAGAAGATAACCGAGTGTTCTTTGCCCCATGACTCTGCTCTTTCCCTCTCAAGCAGTAAACAAGTGACGAACTCCAACCTCTTCTCAGTTTTGACTTAGAATAAGAGCTGTTCCTTCAGTTTGTCTCTAGTCTTCAAACGAGTCACTTCATTTTTGTCTGTTGCTTTGAGTGCTACCGATTCCATTTCCACGATGAAGCGAAGTGCTGAAATTTCTGCTACTCCCGCTAAGAAGGTATGTGAGTCCGTTCCTTTAAAGCCCACATCGTGTGGAGAAGTTATCCTCCCAAGAATTTCTTTGAAAAATCTTGCACCTCATCATTTTCATTTAGGTGAAAACATGTTTGCAAAAGTATGCGATTTTAACAACACGGTCCGAGTTCATATTCGAAGTTATAGGAAAGACGGGGAATCTTTCTACCCTTCTAAGAATGGAATAACAATGTCAGCTTCAACGTTCCGAAAATTCATGGGAAAATCACACTGGATTCAAGGCATGAATTGTGACATCTTGATTAATCGTGAACTTATCGTTTCCTGCTGTCCATCCCTCTTAGATGCTTCTGGCAGTTACACGTTAGAAGTGCTTTCCAGAATTCATGGTTTTCGTCGATTGAATTCTGTTTCGATAAAGCTGACTTGTCAACAATTTGGAACTCTTATTGATCAATGCGGAAAAATATGGGACAGCATTACTCAACTACTATTTGGACCTGTCTTTAGAAAGGCTGTTTTGCTCCATCCAAAGACTTCTTCCCCTGTTGCTTCCATCTCAGATGAAGAGTTTTTCATCATGCTTGCTGACATGTTTAGGGATCGCCTTCAGGAACATGTCAATAACTTATATTATTGTATGGAGTGCCACCAACCCCCAAATCACATATTCGCAATAATCACGGCCCACAGCTGTGCATATGCCACCCCCGAATCAAAGTGGCAAAAGTATTTCGATGATGCCGTTGCATTGCTTAACCCCAAGATTCTAGCAGAATCTTTTGTTGCAGTCACTGGAGACCATGTCCCGTCCAAAGCGTTCTTGGAAAGCATAATTGTAAAGAACTTGCTAGAGACTGTGAAGTCAATGTGCTGAGATATCAGCAGATAAAAAAATTCCTTACACCGACCATGGAGCAGCTGTATGAAGGGGACCCAGAAAAACAGTCCTTTTTAGGACTACTTTATTTATTTTTATTCATTTATATTTTTTCTGTATGAATGAGTTTCATTTTTTGTAATGAGTTAAATAATAATGAATTTCAAGTTTTTAAAAGTAAAAGTGTGAATGAATAACTCTTAAAGAAATTTATTGGGGATCTGGTATTGAAGAAGAGATTGCTTATTTTTAAGGGAAAGGCTTAATGTATTTCATTAAGGGCCAGGAATTCAACTGGTCTGAGAGCAATGCTTTACAGTATTGAGTCGAAACCAGGACAAAAGGCTAAATTTAGGGGAGTTTGAAATTTTTTTTCAAACTGACTACACTTCATTCTCTTAGTTTGAAAAGAGAATAAGTGCTCTCACTGAAGACCCCTCTAGCTATACGAAAATAAACATTCTAGGATTCATAGAAATATCTTTCCAATTTTCTAGCTAAACTATTTTTACTTCTTTCAGAAACGCACGTTAGGAAAAAAACAAAGTGATTCGTTTTGATCTTGGGAAATAATGAGCTGTTCAGAAACACACCCTGTCTGTTTTCAACTGATTCGAAAAAAGACCTTTTAAAATATTTTACTCGAACGAAAACGTGCTTCTAAAATTTCGCAGTTTCCCATTTTATTCAATGGGAAATTCACTGTATTTTATATCATAAGAAATCCGAAATCTGTCATCTTAGTATAATCATCAAAATCGTTTTTGACCCTAGCACTTTTATAAGATTCCAAAGTGTATCTTAGAAAAACGAAGTGATTCGTTTTGACACTAGGAAGGAATGTACTTTTCTGAAATGAACTTTGTAAAATTCCTTCAATTTACTCGATCCAAAACAGTCTTTTATGCATGCTAGTTTTCCCATGTTATTCTATGAGATTTTTAACAATTACCAGAAAACGAAAATTTCCAAAATCAGCCTCTTAGGAAATCAACAAAACCATTTTTCGTCTTACTTAGAATTTTTCAATAAATAATTCTATTCAGTTGTAAAAATATAGAAACAGCTTACTGAAAATAAAAAAAATAAGAAAAACGTAGATGTAAGGTGTTGAGAGGAAAGTCGATATTCTTTATTCTTTAATTTTGGTATCATATTCCCGTATTCCTCCCATAAGAGGAAAAAAATATTAAAGTGCGTCTCTCATTTTTTGAGTTCGTTTGATTCGGAGGCAAAAAAATAAATAAAATATATATATATATGAAAAAAATGTTTTCTCGACGAATGATTCAAACTCATTTCTGTTCGAAGTATAAGAAAATGAAATCTGACATCATAGCAA
The DNA here is from genome assembly GCA_039090855.1 of Macrothele yani. Classification (NCBI taxonomy): domain Eukaryota; kingdom Metazoa; phylum Arthropoda; class Arachnida; order Araneae; family Macrothelidae; genus Macrothele; species Macrothele yani. Next base: position 68,347,364 of record CM076993.1, on the reverse strand, counting down.
TGAATGCGTAAACACTTTCATTGAAACGATAGTAAATCATCTCGATTATGGCTTCTTTCATGACAATGAAAATTTTCGTAATGAAAGACTTGAAAGTACTTCGAAAGCCTAAAAGAGTTCTACTCTCTTAATAAATTAAAATTGAATAAATGCTTCTGTTTCTCAGTAAAGAACTGGAGGGACATGGAATCTGACAATAATAAAGTGAGAACGAAGATTTTAAAGCAGTTCATGAAAAAATGGCCATGGTTCATTCAGTAAAGAAATGTCATAGAGTAGAGAGAGCGTGAACAATCTATCCGTCTTTAGGTTGAGCTTTCACTTATAGGGCTTCTTTTTTCATATTGAAATATAAAGATGCATTTCCTTTAACTGGATATGAACTAATATATACATATATTTCCCCAGTTTGGAAGAATATACCTTTACATTAAATATATCTCTTTTTTGGATAGTAAATGTATACAACTCTGAATATCAAATAAATAAAAAAATAATGTTTATGGGAAGAACGGAATTAGTCGCTTTGCCTCTAGAACGAATGTTTTTTTTTTTACGGAATTAGTCGCTTTGCCTCTAGAACGAATGTTTTTTTTTATACAGAAAAATATACAACCCAAAGAATACAAATTGTATCGAAAGAAAAAGGTTTTAGATTGTATGTCTTGACATTGAATGCTTTCCTGTCGGGGCAGTCCACGAAAAGTATAGCTAACTACGAAAGAATAAAAAATGCATATTTGACATACGTGCAAGCTTTGAGGAATATTTTTAAGCAAGTTGGAAAATATGCTATAAAAGGAAACCAAAATCTGACGATTTGTTGCATCTAAAATAATCATTTGCTGAAATGAAATGGAAAAAAAGATAGTCTGAATAAAAGGACTCATAAGTTTGTCCAAGTAAAAAAAGAATCCTGACCTATTGAGAAGTTTAATGAAATTTCAAAGATAGAAGAAGAAAAATATCGAAAATTGGGAAGCTATAATGAAATAAAGACCGAAAATATTGTTTCAGCAGAATTTTAACTGGGAAAGATCTGTAGAGTTCTTGAACATACGAAAAAAATTACGAGAAAATATTATTGCAGGGGTGAAAGACTCAGAATTAACATGAAGTCCAGTAATTACTGATGTCCAGTAATTACTGCGAACAAGAACGAAATCATTTCTGAAGAAGCATTTCCTCGTTTTATGGTCTGAAATAAAATTGAATGGAGGAAAAAGAAAAGTTATCCAGAAAATTCATTACATCTACAAGGAAAAACTCCCTCAAAACATACAAAAAATATATAAAAACACATGAAGAAATAACGTAAAAGTAATTAAAAAATATATATAGTGGATACGTAGTACACGAAAACCATTTGACCCCTGACTATTTTTGGAAACCAAATCATCGTGAGTTAGAACCTCGCTAAGACCATCAGAGCATTTTTATTCCCTTGGAAAGAAAATTCTCCAGCATCGTTACGTAAAAATTTCTCCGGGGAAAAATAGTATTAAAGAGGGGGAAAATCCCGCTGGCAAACCACAGGAATAAATGTAAAAACTCCCAACGGACCCCACTCAGTCGTTGCCATCCCTCAAAATCAAAGATCCATCGAAATAATAAAGTTCCAAGAAGCACCATCATATCTAACACCTACGCAGTGCCCTTTCCCCACTCGGTCGTTGCCAACCCCCAAAATCAAAGATCTGTTACACGGCACTAGCTGTGTTCCTGCCGAGTCGGCCGGTAACGGTGCTTGGGACCTGAAGTACAATTTAGTTGGCCGCGGCACCAGGTGAGAATCTCAGGTGCACTGCTGCACTCAAAGATTCACACCAGAACATAAAAAATGAAAAGTTGAAGAATGACCCGAAGCACAAGGCATGTGTGAATCCACCGTGTGAACAAAATAACAACAACAAATAAAAAATAAAATAAACTAAAAAAAATGATACTTTGGGATCAGAGTTGTGATGAGGTTCACCCGCAATCACCAATTCGTGACTGAGTGTAGTGGTCCGGATCTTACTCCGGTACATTCAATCCCCAACCAGTCAGTACAACACTCACTTTCGCAAATAACACATGATTCTCAATTACACAACACAACATTTAATAACGTTCTGCGAGATTTAAACAGATACGGCGCTCTCTAGGTGCATAGACAATTGCCCCTCATATGTGGGCAGCATACGGTGTCACACTTTACTGTCGGAAGACGCAGCCGACTGAGTCTCCACCTGACTATCTGAACAAGAGATACTCCTCGTTTACACACTAAATAGAGCTGCAGGTGATATTCATATACAATTGCTTAGAGAATGAAAAAAAATTATATATTAAAAATACTCGCGACACAAAATACACAAGCACGTTAATTTGCGGTATAAGATTATAGGTGCGAAATACTGCCAAAGTTAATTAACTAAATCTAAGAAGCATGCACATGCAGATCCCTTCCCCGCTCGCTTTGGCCCTGAACCAAAGTTAAAAGAAACTGTCCGGCCCAGCGGAATTTGTGGCCACACCCTCTCCCTTATTCATGTAAAAAAAATAATCAGGAAATGGGCCCTGTAAGAAATTGAAATCTGTATGTGCAGGTATTTCCTCTGAGGTTTAGTCACTCAGCATTACTGCATCTATGTCCATGCAGCTTTGGGTGTCGGGATGCACAAGTTCGCAGATGTGCGAAGAAAGAAAAAGGAAATATTCATCTACTTACAGTTTCGTGACTTTGCTGTGCAAATCCAGTGTGCATCACATAATATCACACGACAAAAAACACGCACACACACACAGACACTTGCACCATGTGGCAGCACCGATGATTCAACACTTCACTTTGACGCTTGATGTAAATGAAGCACACAATTAAAATGGTGATATCACGCCGCACTTTGTTGCGCTGATGCGAGTATACACGGATCCACTCTTGTGAAGATTTAAAGGTGGCCGTTAAACAAAATAGCCCCTCTCACATCTGCTGTTGCAGTTTCCGAGACTGATTTTCTGTGTTCCTGGGAAATGATTTTTGTTGTCGTGAAGAAATAATTCTGAACGTCAACTGCTTGGAGAGTGGGACCCCCTCACTTCCGCTGCTGCTATAGTAGATTCCGTCCGTCGCTACCTTCCGTCCTTTTTGACCGTTCATTCCCAATTCGGTCAGTTCCTTTCCGTTAGCATAACATTTACACTGCCTGAGTACGCAGTTCAAATATGCCCCTCGCAGGTTTTGTTTCCATTTTTTTTTTATCGAGTTGCGACCGCCAGCCCTGAGATTAATTTTCTCGGCCGAGCGAAATCAGACGTGCTTTTACCTTAAGCGTATATCGGCAACTGCCGACCGAAAACAACGCTCGAATTCACCCCTATTTTTTTCGGCGATTCTATACTCTTAATTGCCCATTGTCCCTAGCAGACGTCAGAGTATCTTTCTTGCTGACAGAGTTATGTGTCTGCTGAGGGTCTCTTGGCCCACCCACTGAAGTAAACATACGGACCACAGCGTTAAGCTACAAGCGGAAAGAAGAAAAGAAAGAAAAGTGAAAAACCACTTCGAACATTGCTGCTTCCATCCGCATTCGAAAGCACATTTCCTCGTTCGTTTTGCAGCCCCTCTAAGACACTTGAGATAGGAATTTTTATGTTTCACTTCAGGGCTATGTGTGAGGTCTAGCAATTCAAAAATGGCAAAATATTGCGTTTCTTGCCTTCAAGAGCATTGGAGCGACTTCCTAATTATCCCGCAATTTAGTTAATTAATTTAGAGAACAGCCGAAAGAAAAACAACGTAAATGAGAAATAAATAAAAAAAAACTGAACTGTAAAAGAACATGTGAGCCTTCCGAACTGTGATTCCTAGCTGCCTCATACCATACGCGACATGGCGGACAAATTTTAGAGTTTTCTTCAGGTTTTAGGATGGGGGGGGTGTCCACTGTAACAGATCCATCGAAATAATAAAGTTACAAGAAGCACCACTAGGGGGCAGCACATCGAGTTGACATCCCCCTATATCCAACCCCTTTTCCCACTCGGGCGTTGCCATCCCTCAAAATCAAAGATCAATCGAAAGTTCCAAGAAGCACCGCTAGGGGGCAGCACATCGAGTTGACATCTCCCTATATCCAACCCCTTTCCCACTCGGGCGTTGCCATCCCTCAAAATCAAACATTTATGAACAAAAATAAGATATCATAATAACATTTCTTGAGATGAGGACATGACCGTATTATTCGAGAAAAAAAAAAAGAGAAATGAATAATTAATACTTACTCCTACATAATTTTCATTAGGGAAGACACATGAGGAATTCATGAAAATTAATTGAAAAAAAAATACATCAACAAATTACGAGGGAAAAAACGTTTTACATAACAATAACCTAAGGAGGTGGGTCGAGAGAGGGGAAAATAAATAATGTATAAACCTTCATTAAATTTTAAAAAAAAAAGGAATAAACCTTCATTGATTTCCCCCAAAATTTCAAAATTTGACAAAGTCCAATAAATACTACTATCTTCGGAGATAAGCACACACTTCGGTTGGGGGGGAATTGCAGCGGGGAATTGGAGTCTGCTATTGACCACGCCCCCTCCGTCCGCCCGGCTGCGGCTGGCTCCAGCTGGCTCCACCTGCTCCAGAAGGAGCCTAATGTTAAGTCTATGGGCTCCCGTTTAAGCCAGAATCGGTCATTTACCTCTACTAACATCTCTCTCGATGGCATTCCAGATCTGCTCGATGGGATTGAGGTCCAGTGACCTAGCTGGCCAAGGAAGCAAGATCACGTCGGTGGAGTGTGCATCCAACCATTCGGACACACATCGGGAGCGATGGCACGGTGCATTCCATATTAACGTTCCACAACAGGAAATCAGAATTTTTTCAATTTCCCCCTGAATTGCCTGCTGCATTCCTGTGTTCTTCATTTCATTGTTAATGGAATGATCCATTTCACTTTCTTTCCTGCTGCAGAAACTTCCGCAATCGTCGTGTTTCTCAAAATTGTGAGTGGGCCCGTTTCTTAGTTTTTTCATCAGTCCTGACTGTCCTGCGACAGCTTCCGTTTTAGACCAAGTGTGGTTCAAAATGGCGTTGTTTTTTATTGCAGTCCTCGCACAAATAGTAATTAGAGGTATATAGGTTTTTAATAGTTTTCTGGCCTTTATTCCTCCGGCACCAGAAAACTTTGCGGTTGACAACTGCATTCGCTGAAGGGCTCTGCGATACCTCCTGACTGCATGGTTTGCACACTCCACTTTCAGAACTCTGCCACCATAGAAAAGTTTTTCTTTGACTCTAAACATTGTGTTTGAATCTCCATCCCCCACCAGATGAGTACATCGGACATTATGGACATTCTGCAGGTAATTCAATCCCTCCACAACAATGTCACTCTCCATGGCAGTAGAGGGGCCACTCCAATTTTTCCAACAGAAATGGTCCTTGCTTGGAACTTTTCCACTTTCCATTGCCCTACATATCAGGCATAATTTATTGCGGATGCCGATAAACAATATTTTTGGGTCAAACTTCCTATAATAACTGCAACACCACTTGAAGAATTATATCCATGTCCATAAGTTCTTTTGCACCAACCGCCGTCAACAATAGCTGTGATACAACACAAGCCATCCTCATCGATGTCACCTCTTTGTTCTGCTAATTTTTTTTCTTGTTTTATGGCCTCGTTTAGAGCATCTCTGGCACAAGCTTCCGTAGCCTTGCCAGTTATCTTTTCGCATGCTGAAAATTTATAGTTGCTCATGTACTATACATCCATTGTACTGAACTTTCCAGCATAGTTCTCTGAATATTCATGACATAATAGGGAAACTGAACGTTCTTCTTGGATATCTCGTCCAGGCGTAATAGCATTATTTTCACCCAATGCGAACATTCAATTCTTGGGCTGTCAAGTCCTTCATCTATTGGAAGTGGCATTGGATCCACTGTCATTGGTGTTTCACTGTCAGTCACTAAACAAGTATCTCGAACAGACATAGAAATGGGGGTAATAATGCATAAATATTTTAAGAAATGTCTTCCCCATTAAATATCTTATTTCAATTTAAAAAAATAAAAAAATTTTAATTTTTTTTTATTGATATACAGGTATTCTTGAGAATTTCACATAATCATGTCATGCAGAACAGTTTTATTTATTTAGCAGCGGAGCTACTAAATGCGTAAAAATAAATAAACTAAATAAATAAACAGTTATATTTAATTGTCGTTGCCAATTATTTGTGGCCAAACCATTCTTTACCCAAACTAAGAAGTTAAATGAAATATTTTTTCCATCAGGAGTTCTATCCGATGCAGGAAGAATTTTTTAAATCTGACTTGGAAAATATTCCGTACATGCCAGAATTTAAAGATTGCAGAAGAGGAATGAAATTTAAAAATTCGCCTAATCCGTGTGCCCTGTGGTACATTTGTGGATCACACGGCAGGATAGCAGTTAGCGGGATATAAGGATAAACGATTGTGAAAAACTAATTCCCTTCAGTTTTGACTGCATAGTTTGAAACCAGATTTCCATATCATTTATTTTTAAATCAGATTATTTTATTGTTCAAACATTGAAAAACTGTTTCCTTGTTAGTAAAAATCGCTATTTATTCTTCAAAAATGGAAATTAAAGAATATAAAATTTGTAGGGTGATCTTAACTATCGTTAGGGAGGTAGTTTAAGTGTGCATAAGTACTAAATGTATATCAGCGACGCGTCACAGAATAATTTTTATTGTTTTGTTCAGTAACTGATACCGCGGGCAAAGGACTAAATTATTTTCCTAAATTTTTTACAAATCTTGAAGATTTCAGCATTCATGCATTGTGTGGCCAGTGCTATGACAATGAAGCCAATATGAAAGAAAAAATAAAATGGACTTCAAAAAGCATAATTTTTCGACCTAAAACCCTTATGCATTTTATGTACTTTGGACGGCTTATATATGCGGGTCACTAAAAAATGATTAAAAATTATGGAATATTTTTGGATTCCTACGGGAAATAAGTGTTGCTAATATAACCAGTGCAATACCTATTCCTGTTTTAAATTGAGAATATCGAATTTCTTGAATTTCTTTTTTACCGGTAAAGCGGCTTCCAAACATGAAGTAATGCCCTTATTAATTTACCCTGTGGGAAAATCGGCATCCAGAAGACTGAAATAAAGCTGAATGCCAGCTTCCAAAATATGATGTATTGTCGTGCAAACATCTCTATTTTGTGGAATTAGGTTTTTATTGCGGAAGTAGTCCAAGTTGTCAGTGCTTGAAAAATTGCCACTTCAGCGAGAACAGTTTAATTTTTTTTTTTTTGAAGGATGATAGAAATTTAAGATTGAAGTCTATGTGGGTGATTTTTTTATTATTATAATATTTTCCCTCATTAAGTTTTTAATGTATTTCTCCAAATATTCAGCTACAAACGAAAGCAATTAGACTAAATGTAAAGGGAGATCGCCTTTGGCCAAACCTGGCCCTTGCGCCATTAAAATCAACTAACTAACCAAAAATATACGGATAAGAGGAGGGGGGAGCTAAGTACCCCCGAAAAGATGCCTGAATATATCACTGTTAGTAAGACCCGTTCTTTAAATCGGAAGGTCAACCTCGTTTCTCTTCCGTACATACTGTAGGTTATCTTTCTTTATTTTGGGCACTGTAAAGTGTCGATTTGGGGGGGGGTGATGGTGATATGCATAAGATATACGTACAAATATAGATACGTTATTTTTATTGCATACTTTTGAAACAGATAACGGTAAATGGGCATAATATGTAATGCATTTTTGGTGAAATATATTTTGCTTTTTCTTATTCGCCAGTCTGAATCAAGCAATAATTTCTTCCCAAGTTAGTATTCTCCTCCAGACGTACTAAGTGAAAAATAATTCAAAATATCACAGACAAACAAAGTACGTATCAACAAAGCAAGTATTCTGCTGAGTGATATCAGAAAGTTGAATGACTTGCCCTGGGACAAATCAACCCCTGCTTCACTTCTTTGTTTAGCAGCAATGACCACGACTGAGGGTTACTTCTAATCCCTCAGACTGCCCTCAGACGCCGTGCAAATTCAAAGAATGTGGGGGTAGACAATCCTACTCATGCTATCGTGTGACTCCCGCCGGCGCTTGTTGTTGTTTGCACATCAGGGAGAGTTGGCGGACTATTGTTGCGAGGGGGTTAACAAAACTTCCCTTCTCCTTGCGGTTTGTTTCAGCCCCAAGGAGAATTATTTTGCCCTACACCTCCAAACACATTCGACGAACCAGGACCGGATGGAACTTTTGCGTGGTCCAGGGCGAAATTTCACAGCGGGACCATGAGAAAAATCTCACTGCGCGCTTTAGAAAATAATTGTCCCCTTAGAAATATTATGCAACTCAAAATATCGTCCGTAAAGAACACAAACGAAATCTATCATAAAGAAAAAGTGATTATCTCAACGAAGTGTTTTGCTTGATTGTAAAAACTACCTGAAATTGTAAAGAAAGGTAACTTCAACTAACCTGCGTAACGAATATTTTTGAATAGGGAATAACAAGAATCCCTCTAAAATAGATTCGTTAAATAAGTTTTTTTCCCTGAAACATGCTTTAGTGATCGATTCTTGACCAATTTGAAGTAACTGACAAATTAGTGACTTAACTTTTATACGCACGCATATATGAATATTGCCTGTTTTTTTAATATTCATTACGGTTTTAAAAGTCACTGAACACTTGGCTTCCATATATAGTCCAAAAATAAGTTTGATATTTTTCTTTTCTTTTTTTTTATTTAATTACACACAAATTGTTCAACATATAAAAGTAAGGAACCACAAAATAATGAAATTTAATTTGCAATTTCATGAAATGCAGAAAAAATAAATAGGGCCATATATTCATTTAAAAGCTGTATATCTCAGCGTCTGTACAGCGACGGGCGGTAACCCATTTGAAAGTGGGGGGGGGATTGAAAACTTAAAAAAACCCCATAAAAACATCTTTGGAAGGGCCTTGCATCAGAAAACTAACTAAATAAATATAAACAACTGTACCCAAAACATGATTTTGCTTTTATTTCCTAAACTACGGGGCACTACGGAGGCGTCGGGCCTGGAACTACGGCCCCGGTTGCGCCTATGTCCAGCCGGCCCTGCCACAAACGATTGTAGTAATCATGGAACTCCCTTGAATGAATGCATCGCATGCCGTTCAAATGAGTTCCATGGGAACACGGCACATTCATGCTTACTACGACCCCTGATTGTCGGAGAGTTCAATTTCGCACAGTGTGGAGTTCGGATGTAGGTAAAAATACCCCCGGGGAAAAAATTTCCACGGAGAAAATACCCCTGTAAACCAAAACCGAACCGAAAAGTGGAGCCCCCTCCCTCCCTCCCCGGAGGAAAGACCCCTACTAGAACAAACGGTTCACTGTAAACTGCCACACAGGAACACTGATGTGTGGCCATGTTACGGTGGGGGAATTTACTGGCAACCCTGCCACACATCTTTCAGCAACTTGGCCATAAAAGTTCAAGGGGGGCTATAAAGGTTGCCGTTTCTGGGCCTACATTGAGAACTGAATTGGGAACTCCAAACGAATTTCGAGAAAACGTTCCATGTAAGCTAAGCGAGAATTGTACTTAAATTTGAAGAAATAAATTGTCGAGGATCCGAGGTACACTTGGGTTGGGGGGTATCTACCCCCAACTTCCGTATTATCATATTCTGGGCCGCTGGAGTCTGTCAGTGTATCCAGGATGTCCCCTTGAAGCGTCCGCGAAGTCCGTGAGCTTTGGGGGGGGGGGCAGCTTCTCCCAAAATGTTAAAATGGACGTAGATCTGTAAACATTGGAACCATGCTTTATGTAATGATTCTGTACACGACCACGAAATTTCAGGAGGGTGGGGTGGATTGACCCTCCCCCAAGTTTGTGAGATCGCAGGCAAGTGTTCAAGGTACGGGATTTGCTCGCAATTTCTATGCTTCATGTTGTGTTTAGTGGCAGACTATGTACGCCCTTCCGCCCTCCCCCAGAATTTTGGTGAAGTCTGTAAAAGGGATACGAGGTGCTTGGTTTGGAGGGCTCTACCCCCAACTTCCGTAATTTTATATTCTCGACCTCTAGAGTCGGCCAGTGTATCCTCGATGTTACCCTGAAGAGCTCTTAGAAACTGGGTGGGAGGATTCGTCCCACCCTCCTGAAAATTCGTGGTCGTTTACAGAATCATTAGATAAAGCATGGTACTAATGTTTACAGTTCTACGTCCATTTTAACATTTTGGGGGAAAGCAGCCCCAAAGCTCACGGACTTCGCGGACGCTTCAAGGGGAACATCCTGGATACACTGACAGACTCCAGCGGCACAGAATATAATATTACGGAAGTTGGGGTAGGAAGGCCTCCTAAACCAAGTGTACCTCGGATCCTCTGCAATTTATTTTTTCAAAATAAAGTAGGCCTACAATTCTCACTTGGCTTACATGGAACGTTTTCTCGAAATTCATTTGGAGTTCCCAATTCAGTTCTCAGTATAGCCCCCCCCCTTTAAACTTTTGTGGCAAAGTTGCTGTAAGATGTGTGACAGGATTGCCGGAAATGGCCACACCGGAACACTGCCACACATCAGTGTTCCTGTCTGGGAGTTTATAGAGAACCGTTTGTTCTGGGGGTATTTTTACAGCGAGATCTTATGTTACTGAGCAAAATGTTAATAAATTCAGGCTATAATGAAAAAGAAGGTTTCGTTTCTTTTGTGACGTATCTGCAGCGAATCATTCCGTCCATGTAGCTTAGCTGGGAGAGCAACTTACTCCGGAGTGAGAGGTCACGGATTCGACCTCCAGCAGGGACAAATTTGTGTTTTTACATCTTTTGATAAACTACAAATATTTCTCCAATTATAATTTTTTTAATATGCTCAAGTATTATACGTAGTTTATTTCACTGAAAAGTGTATCAAGACGCATGCTATGCTTCAAAATATAATAAGTAGACTAATCATATCGCAGTTCAGGATCAGGAGTGTTTTGAATGCATTTTAACAGATAAAAATTGCAAGCCGGCCGAAACCAACTCCCACCCCACCCTCGTTTAGCCGAAGAAAGTATATTCTTGAAATGTTTTAAGAAGTAATTACTCTATCAGGGGTTTATACAGAATTTTTTTTCGGGTGGGGGTGGGGGCGACGAAAAATGGAAGTTTTTGAAATCCACCAGAACAAAATTAAAGTTAATGAAAAGTAGAAGAAAAATTAACGCATTTATTTTTTTTTCTAATGTAATTTGATTCATTTTTATTAAATTAAGGCATTTTTTCATGATGTAAGTCGCATTTCAAATAAAAATAAAAAATAAAAATGAAACTCTTTCATGGGGTCAAGGCTCCCCCCCGAAATACGCCCCTGTACTACATATATAGCAATTATATCTATATATGTAAATAAACCATCAGCAGTTACCACGGCTCTGAAATCCTGCGGTATTGAAGATGCATACATTAATATTATTAATAACATCTATGAAAATGCAAGTGCAAAGATTCGGCTGTTTGAAAATACAACACACATAAAAATTGTAAAGGGAGTGAGACAAGGTGACACCATATCTCCGAAGCTCTTTAATGCCACATTGGAAAATGTCTTTCAATCACTGAACTGGGAAAACAAAGGGATAAAGATTAATGGAGATTATCTAACCCACCTTCGTTTTGCTGATGACATAGTCATTTTTGCAACTACCCCATCAGAGCTGCAGAGTATGATCCAGGAACTTGCTGACAAGAGTAAAGAAGTGGGATTAAAAATGAACTTTCAGAAGACAAAAGTGATGTTCAATGCTTTTACAAGAAATGAAGATTTATCGATTGATGGAGAAAAACTGGAGATAACAGATACGTATGTTTATCTTGGACAGCAGATATCAAGTGAGGGTCACATTGATGAAGAAATTAATCGGCGTACAAAACTTGCCTGGAGAGCTTTTGGAAGAAACAGCATAATTTTCAAGAGCAATATGCCATTATGTCTTAAAAGAAAAGTTTTTGATCAATGCATCCTTCCAGTGCTTACGTATGGTGCAGAGACGTGGACCTTAACTAAAAGAGACATACAAAGGCTGCAGACAACTCAAAGTAGCATGGAGAGGTGCATGCTTGGTATAACCAGGAGAGATAAGAAGAGGAACTCGTGGATCCGAAAAATGACGAGAGTGGAAGACATCATGATCAGAGTTAAATCCCTGAAATGGCAATGGGCTGGACATACTGCCAGAAGGACAGACCATAGATGGACAGCCGAAATTTTAGATTGGATTCCAAGGGACAGGAAAAGACCCAGAAAAAGACCACATGGGAGATGGGTGGATGAAATTCGTAAATATGCGGGAGTGACATGGAGGAGACTGGCACAAGACAGACCGTTGTGGAGGAAACTTGGGGAGACCTTCGTCCAGCAGTGGATTGATAATGGTTGACAATGATGATGATGATGATATAAGGAAAAACTTGCCCCCTCTAAGGTTCCATTTGCCCCGCCGGTCAAAAAGTACTGAAAGAAACACTAGTATTAGCAGTTCGCAGCCTTCGGGAAAGGGGAGATTAGCTTGCTTTTACGTTCTCGGGCTGGTAATAATCCTACATGTTGCAGTAACATAGGTTATACAAAAAAGAACAACACACACTTCGAAAAAACACATAAGGATATTGATTTATAAAATAACTTACCTTACAGAGTCCTGCTGATTGATGTCCAGGGCATTTTGTTGCTCTCTAGAACGTCGTATTCGCTGGGCTCTAGATGACTTGTTGTGTCCAGGATGTCTTGCTCTTCTTCAATTATTTTGTGGCATGATGGCAAAGTATTAATAGTTTGACAAGGAGTGAGTTCTGATAAGAACTTTTCAGTTAAAACTAACTTACTTAACGAACTCGAAACACAAACACAGCAGGAATGAAAAGACAAAATACGCGCTGTTACGTTCTAACCAATGACGTTACTTGGGGGTGGAGTTTATAAATAGGTGGAGCTTTGTAAAGCGGTGGGGTTTCTGTAGCTCAAATTCAGGGGTCCTCTAAAAATGTACACATTTTCTCTTCAAAAATGAACATACAATAGCAGTTAAGATAACTTATGGAAGAAAAGATTCCAATTTCTTTTTTGTGGCCATTCATTAATTTCTATTTGGCTCAGATAATTAGGAAAATCAGACAGAAATGAGAGATTTCGTTTCTTCCAGACCGAAAGAAACACTGCTAAACTGACTTATCGCGCCATCTAGCGCCAAATTGGAATACTTTGGAGTCAGATAAATTCAATTTTTAAAAAAATTCTAACAATTTTTTTGGAGTAATAACTGCATCACGTATTAGCTATGGGTCGTTTTTATGTGTGCTCAAGCTCCACAAAGTAATAGTTTTCGAGAAAATGTGTGCAAAAGAATTTGCATTGCAGATATAGGATAAAAATTTTCTTACACTCATTCAAAGATTGCCTTAATATAGGAGACAGCATATATTTTTGCCATACCGTACGTGTCTTTTGGGACAGTTTAAAAACATAAATGAGTTTTTTACTGATTAAAAAGGTTTAAAATGTGTGCAAATTTGCGGAGATAAGCTGTGCGAAGAAATTACAGTTACTTAACTTTCGGCCCATCGGTCCAAAATCATATGTGTGGAGGAAGACTTCGTATTCATGTCTTGCATATTGTATATTTATAGTAGTAATTGCCGCCCCGGTGGCGCAGTGGTCTAAGCGATGGCCTCTGATCACTCGTCCGAACGGGGTCCGGGTTCGAATCCCGGTGAGGCATGGATGTTGTGTTTGTCTTACGGCACTGGCTCTCTCCCTTCCCTGGAACCAGTGACCCTAAATTAGGGACGGGCGACTGCTTATAGCCCATTGAATTGCTCACGGTGGTCGTTAAACCTCCAATCCAAAAAAAAAAAAAAAAAAAAATAGTAGTAATTGAAAAACTACTTTTTAAAAGTAGCTAACTACTGCTGCAACTATATTCTTGAAAAGTACCTTGCTACAGCTACAACTATGTTTTTTGAAAAGTAGCTACTTTTGATACCTTTATATTAAGTTAAAGGTACAAATTCTGGAGATCTTTGCATATTTTCCATCTTTATATGCATATTTTTCATGTTTTTCCGTCTCGATATATCGAGAAATACTTATATATTTCTATTTGTAGCAATGCTGCCCCAGTGGTGTAACTACCAGGTAATGAAGGGGCATACTGCAGCTGCTAGTTATAATTTTATGAAAAAATCCAAACACCCACAAAAAACAAAGAAATAATTAACCCAAAGATTCAGATTTTCCTTTAAGATAAAGTTTGCTAAAAGATGTCAGATTTCCTTTTAAGATAAACTTAGCTAATAAATGTCAAGTTTCACTTTTAAGACATTAGATTTCCTACAGATTGAAGCTATTCGGCCCTTTGTCTCGGGGTTGTAATACGATCATTCTACAGTGGTTTATGATACGATTACTCTATAAAGGATTGTAAATAATGCGATTGCTCTGCATGGCTTGTAAAACGATTGCTCTGAAATGAGTTGTAAATAATACGATTGCTTTCCAATCGCCTTCTCTCTGTGCTGAGAAGGAAAAGTGCTAGCACATATGGAGATCCCCTGTGGAGGATGTGTGAGAACAGTCAGTCACCTAGAATTACGTACACGACTCGTGCCAACGTTTATTCGTGGTAGCCACAGATCTCTGATGGGTAATTTCTTCAAAGGATTTTAGTTTTGTACAAAACAATTACACTTTGCTATTGCTTTTAGTACTTTCTTACAGTAAGTATGTGTCATTCACTGCATAAGAAAACCTTAATATGCTAGCAAATGACATCCATTTGCAAAATGTCACAAAGGTGTCCAATTGAAGCTCAGTATCAGCAGTGGCGTATATTCGAGGCTAGCTGCGAAGCCCATAGAATGCACAAATAAAAGTAAATGAAATATACACAAATAAAGCCAATTAGCAACGGTATAAAGATATGTCGATGCTTTCGCTGCGAAAAAAACATGTGCGGATTCCCTTCTTTTGACTAAGACAATCAGTCTGGCGAGCGAAGAACAAGGGTCTCCCGGGATGGTGTCATCGTAACGCAAACAGCTCTACCAGTCGGTCTTCGCTGTTCTGATCCGAATCGCCAGCTAGCCTTTCCATGACAACATCGATAGCTAGCGTTTCCATGACAACATTAATACGATCGCCAGCTAGCATTTTCATGACAACATGAATGAGCAGGTGAAGGGAATGCTTTGGCAACTGTTCTCTCAGAAAAAAGAAGACTTCGGACTACACATTAGTCACTCTCTTGCTCCCGCTGGTAATAGTATGTGTTTCGCGAGAGTTGTTTCAGTTTGTGTGAAGTATCAATAAATTAAAATCAGTGATATTATGTCTTAAATTCGTAGCTTTGTTGGATTCGAACTGTTTTGACAAATTTTGTGAAAGCTTTCCTAAACATCTTGTAATGTGTCGCCGTTCAAATCAATCAGGAATACACAGTATTGAAGAAAAAAGAGTTCTTATCTGCCATTCAATTTTTGGACGACGGCTCTTGGGTGCCGTGTGTTGAGGTCGTTATATCAGTTGACAATAGCACATTAATCCAAGGGAAATAAGAAAGAACGCAGCAGTTGACACTATGATTCACAAGATCCTCAAATGAACATCTAACATATATTTACCACGACACAGATGACCGGCAGCACACATACTAAAAAAGACAAGTAACATAAAACACCGGCATTATTTTTCCTCTTAAGTTCCTCGTCTCTTGAAACATTACGAATAAAATTATCTTTCGCAGCTTCTTCGAGCTCTTTTCTTGCGATCTTTTCACCTGGATCGAGAATCCACAAAGTATCAAGTCTCCACAAATCAGAAAGGTTTAATTCGCCAACGCGGGGAGAAATAAGGACATTAGGTTTACTGGTTTCCTTTTCTTCTGTTTTTCTCATAAACGTCCATCCCAAACGTGTGTTTACTGCCACCAATCCATTGGAAAGGTGCTCAATTTTCCCTGTAAATAACTTCCTGCAAAGTCAGCTCCTATCAGAATATGAATTTCCTTCGGATCTTTCTCATACAGACAGTCATGTTCATTTATGGAAATATCGCTAATGAAAACTTTACGATTTGTCAGTTCTTTTATGCATTTAGAGTCCTCTAACTTCGGTATGAAAGCACAGATTCTCTTTTGATCCATCACCTCTAATTCGCAAATACACTGACGAAAAGTGAAAAAAATAACACCAAGAAGGAGACGTCTGATACCAACGAAATTTATACAGCATAATAACGGAATACAGAGGATAACGTGATCAAAACATTATGGCAAAATACAGCTGTATTTGCTGGTAAACTGAAAAATAACATTTCCATGTAATGTTTAGTACGAGGTTGAACCGCCATGAACTGCGTCACACTGTGCAATTCTGGCATGGAGTCTGTCGTACAGATGTTGGATGTAAGTTTAGGTTATGGAGTTCCAAGCATCCTCAACCTGGACGCGTAAATAGGGGATGGTCGTGGCTGGCCGTGGAGACCGGATAAGTCGTTGTCCCATAAAATCCCACACGTGCTCAATGGCGGACAAATCCGGTGAACGTGCAGGTCATGGAAGTTGTCTCACACCCTGAAGTGCATGTTGCGTTGCACGTGCCGTGTGTGGGAGTGCGTTATCTTGCTGGAAAACACCACGATGGACCGACCTTACAAATGGCACAACAACGGGCTGAATGATGTTGTTGATGTAGGAGGTGCTTATTAACGTACCCGGTACAAACACTAGTAGTGTACGGGAGTGATAGCTGATCGCTACCCACACCAGGAGACCAGGTGTAGGCCCTGTGTGTCGCTGGCGGATGCAAGAAGGGTGGAGACGCTCCCCTGTGCGTCTGCGAACACGCATACTGCCATCGGAGGCTCCCAAGCAGAATCGGCTTTCATCGTTGAACACGACAGATCGCCATTGCGTTCTCCAGTGCAGACGTTGGCGACACCACTGCAGCCGTTCCTGACGGTGGGCTGGAGTCAGAGGTACACATGTTGGAGGCACACGTGCATGTAGTCCTGCATCCAGTAGACGGGTGCGGATTGTTTGCACAGTAGCCTCAGGTGCAACGGCAGCTCGGATGCGTCGATCGGTCCGCTCATCAGTCCGTCTGTGACTCCCGGTTCCACGTCTTCTCGTGTGGGAATGTTCCTCGGACCATCTACGCCACCATCGTACCACCACCGATACTTCCCGTTCAATTCGCTCCGCAATAAGACTATACGACCACCAGGCCTTGCGGAGTCCAACTAGACAACCTCGCTCAAAGTCCGATAACTGCTGAAATCGTACACGTCTTCCATATCCAGGCATTGCAGCTTCTTCAGGGTCTTCGCACGTGTCCGCCCGCCGACGACTGATTACATTAACTTCGCCGTACTCCTTAAATACCACCTACGTTAATTTGCATATTATGCCGCGCTGTGGCGTAAGCGCTCACCGGTTGGTCCCGAAATTAACATCACACCTACGTAAACTCGACCCCATTAACATATGTAAATTTCATGATCGTCCGCCAATTCCTTCTTGGTGTTCTTTTTTCACTTTCCGTCAGTGTGTAATCGCCGTCAATATTGCTTAATTGAACTGAATATCTTTTGTGCTTTTCACTTTTTCTATTCCTCCAAAAAGTCCATGAACGACTTTTTCTTCCCCTTTGCATTTCAACTTCAGTGCTTTAGCGATAAATTCACTTACATATGATCTCGAGCTACCTGTATCAATAATCCCTTGTACATAGCGACTGATATCATTCTCCTTAGTACAAACAATTAAAGTCTGTAAATACACCTCCTTGGAACAGGAATTGTTAGTTGAAACACTGGCTTCCAGAGCTTTATCATTTTCTTTATTAATTTCTGGTTTATTATCTTTCTCTTCGTGTTTATGAAAACACATAATAGATAGATGTCTATTACCACAGTGTGAGCATGTAATTTTTACCTTACAAGAACGTGAAACGTGTCCTGGTTTAAGACACCTAAAACAGCATCCCCTATTTAATAGAATAGATTTTCCTTCCTCCAGAAACGGATTTCGAGCTTCTTCGCACTCAGAGTTTGCGTGCGGCTTATCACAAAAAACACAAACGAGTTTGTTCTTTTCTTTCAGTTCAGTGCTAAATAGCTCAGCTGCTGTCGGTGTCTTTCCCTTTCCTCTCGAGTCACGTGAGAGCTTCCGGCCACAGTCCCCTGACCGAGGAGCAAGGGTGGCTGGAAAACTGTGGTGCCAGTCTCTGGTGATCGAAACAGTAGCACGCTCCCTAGAGGTCAGTTCCTTTCTCAAAAATTCAATCAAATCTTTGATGTCATAACTGGCATTGATACTTTGTTTGTTGAATTCTAAAATCAGATCAGGGGGGAGCACTTTCTATAGCATCGTACACATAAGATTTCCATACGTGTCTGACAAAACTCCCAGCGGCTCTAAACTTCTTATTTGCGTTTGAACATTATCAAACAACTTTCGAAATGTTCCTATATCACTGGAATTCCTGAGAGGGGAAAGATCAAGCAAGTTACTCATATGTGCATTTATTAACAAATATTTTCTCCCAAATCGCTCTTCTAACATGTTTACAGCAATGTCGTAATTTTTCGGCGTGATCGCAGATCCTTGTACAGCGTTTATAGCCATTCCTCCTAAGTGAGCTTCAAGATAATTAAATTTATCTACTTTGTTCAAAGAATCATTCTTATGAATTGCCGATTCAAAAGAATTCCAAAATGTAAGCCATTGACTCACATCCCCGTAAAACTTGGAAATAGGTAGCTTCGGCAATTTTATAGTCACAGGGTCCCTCACTCGTTGTTCTATTTTCGATTCATCTAGCTCGGGGCTTTGACCAAGAGACACGCCGTTATTCATAACATTTTGCCTTAATATATGAACTCGTTTGGACGCTCTATATCTCCATGTAGTTATTTTCTCACGATATTCTTCAGAACTTTCTAACTCAGACTCCAATTTCCCTGGGTCTAAAACATTTTCCAGCTCGGAATTAATTTTAGTTGTGTTGATTTTTCATTAAGGTGTTCTAAAAGTTCTTCAAGATTATCTATATCCACATCAGTTAGTTTGAGTTCCGCTTCCAATCGCTTAATAAATTTGGTAACGGAAGTTCTCATCACGCCGCGTTTCTGTCTCAATCTAGCTCTAATTTCTTCGGCCATCTTTTCGTTCGAAACAATATATCAGAATGTCAACAAACGGAAGAATTTTCTCGGTTACGAATTCTGTGCTACATATTCAAAATACCTCAACTCAAAATCCCGGCAGGGATGCCATATGTAATGTGTCGCCGTTCAAATCAATCAGGAATGCACAGTATTGAAGAAAAAAGAGTTCTTACCTGCCATTCAATTTTTGGACGACGGCTCTTGGGTGCCGTGTGTTGAGGTCGTTATATCAGTTGACAATAGCACATTAATCCAAGGGAAATAAGAAAGAACGCAGCAGTTGACACAATGATTCACAAGAGCCTCAAATGAACATCTAGCATATATTTACCACGACACAGATGACCGACCGCACACATAGTAAAAAAGACAAGTAACATAAAACACCGGCGTTATTTTTCCTCTTGAGTTCCATCTTGTTCGAAACACACGACTTCTCCTTTTTTTGAGTTCAAATCACACGATTTTTTCTCCTCTCGCCTCCCACTGAGTGACAGCGCCCTCTATCAGGATCGTCTTCACAGCTGCTCGGATTTTGTTTATTTTTACTTCTCGGGAGGTGTTGTTGTTCCGACACATCTACTGTCAGAACTTAAAGAACTCTATGCTTCAAATTTTGATACAGCTTGACTAAAAATTCAACTAGAGGTGTTTCGATCCCCTTGATGAATACAAAAAGAAATCAGTAAGAGACATTTCTTGTTATATAAAGATGAATAAATTGTTGGACATTGTGTTTAGTGAGGTGTATTAATCAGCAGACCTAATATTAAAGTTTCCATCAACAACTGCAACTGCCGAAATAAGTTTTTCTCCATTAAAAAGAATCAAGATATACCTTAGAGCCACACAAGGACATGTACATTTCAGCAACTTGGCTGTTATGTCAATAGAAAAAAGCATTATTTTTAAATATGAAAAAGTACTCGGAAGAAACTTTTTATGAAAACTTAAAACTAAAGTCCACACAAAAGGAAAGAAGAATATAGTTCATGTACAAATAAAGTATTCAAAAGAAGAATGGTGTCCATGTACAAATTTAAGTGTTCAAATCCTGATCCTTATAATCAGTTGGAGTGTCACGTCAATTCGTCGCCTGTGTCAATTCGTCGACCACGACGATTCGTCGAGCGTCAATTCGTCGCGCGTCAATTCGTCGACTACGCCAATTCGTCGCGGACTAATTCGTCGCGTTTACAAATTTTGGTTACATACAAAACGAATGCAGGAAAATGTTCGATTTCGAACGTCTTCCTCCCTGATCAAATTTATAAAGTTTGGACACTCAGGATAGGAATATTACGCTTTTTCTTTGGCACTAAAAATATTAGAGGGTAGAAGACTATTATTGGAACGGGTCGGGGCCCGGTATGTCAGAGCACCCCACATACAAGATTTTCGTAAAATCTACAGTTTTCAATTTAGAACCACCAAATCTGGTATACTATCTCGTGGTATTCTAATTTAGACTGTAGACGGTTTTTGGAAGCGGTTGTAGCCCGGGGGGGTCAGAGCCCTCTCCCCTAACCTACAATATTGCCGTAAAATCTAGTTTTCAATTTAGAACCACCAAATTTGGTATACTATATCATGGTACTCTAACCCAGACGGTAGACGGTTTTCGGAACGGGTCAAGGCCCGGGGGGTAAGAGCCGGCCACATACAAAATTTTCGTAAAATCTATAATTTTCAATTCAGAACCACCAAATTTGGTGTCATTAAACTCTAACTTAGCGGAAGACGGTTTTTGGAAGGGGTCGGGGCCCGGGGGTCAGAGCTCCCTCCCCCGTACAAAATTATCGTAAAATCTACAGTTTTTAATTTAGAACCACCAAATTTGGTATACTATATCATGGTACTCTAATTTAGACGGTAGACGGTTTTCGGAGCGGGTCGGGGCCCGGGGGTTTGAGCCCCCCCCTCCCTACAATATTTTTTAAAATCTACAGTTTTCATTATAGAACTACCAAATTTGGTATACTATCTCATGGTACTCTAACTTAGACGGTAGACAGTATGTGGAATAGGTCAAGGCCCGGGAGGTAAGAGCCCCCACATACAAATTTTTCGTTAAATCTATAGTTTTCAATTTTTACCACCAAATTTGGTATCATGAAACTCTAACTTAGAAGGGACACGGTTTATGGAACGAAGCCGGGCCCGGGGGTAAACAGCCCCCCTACCCTCCACCCCAACAAAATGTTCGTAAAATATACAGTTTTCAATTTAGAACCACCAAATCTGGTATACAATCTCATGGTATTCTAATTTAGACTGTAGACGGTTTTTTGGAAAGGGTCGGAGCCCGGGGTTCAGAGCCCCCCCCCCCTTAATAAAAAATTTCGTAAAATCTACAGTTTTCAATTTAGAACCACCAAATTTGGTACACTATCTCATGGTACTCTAACTTAGACGGTAGACGGTTTTTGGAACGGGTCTAGGCTCGGGGGTAAGAGCCCCGCACATACAAAATGTTCTTAAAATCTATATTTTTCAATTCAGAACCACCAAATTTGGTGTCATGAAACTCTAACTTAGCTGGAGACGGTTTTAGGAACGGGTGGGGGCCCGGAGGGGGTCAGAGCACCCCCTGTACAAAATTTTCGTAAAATCTACAGTTTTCAATTTAGAACCACCAAGTTTGGTATACTATCTCATGGTATTCTAACTTAGATTGTAGAAGGTTTTGGGGGTCGGAGCCCGGGGTTCAGATCCCCTCTCTCCCATACAAAATTTTCGTAAAATCTACAGTTTTCAATTTAGAACCACCAAATTTGGTATCATGAAACTAGCTTAGACGGGAGACGGTTTTTGGAACAGGTCAGGCAGGTCGGGGCCCGGGGGTCAGAGGCCGTCCCGGCACAAAATTTTCGTAAAATATACAGTTTTCAATTTAGAACCACCAAATTTGGTATACTATCTCGTGGTATTCTAATTTAGATTGTAGACGGTTTTTGGAAGCGGTTGTACCCCGGGGGTCAGAGCCCTCTCCCCTCCCCTACAATATTGCCGTAAAATCTAGTTTTCAATTTAGAACCACCAAATTTGGTATACTATATCATGGTACTCTAACCCAGACGGTAGACGGTTTTCGGAACGGGTCAAGGCCCGGGGGTAAGAGCCGGCCACATACAAAATTTTCGTAAAATCTATAATTTTCAATTCAGAACCACCAAATTTGGTGTCATTAAACTCTAACTTAGCGGAAGACGGTTTTTGGAACTGGTCGGGGCCCGGGGGTCAGAGCTCCCTCCCCCGTACAAAATTATCGTAAAATCTACAGGTTTTAATTTAGAACCACCAAATTTGGTATACTATATCATGGTACTGTAATTTAGACGGTAGACGGTTTTCGGAGCGGGTCGGGGCCCGGGGGTTTGAGCCCCCCCCCCCCCCTACAATTTTTTTGTAAAATCTACAGTTTTCATTATAGAACTACCAAATTTGGTATACTATCTCATGGTACTCTAACTTAGACGGTAGACAGTATTTGGAATAGGTCAAGGCCCGGGAGGTAAGAGCCCCCACATACAAATTTTTCGTTAAATCTATAGTTTTCAATTTAGAACCACCAAATTTGGTATCATGAAACTCTAACTTAGACGGGAGACGGTTTATGTAACGAAGCCGGGCCAGGGGGTAAACAGCCCCCCTACCCTCCACCCCAACAAAATGTTCGTAAAATATACAGTTTTCAATTTAGAACCACCAAATCTGGTATACAATCTCATGGTATTCTAACTTAAACTGTAGACGGTTTTTTGGAAAGGGTCGGAGCCCGGGGTTCAGAGTCCCCCCCCTTCAATAAAAAATTTCGTAAAATCTACAGTTTTCAATTTAGAACCACCAAATTTGGTACACTATCTCATGGTACTCTAACTTAGACGGTAGACGGTTTTTGGAACGGGTCTAGGCTCGGGGGTAAGAGCCCCGCACATACAAAATGTTCTTAAAATCTATATTTTTCAATTCAGAACCACCAAATTTGGTGTCATGAAACTCTAACTTAGCTGGAGACGGTTTTAGGAACGGGTGGTGCCCGGAGGGGTCAGATCACCCCCCTGTACAAAATTTTCGTAAAATCTACAGTTTTCAATTTAGAACCACCAAGTTTGGTATACTATCTCATGGTATTCTAACTTAGATTGTAGAAGGTTTTGGGGGTCGGAGCCCGGGGTTCAGATCCCCTCTCTCCCATACAAAATTTTCGTAAAATCTACAGTTTTCAATTTAGAACCACCAAATTTGGTATACTATCTCATGGTACTCTAACTTAGACGGTAGACGGTTTTTGGAACGTGTCGGGCACTGAGTCGGTGTCCCTCCCCATACAAATTTTCCGTAAAATCTACAGTTTTCAATTTACAACCACCAAATTTGGTATACTATCTCATTGTACTCTAACTTAGACTGTAGACGGTTTTTGGAACCGGTCAAGCCCCGGGGAGTAAGAACCCCCACATACAAAATTTTCGTAAAATCTATAGTTTTCAATTTAGAACCACCAAATTTGGTATCATGAAACTAGCTTAGACGGGAGACGGTTTTTGGAACAGGTCAGGCAGGTCGGGGCCCGGGGGTCAGAGGCCGTCCCGGTACAAAATTTTCGTAAAATATATAGTTTTCAATTTAGAACCACCAAATTTGGTATACTATCTCATGGTATTCTAACTTAGACTGTAGACTGTTTTTTGGAAAGGGTCGGAGCCCGGGGTTCAGAGCCCCCCCCTACAAAATTTCGTAAAATCTAATTTTCAATTTAGAACCAAATTTGGTATACTATATCATGGTACTCTAACTTAGACGGTCTACGGTTTTCGGAACGGGTCGGGGCACGAGGGTTTTAATCCCCCCCCTTCACAAAATGTTCATAAAATCTACAGTTTTCAATTTAGAAACACCAAATTTGGTATACTATGTCATGGTTCTCTAACTTAGACGGCAGACAGTTTTTGCAACGGGACGGGCACGGGGTCAGAGCCCCAACCCCCCATAAAAAGTTTCCTAAAATCTACAGTTTTCAATTTAGAACCACCAAATTTGGTATACTATCTCATGGTACTCTGACTTAGACTGTAGACGGTTTTGGGAACGAGTAAGCGCCCCCCCCCCCCCATACAAAATTTTCGTAAAATCCATATTTTTTCAATTCAGAACTACCAAATTTGGTGGCATGAAAATCTAAACTTAGCGGGAGACGGTTTTTGGAACGGGTCGGGGTCCGGGGGTCAGAGCTTCCACCCCCGTACAAAATATCGTAAAATCTAGTTTTCAATTTAGAACCACCAAATTTTTTATACTATATCATGGTACTCTAACTTAGACGGCAGACCGTTTTGGAACGGGTCGGGGCCCGGGGGGGGTTAAAGCCCTCCCCATACAACACTTTCGTAAAATCTACAGTTTTCAATTTAGAACCACCAAAATTGGTATACTATCTCATGGTAGTCTAACTTAGACGGTAGACGGTTTTCGGAACGGGTAGGGGCCCGGGGGTTCAGAGCCCCCTAACATAAAATTTTCGTAAAATCTACAGTTTTTAATTCAGAACCACCAAATTTGGTATCATGTAACTCTAACTTAGACGCTAGACGGTTTTGGGAAGGAGTTGGGGCCTGTGGGGTCAGAGCCCCATTCATAAAAAACTTTCGTAAAATCTACAGTTTTCAATTTAGAACCACCAAATTTGGTATACTATCTCATGGTACTCTAACTTAGATGGTAGACCGTTTTTTGAACGGTTCGGGGCCCGGGAGATCAGAGCCCTTCACATATAAAATTTTCGGAAAACCTATAGTTTTGAATTCAGAACCACCAAATGTGGTATCATGAAACTCTAACTTAGACGCTAGACGGTTTTTGGAAAGAGTTGGAGCCCGGGGTTTCAGAGCCTCCTCAAAAAAAATTCGTAAAAGCTACAGTTTTCAATTTAGAACCACCAAATTTGGTATACTATCTCATGGTACTCTAACTTAGACTGTAGACGGTTTTGGGAAGCGGTTGGAGCCAGGGGGTCAGAGCCCCCATACCAATTTTTGTAAAATCTACAGTTTCCAATTTAAAACGACCAAATTTGGTACACCACCTCATTGTATTCTAACTTAGATCGCAGACGGAAAGGGTCGGTGCCCGGTGTGAAGGGGGCTCATTCAAAATTTTCGTAAAAATTAAATTTTTTACTCTTAAGAACAGCATCCCAAAACAGCACTCCATTACCCCACCTACGGTCTAAGTTAGAGGCCGTAGATAACAATAAAGTGAAAAAATATCCGGTTAATGGTGTATTAAAAACACAAATTAATAAACGTTAGCTTTCACCACCAATGGGTGCCTTATTAGGCAGAAATACAATGTAATGTAAATAATGAAAATTCTTTTGTGTTTCGTATAATTAAATTAAGTAAATCAAAAATTTAAAATAAGTTTACTAGAAATTTACGGAAAATTCCTTTTTCATTCATTAACTTTCACCCGCTGAACTTGGTGATTTTACAAATAGTAATATTTTCCAGGGAAATACCGGGTACCCCTGCTAGTAAGAACTAAAGATAATGTTACACTTTTAGTCAGATACAAAACAATAATTAGAAAGCTTCAGGCTTGGGCCTGTTTAGCAATTTTCAGTTAGCCGCGCTAATTTTCATAAGGTTTGCATAGAAGTACAAGATATTAGCAATGCGCTTTACTGAGGTTGAAACTATTAAGCAGACCCTAGGCCTAGGGCTTTTTGATAGTTTTCAGTCCTCCGAGCTGATATTTATATAGTTTTCATAGAAAATAAAATGAATTCTGTTGAAATGTTACTCGAGCACAAAGCATTAATAGATACGCCCGAGACCTAGGCATATGCATTTTTAGTAATTTTTATAATGCTGTGATCATATGAGGTTTGCATGACAAATCAATTTAAGAGTGTTGCGTTTATTAAAAATTATATAAAGTGCCTAGGTCTAGCGGCCAGTAATCAATAATAAGTATTTGATGCCAAAGTGAAAGCGCAATATTATTAACTTGATTTGTTACGCAAACCTTATAAATATGACCAGAGCGATTAAAAGTTACTAAAGAGTCCTTGTAAGTAATATTTTTTGACCGAGTGCAAGTGCAATTTACGAAATGTCAACAAGTCAAAATATCTAAAGTAACAATGAAATTTGGAATATTTCTTTTTTCTTTCTTTTTATTTTACTTTTGACACTTGTATTAAGTTTTAAAAACATATATTTCTCCTATGGTTTACCTTCATTGTGCTTTTAACAGAATGTCTTACCATGTTTTGGGCATTTTATTTTGTGTGGTTACAGTTTTTTTAATGTTTTGGGCATTTCATTTTGTGTGGTTACTTGTTTTTATGTTTTGGGCATTTTACTTTGTATGGGTATTTTTGTTATGTTTTTGTTATGTTATTTTCTGCGGTGGTTGTAATGTCGACAGGATGAAAAGGGGAAACTGTGGGCAGTCACGATTCCTACTTGATTATAATTTTTTTTTCAAATACAGCACATGATTTTGTATTGATTTATACCACTTACTCATTAAGCGACTACAGATTTTTTTAAATATGAACTTTTTCTTAGAACCTTCTCTTTCCTCTACCTAGCTTTCTCGGCTCCGCAATTTCTTTTCTTGGTTTTAGAATATTTTCCTTATTATTAATCTACTTTCTCATGCAAACTCTTTACGTAAGGTATGTCAATTCTATCGAAGTATTTTGCAATTATACGTGAAGCCCTGTTGCTGAAGTAAAAAAAAATATTTCCAACTGAAACAACGTAGTTCAGATATTTTCCCGCTGTTAACTCAAAGAATGAAAACAAAAACAACAAATCTGTGCAATGGTTGAGGCATGAGACAGTACTTACTGGTAACCAGACAAAGTTTTAAGGAAGAATGAGCTAGATCATCCGCATAGTATCCCTCCCCATCGCCTAGTGCTGGGCCTTTGGACGTCTTGAAAGAGAAGTCTTAAGGACGCATCTGTATCGTAATTGCCTGAGAATTCGCGACAATCTTCTGGTGTCGTAGTAGAAAACACACTTCCTACTTCGCCTAAATTGCTTGAATGTAATGCCAACGAACAAAGTTTTGCTCTGGCATTGGATTTCTGTTGCTTTTGATGGAATACTTTTGCCCTGGGGTTCACCGCTTTCAGTATATTCTTCAGGACACACGGCAATACACCCCAACGTAAAACACCAATTTCACGGCAATTAACTACAATTAGCGAAAGAGAGGGGTGGTACAGGAAATAAGTCGAACGAGACAGATCTGAACTTAGAAAGTCGGGGGAAGGTGTTGCATGAAAAACTGTGTTTGGCTTACAGACCATTTGGCACGTAGGTTTTCTTTTAATACGTTACGGGGTAAACAAATTGTGTTTTCAGTATAACAATTTTCTTTCATACGCATGGTGCAGCACAGCAAAAAATTTGAATTTATTTTTGAGAATTAGCATGACGCCTACCGTCCCAGAGTACAGCGACCCAGTCCGCGCCTGCTGCCGCCTCCAGAACCTGGCGCCCGGGTTCTTCGCATCCGTTGATCCCCCGCTTGGAGCGTCCCTGCTGCAAAATACATCTACCTCTGCGTTTTGGAAAAACAAAAGATAAGATGCCGATCCTTAAACTTAACCTCTTCTTGTGACCGCAGGTACGAAAATCTTGAACTTCGCCTAAACCCTAACTGGAGGAACAAGCTTCACGTGATCGTCTGTATTCTGAGTGTTTTATTGAATGGTTGCTCATCAGTTCGTAGTTGACTGACGAACAGGGAACGTGCTTGTTGAAACCTTTGTTGTGCGTTGTCAAGTGATAATAGTGGAAATATATCATTCTAACTTTTTTGGAAAGAGAAAGTGCATTGTTTTCCGAAGGCACTGTGCAGATGAAGAATGCAAATTAAACAGTTAACTCACAAAAAGAAAATGATTTGCTGAAATGCAAAGGGTATTTATTTTGCCATAACAGAGTGCGGGGTGATTTACGGTGTCGGCACTGTATTGAAAGAAATTATGGAAATTGTACTGGCTTTGCTAGTACTTTTCTTAATGGAGATTAACACAGGATGCGCAATGAGAAACACATAATCATGCTCCAAGACCGGAGAAAAGTGATGTTGCTGTTGCAAGAGCATAAGTAAAAGAACGAGCGAGGAATACGGAAGAAGCCCCTGCACAAATTATTCAAACCGTGACAACGTCAATGGCTACAGTAAATGCGGCTTACATGCCTAATATGGATGCACAAAGGCAAGTTGTAAAACGAATACGAAGAGAAGACATGCCTGCGGAGCCTACGACTTCAGAAGCGATCGATGCCCCAATAAATTTACAGGAAAGAGATGGTGCAAAATTTTTTGGCAGAGATAGCGCATTTGGAGATCAAAGAATTATTTTATTTTTAACGGATAATAATTTACAAAAGCTTAAAGAAGCACCCCTTTGGATTATTGATGGGACATTTAAAATTTGTCCAACCCTTTTTAGGCAATTATGTTCCATTCATGCTATGGTTGAAACGAATCCAGAGATGCACAGACTTATCCCATTAGTTTATGGGTTACTTTCCAGCAAGTATAAAAAATATAATACTATTACACAATATTTTTGCAGGATTTACAAGACTATGCATCAGACTATGATATTCAGCTTGCACCACAATATACTCATAATGATAGATTTTGAAATAGCTACCGTTATAATGCTGCTAAAAAGGAATTTGGGAGCAGCACACACAAATGTTGTTGGTTTCATCTCGGAAAAAATGTGCTGAGGAATATCCATCCTGTGGCATAGCCTCGAAATATAGGGAAAACAGTGAGTTTGCTCTCAAAGTCAGACATTTGCCGGCACTCGAATTTTTTTCATCTAATGAAATTCCAGCTGCTTTTGAAGAAGTGAAATCAATTTTACTAGAATATGCAGATTCTGTAGTTCAGTGGTTTGAGGAAAATTATGTTCTTGGAAAATTTCGTGGAAGCAGAAGAAACAATCCGAGCAGAAGCCCTCCGCTTTTTCCACCAACAATTTGGTCAGTAAGTGAAAACAATTTACTTGGCTTTCCCAGAACGCAAAACAAACTTGAAGGATTGGACAGACGCTGGAATACAATTCTGGGAGAGAAAAAACTGTGACTGTACAAAATAATCAGTGAAATTGCGAAAGAGCAGAGAACAACTATGGCTAAAATCGAAAGAGTGATAGCACAGATTCCAACAAATCTACCCAGAAGAGAAACGCTGGCAAGATAAAAAGGAATTCGAACTTCTTTGGCGCACAGAGACAATGTTAACGTGCTGGACTTTTTAAGAGGAATTTCTCATAATTCTACCATTTACTAAAATGTGCTGGTATTTTTCACTAATTGAATTATACCTTTTACTAACTTGTATTTGAATTTTTCAAGAATGTAATTCCGCCGAAGATGCAGGAATGTAAAATACAACGCAAAATTAAAAAAGACAAAATTTTCAAAATAGCATGTCAAAAACATAAAATGTCAAAAAGTAATCCAAAATGTGAAACAAATAAAAATTCAAAATGCAATCACAAGTCACAAGCATTGCAAAAATGCGAAACGCTATGTAACAAGTACAACACAAAATAAAACAAATGCCAAAACATAAAAAAATGCACACGCTACGTAAAATGTACAATATAAAATAAGTGCCATATTCATAAGGATTTCATGACAAGTCAAGTTAAAAATGAGTTTTTACTTAGGCTTCAAACAATAATTATTAGCCTCTACACCTTTTTAAGTCTTTAATAAGTGCAACATCACTAACCTGACACTTGTCATCAAACATTATCAGTATGACCATAGCATACAATGACTTAAAAGACTTGTTAATGAATGAATTGAGGAATCACCAAGTTCAGCGGGTGAAAGTTAATGGCTGTTTATAGTTTTGTACTCGAGTAAAAGCACAACATAATAAACTTGACTTTCTCTGAAAGTTTTATGTTTATGAGCACGGTTGATTGAAAACTGATAAAAAGGCCTGTTTATTAATTTTTGTGCCTCAGTCAAAACGCAGTACCATAACCTTGGCATGTTATCGAAACCTTATGAATACGTCGGACTAAAAATTCCTAAAAAAAGGTTACGCCTAAGGTCTTGTAACTAAAGCTTTGTGACAGAGTAAAACTGCAACATTAATAACTTGACATGTTATGTTAAAGTTGTGAATATGAGCATGGCGAATTAAAGATTTCCAGAAATAGCCTTTGGGATTAATGTGTTGTAGCTGAGTAAAAATGTAACATTATCTTTATTTTCTATATAAACCAAACTACGTGCTGAAATGGCCCAACTATATATACGTATACTTCAACCATATACCGAAGCGCTGACAAGGTGAAAACAACAGTGCTATTTTGTACAGCCCCCTAACATTTTATGGCCAGCCTACATTGAAGTGGACACGTTGATATCAAAAACATACTTTTTGTACGGTCCATAACAAATAGCAATGGACACGTCGCAATCTTTTTTTTTTAGTTGGAGTTTAATGACCACCGTGATCAATTCAGTGGGCTATAAGCAGTCGGACGTTCCTAATTTTGGGCCACTGGTTCCTGGGAAGGGGGACAGCCAGTGCCAGAAGTCAATCACAAAGTCCATGACTCTCCGGGATTTGAACCAGGATTCTTCTCGACGAGTGGTCAGGAGCCAGCGCCTAGATCACTCCGCCGCCGTAGCGGCACACGTTGAAATGTATTTTTCATACGGTGCTCTTATGGACATGCTAGATTTAACTGGACGCAAAGAAATCATTAATATAATTTGTACTAGCAAGGATACCAGTTATTTGCTAGGTACATATTACTATTTGTGGAATCACCAAGTTCAGCGAGTGAAAGTTAATGAATGAAAAAAGATATTCCTGCAATTTTTCAGTAAACTTACTTTAAATTTTTTGATTTAGTTAATTTAATTTGCGAAACAAAAAAGAAAGAAACAGGAATGGGAATACTTACCTTCTAGGAGACATCTATAGAACTGCCGTACATCTGGCGTGTGCTTATGTGAATCCCGCGACACAGAAATGCAATGTACCAATGTGATGTCGCATGCGTACGACTTCACATTGGCATTGATCATCTTTTTCTTACCGTTTTGAATTTTGAATATCTGGAACTCTCTATTTACATTACATTATATTTCTTCCTGATAAGCCGCTCGTTGGTAGTGAAAGCTAAACTATATTGATCTGTGTTTTTAATACACCATTAAACGCATATTTTTGCACTTTACTGTTATCTACAGTCTCTAACTTAGACCGTAGGCTGGTTAGCTGGTTTGTTGATGGTTTATGATGCAAGGCCCTCAAAGGGCCAAAGAGCGCCTTAGAACGTAGATAGGGTATTGGAGTGCTGAATTGTGTTGCAGATCTTAAGAGGAAAAAATGAAACTTTTTACGAAAATTTTGTTTGGCGCCCCTTGACCCCGGGCCACGACCCCTTCCAAAAGCCGTCTAAGTTAGATAACCATGAGATAGTATACCAAATTTGGTGGTTCTAAATTGAAAACTGTAGATTTTACGAAATTTTTATGAGGAGTTGGAGGGCTATCACCCCCAGTCTCCAACCCCTTCCAAAAACCGTCTAGCGTCTGAATTAGAGTTTCATGATACCAAATTTGATGGTTCTGAATTCAAAACTGTAGATTTTACGAAAATGTTGTATGTGGGGGGGGGGGGGGCTCTGACCCCCGGGCCTTGACCCGTTCGAAAAACCGTCGACCTTCTAAGTTAGAGTACCATGAGATAGTATACCAAATTTGGTGGTTCTAAATTGAAAACAGTAGATTTTGAAATTATTTTATGAGTTGACCCCTTACCCCCGGGCTGCAACTCCTTCCAAAAATCGTCTAGGGTCTAAGTTAGAGTACCATGAAATAGTATACCAGGTCTGGTGGTTCTGAATTGAAAACTGTAGTTTTTAAGAAAATTTTGTATGTGGGGGTTCTGACTCCCCGGGCCTTGACCCGGACCAAAAACGGTCAACCGTCTAAGTTAGAGTACCATGAGATAGTATACCAAAGCTGGTGGTTCTAAATTGAAAACTGTAGATTTTACGAATTGTTTTATTAGGGGGCTCTGACACCCCGGCTCCGAACCCCCCCCCCCACCCCCCTGGCTCCAACTCCTTCCAAAAACCGTCTAGCATCTAAGTTAGAGTACCATGAGATAGTATACCAGATTTGGTAGTTCTGAATTGAAAACTGTAGTTTTTAAGAAAATGTTGTGTGCGGGGAGCTCTGACCCCCCCGGGCCTTGACCCGTTCCATAAACGGTCTACCGTCTAAGTTAGAGTACCATGAGATAGTATACCAAATTTGGTGGTTCTAAAATGAAAGCTATAGATTTTATCAAAATTTTTATGAGGGGGCTCTGACCCCCGGGCTCCAACCCCTTCCAAAAACCGTCTATCGTCTAAGTTAGAGTTTCATGATACCAAAATTGATGGTTCTGAAATGAAAACTAGATATTACGAAAATTTTGATGGCGGGAAGGGGGCGCCGACCCGTTCCAAAAACCGAGATTTGGTGGTTCTGAATTGAAAACTGCAGTTTTTAAGAAAATTTTGTATGTGGAATGCTCTGACCGGGCCTTGACCCGTTCCAAAAACGGTCTACCGTCTAAGTTAGAGTACCATTATACCAAAGTTGGCCCAGGTAGCACCCTCATTCAATTTAACGTAGGCGCAACGCTGTGCCATCGTATTCTATTCCCAATCTGGTAGGCAAGACGTTATCGTTGAATGCTGTACGCAAAGCCAGCTATTTTCTAACTAATGAACTAGTGAGGGTAAGATTGTCGCTGCATGTCGACCTTGAGCCAGTTGTGCGGGGGAGAATTCCATGCCAGCCTTCAGGCTCCCAGGGGAAAAGTTTCGCGCCTGCTTTCACTTGTCGAGCGAGCTGGTTTCACGCGCATGCGCTTCACCCAGTTCTCACTTCCCAGAATCTCAGTACACGTGTGTCATCTGTGGTGGACGCTTCATTTCCAACAAAGCTCAGAATCTCAGTACACGTGTGTCATCTGTGGTGGACGTTTCATTTCTAACAAAGGTGACTGTCAAACTGTACGTCTGAAGTGCGAGATAAATTATTTTTGGAAAGCATTATTGCTCGGTAAGACTTTTTCTATATTCTAGCAACATAAATGAGTTTAAAATTAATGGTGCCAATTTTTTTTGTAAGTGCTGATCGATATGATATACTAGGTTTAACTTTATTTTCACTTTCAGAGCTGAATTTCGAAAAATATATTGGATCTCTTAGTTAATAATAAATTTTGCACTCAGAAAAGAGTAAATTCGTCACCATTAATTGTTAGTTTTTCCCAGTATGCGGTAGTGATCCAGTGATCCCGTAAAATAAGTATTTTTTTTTTGTAAGTGCTGATCGATATGATATACTAGGTTTAACTTTCATTTCATTTTCAGAGCTGAATTTTGAAAAAAAATTATTGGATCTCTTAGTTAATAATACATTTTGCACTCAGAAGAGAGTAAATTCGAGTGACCATTAATTGTTAGTTTTTCCCAGTATGCGGCTGTGATCGAGTGATCCCGTATATAGTCGCCCGTAAAATAAGTATTTCAGTTGTTTTTGCTTCTGATATTTCTGTTTATTTATTTTATTTTTTATCCCAAAACAACTAAGCATAATGTATCATTATACAAACTTTTCAAAACGACAAAAACTTAGAATTTGTCAGAAGGAAGCGGAGCAGAAGCTTCAGCTTGTTAGTTATATTGCAATGGAAGAATCTCAGGTAGGTACCAGTGGTATTTTTTTGGAACAAGTAGGTGAACAGCAATCAAATCAAATTTTAAATGACAGAAATATTAATTATGGGGCATCAGAAAATACACCACATGATCAGGTTGTTGTTCAAAATCTCGAGATCCCTCAGCCATTTAGAGTGCCAGTATCAGTTACGCATGTAGAGTCACCTGATACCGGAGTGTCATATGCCTCAAATTGTGAAGCATTTTATGACCCTAGTTGCA
Source organism: Macrothele yani (assembly GCA_039090855.1). NCBI lineage: Eukaryota > Metazoa > Arthropoda > Arachnida > Araneae > Macrothelidae > Macrothele > Macrothele yani. Next base: position 68,313,088 of record CM076993.1, on the reverse strand, counting down.
ATGGGTTTTCATATGCAAATCAATTTTTGGATTCTTCTAGTGCAGATTCTGACTCTGAGCAGGCAGAGTCCCCAGAAGAATTTCGGAATAATCTTCGTCAGGGGGCCGTTTCAAATAATGTTGCCTTATCTGCATTAACAGCATTATTGAATATTCTGCATCCATTTCATCCATACCTCCCAAATGATGCTAGGACTTTGTTAGAAACCCCAAGACAGACAGCTGTTAAAAAACTTAACAATGGAGAATATTGTCATTTTGGAATTAAAAATGGAATTAAATATGTATTACACAACTGTAAATTAGATCCTCAACCATCAGTTTCTCTTAATGTAAGTATTGATGGTTTACCTTTACATAAAAGCACAAATAGGCAATTCTGGCCTTTGTTAGGTCAATTAACATCTGTTTCTTCTAAACCATTTGTTATAGGGATGTTTTGTGGTACTGGAAAGCCAGATCCTCTTTCAGATTACCTGCATGATTTTATAAGAGAGTGTGTAAATTTAATGAAAAATGGCTTGATTCTAAGTAATAGTCATGTAGAATTTAAATTAAATGCTTTCATTTGTGATGCTCCTGCTAGAGCTTTTGTAAGGTGTATTAAATCTCATAATGGGTATAGTTGTTGTGACAAGTGCTCCCAATCAGGCACATGGAAAAATAAAATGTTTTTTTGGAGACCAGTGCACCACTGAGAAGTGATGAAACATTTACAAGTAGAAGTGATGAAAAGCACCATGTAGGGTTATCCCCCATGAAGCATTGCCAATTGGTATGGTAACACAATTCCCTTAGATTGCATGCATTTAGTATGTCTGTGAGTAATGCGTCGTCTTTTATTAACATGGATACAAGGGCCATTGGCTACACATCAGCCCAGTCGGCTCATTACAGAAATATCCACTTCTTTGCTAAATCTAGCAATTTTTTCACCTAAGGAATTCAGTAGGAAGCCACGCAGCTTAAGTGAAATTCATAGGTGAAAAGCCACAGAATTTCGCACATTTTTGCTATTTATTGGCCCTGTTGTACTAAAACAAATTGCTCCTAAGCAAATATATGACAATTTTATGCTTTTGCATGCTGCTATAAGGATTTTAACTAGAGATTCTATGTGTAACATTTTAAATGGCTTTGCAGGAGTTTTTTTGAAATTATTTGTTGAACATGCAATGAAGTTATATGGTAAGGAGTTTTTGTGTACAATGTACATTCCTTGGTTCATTTGAATGAAGATGTAAAAGAGTTGGGTCCTTTGGATAATTTCAGTGCATTTCCCTTTGAAAATCATCTGGAATCAATCAAAAAGTTGTTGAAAACAGCAACTCAACCATTGCAACAGGTACATCGTAGGTTATGTGAAAGGGCATCTATGGGACAAGAAGTTTCTGAAAAGCAAATTTTGGAACTTAAGTGCCCACATAAACATGGTCCAGCCCCTATAAATGGTAATCAGAATTCTGTGTTGATCAAAGATATGTTTCAATTTTGTGCAATGAACAATGCTGATAATTGTTGTCGGTTAAAAGATGGCAGTATTATTGTTATAAATTTTTTTATAAAAAATTCATGTGATATTTTTCTGGTGGGGCAAGTCTTCCAAATGAATACTGACTTCTATATTTATCCATGTAACTCCTCCAACTTAGGAACTTTTCTCTTGTCAGATCTAAGCAGTTCTTTACAGTGCTGCAAAATAACAGAGATAAAAAATAAATGTGTGCTGTATCCTTTCACTGATAAGTTTGTTTGTTTTCAACTGTAAATTTTGCTATGAAAAAGGTTTAGGATAGTTTTTTTTTTTTTTTTTTTTTTTGTAGTAGTTTTACTTTATTAGTGATTTAGAGCTCTGAAGGCATGTCAGCTTAACTTTTCCTATTCAGCACACAGAATGGTTGTGCACAAGATATTTGTGTGATGTTCACCTCATAACTAGCTTGTGTTTGACAGCTGTTCTTGCCCACATCAGTAATCATAAAAGGGCTAACCAATAGGCTACCATATTTAAAAAAATAGCAAAACAGAAGAAAATCAAATGATATGTACTTTTATAGCGTCAGTTTCCTTGACTTTCTAAGAATTCAACTTTTCACAGAGATATCTATTTTTTCTCTGTTGAGGCAGATAGTTAAAAAAAGCAAAAAAAAAAAAACCCTGCTGTATATTGCATGCCACACCCAGTGTTGTAGATGCATGCATACAAAAAAATCCTGACACAGCTATGAAAATGATCTTTAATGTTATTTTCATACGTAGTTTATGATACAAAAAATGTATATTTTCTGTGTGTGGGGGCCATGTACATAAAGCAGTTAATTTTTTTTTAATTATTGCTGTGATGTTTACTGTCATTTAGGTACCACTAACAGCTTATCATGGAAGTTTGATATATCATGTTTTTTGGTGAATTATAGCTAATACAATGAGTCAGTGACTCAGAGATTAACTCTGGGTTAAAGTATTAGCTTCAGTCAATTCTTGAATTAAATTATTCTTGCTTATACGAAACAGCAAATTACATTTCTACGATATATATGATTTTTTTTAATTTTGTTAATTTTAATCTTCATAAAATACATTTTTGATCCTTGCAGAAAACCAGATATTTTTAATCTTACACTTTCCATGACATTACTGCAATTTTGGAAAGTTAACCCTACTGCCTTGGTTGCCGAATGGTCTGAGGCTGATCTTCTAATCAATGGCCCAAAATGGTCATTAGTTGAAGGACAGGATGAGGAACTGATTAACCGAGCACTATATCAGGTGTTATTTACAATATTTAATGACCTTCACATCTGCCATCGTTTACCAGCAGTTGCTTTGGTTTCCATAGTGACGCGCTGGTAATAATATTTTAGCTCTTTGGTGTACTTGTTTATTCTAAAAACTCTGGTTTTCTACAATTTTTAGAGACACCAGTAGATCTTGTACAAATTTGTGTGCAGATTACCAGATTATTTGTATCTTTCTTCCTCTCTCATTTTTTGAGATAAACTGTACATTTTCATTCCCATAGTGTTATTTTCTTTTCTGTTTTTGTAAAAAATGCAACTAAACCAAGTTTTGTGCAAAATTTTTGGAACATCGGATTTCTGGCATTTCATTCTACTGTCAACAGAACTTATATATACATTTTTGTTATGGTTCTAAAGAAATAAGTCAGCTAGTTTAACTGTTCTGTAGAAAACAAAATGATTTGTCTGGGCAGGTATTAAGAGGTGGGGGTGGAGGAGGAGAACCTTCAACACCAATTGCCATGTTTTGCTTTCACAGCTAAATAAACAATCTGAATGCAAGAAAAAAAAAGTTAAAAACACAACATTCAGTATGCCTCTTACACAAAAATCTTTTTATTAAACTGAAATTTACTGGAAGTAATTTATGAAGATATCATTCAAGGTAAAAAGTAGTTTTGTGAAGCTACTTCCAAGCGGCATCAAAGGCTGCCTGGATTGACCCATGATGATGCGCAATCCTTAATTTATCATTCCACTCAGTTTGCCTTTACTTTATTGAAATGCTATCAAAAATTACTTAATGTACTCTTCCAGAATTGCTACCACCACAAAATATTCATATTTTTGAAACATCTTTACATAGCATGAAACTTGTCGAAGTTGCATTTTAAAACCAAATAGTCATAACTTTCTTTTACATAAAAATAATTGTTAATGTAGGTAATGTTTCATTAATTAGTTAAAAACAAATTTTTAAGAGGAAAAAAACTACGAACCTCTTCAGTCCAATGTTCCAAAAATTGTACAGTGGAAGCTGGATATTATGCAGGGTCCGATCTAGTCCCCCAATCATACTTGTGCATTTATCGAAAATTTTCTGCATACATCATAATGAATAGATTTGTGTAATAAAAAGTAAAAGCAATTTGTCAAAGCCCATTTGAATAATATATTGAATAGGCTCTGAATACTTTAAAAAGCTATATAAAGAAAGTTTAGGAAGCTCCTGTGGCATAGGGCTCAAGGCATTCAGATTCAGATTTGGATATCCGCAGGTAACTCTGTAACGCTGTTATAATCTTTACCCCAAATACCCGCATTATAACAGGCTTCCACTGTATGTTGAAAAGGTACTTGCCCGATCTGAGAAGTTGCCATTTGTTACATTTAATAACATTTATTTCAATGATGACACATCTTTTATATGCACATTGTAACTATACACCAATTTTACAGCTATGTTTCACATTGTTGAATTCACTGAATCTAGTAAGGTTGGTGTTGTGCCAACTATTTGGCTAAACACTTCCAAGGATAAAAGTTACTGGCCACCTTATGTTTCACAAGCACATGTTGAAAGTAGCGCACAAAAATGTGAAAACCCTTCAGAGGAATGGAAATTATACGATATAAGATGCCTACATTTGTTTGGTAAGTAACCTTTTCATTATATACCATTGAATGAACAGTATTTGCCACAAAAATACTTTTATTACATAAATATTATCTAATGCAAAATATTTAGACCTGTTGTCAATGATTTACCCAGGACGTGACTGTGACACACAGAGGCCCACAGCCAGAAAGGTGGTGAGTCCAAGATCAAACCAAAGTCTTTCACTTTGGGGTTTCACATGATACAGACAACATGAGATGTATACTTCCTTCTTAACTTTTACATCTAACGAGGAATCCTTTACATTTCATCCTAGTCAACAAAATTGCTTATGTAATGGTTGAAAAGTCATAGATTTTTTAATCTACGACCTTATAATAATTTTTAATTATCTTAGAATTTGTAATAAATTCTAAAGTAAAACTGATTGTGATCTTTTAAGTGAGGCAGAAATTTCAGGGAAAAGAAAGAAAGGGTTTACTAAAAATTGAAACTGCTGCTTTGGAATGAAAGCTTTGAAGATTGTTTAGCAAGATGGTGCAACAAAACCTCGCACAATGGTATTTACACAATAATGATAATAATAATGAAAAGTTCTGTAATGATTAGGTCATTTCTGGAATTTCTTTTTATAAAATGCTACTTGTTAGAAACAGGGCACCTAGGCTCAGGGCTGTAGCTACTGGAGGGGCATGGAGGGAAACCACCCGCCCAGAATGGTCACTCCAAGGGTGTAAATTGTTGATCTGAGGGGTGTAAAAAATTTTAATGCACAACAGGTGAATAAATTTGCTGAAAATTATAACTCTAAAAGAAAGTTGTAGACCTCAGTATTTTCTTTGGTACAGATTTTATTTAGCCATATACAGTATTCCATGCAGCTGGTACCGAGTAACAGACTCCGTAAGGTGTAACCATTCATATGCATGAAAGGAGTTATCAAAACAGCAGAGAGCGACATATAAAACAATATGTGGATATGTTCAGCCTCCGCTATCTTTCCCAATATGTAATATGGGTAATGAGCTAATTAACGATCTTTGCTCTATAGCAGAAAGTCCCTCTAAGCGTTTAGCTTTGAATGAAAGTTTTCCAAGCCCTTCTCAGAAAGCATCTTTCTATTGTTCATTATCTGATACTCATTTGCTCTGTGCTGGTTCATTTTCCGTTCAGCATTTTTGTGGAGCATTGTGTTATCGGCGTTTACATAACTTGTAGATTTACTTGATACATACAACCATTGGCTCTTGCGTATTTACATTTTAGCAAAATGTTAATACCCAATAGCCTGGGTATTTACTTTTGCAGTAAAGCAATGTGAATAACTGGATGTGCAATTTTTTGAGCGATCAACATACTTTCCCATAATGGAGGGGTATGAGAAAGTAAACAATTCAAATATTTGAGTGGAAGTGGGGAACTTGGGAACTCAAATAGGCAAAATTTCAAGTGTCACTCCTCCAGAAAATAAGAGCTTGCTCCACTCCTGCCTAGGCTCTGTTGGCCCATGTGTTGACCAGGTCCTAGATTTACCTCAGTATTTCAAAGTAAGGAATGTTACAGTTCTGAATTATAAACCTTAAACCTGATTTGCAAGTATTATTTAGTTATGTACCCTGCAATTTCAAGAAATATTATATTTTTGCATTCACATTGTAGAATTCTAATTTTATTTCATTAATATTTGCCTCTTACTTTGTTTTGTAAGTTTTTACTTATCTGTATTGAGTCAATAAATGTCAACTGCCTGTCCGTACTGTGATTCTTTGTGGAGGGAAATTTTAAAAGAACCATCACTTGTCAAAATTCAGTTGTTTTTTTTAAAGTTTTATGTGCAAGTGAAATTTATCTGAGGTAAGCCTTTTCAGGGACTATTTCTCTAGAATATAAGACTTACTGATTTTTGAATGGCTCTTAAAAAAACGCACACACACAAAACCACCCTTTGTTAGGTGGGAGTTGAAAGGCTTTTTTCAATTCCAAAATTATTTTAAGAACTCACATTTCTCTATAATTTGAGTTTTCGGTGTTTTTGAGAGCAACATGTTCAAGGTGATTCACCTATTTATTAGGGCACAATTATACAGCGCCATTAGTCTTCAGAATTTTTCATTTTCGTTTAACATATTCTGTTGCTTTGGGGTTCCCTTTGATTCCATAAATGACAAAATTTCCTGTCTTTCTTACTTGCCATTAAGTATTTTAATGAAAACTTGATCTGATATATCCTTCACACTAACGTAAAAGGTACTGATTCATACTGTTCCCTATATTTTTATTGCAACCTCAAGGATTATATATGTGGTTTAGGTAAACAATTGTCATTTATTTTGTAATGAAATTAGCAAAATAGTCTAATAGAATAATTGCCTAACTGCATCAGTCATAACTTGTTTGTATCTAGCTGGTTTGTTGAAAACTGCATTGCATATATTTTTGGCTTGTATTTTACATAATGATTTTTTTTCAGGTACATTTGAGAGAGCAAAATTAAAGCTTAGTGATGCTGAAAACACATCAAATCTGAGTGCTGAGGCATCTGATTATGAACCTCAGAACCAACCCAAAAGAGGGGGACTGCAAATTATTTCCCGAGCGACTCAGATGAAGAAGCATCATCTCTTCCTCATGCTCCAAGCATAAGACCACATAACCAATTTATTGATGTGCCTAGTAGGAAAATATCAAGTCCTTACTACAAAGAAAGAAGTCAAAGGTAGCTTAATGAAAAAAAAATTTTATGCTTCACCACCCGTGTATGTTTCACCACCACAGTATGCCTCAACATCACAGTATGTATCGCCATCATATTATGCATCACCATTGCCATATGCTGCACCGACTTCTGACTGCTCTTGCCACAGAGCCATAATGGCAACACTGACATACATGCAAAAGCAGCTGCAGAACCATAGCCATCTTCTAGGTCTGCTGCTGCAGAAAAATAATGGTGTGGCAGAAAACATTTAGCTGCCTGAAAATATGCCCCCACTACCATTAACAAAGGTGGAAGACCTGGAGGAAGTCAATGCTCTCCTTCAGGATGACTCAAGCTTTTCAACCTGTGTAAGTATTGTTTTTTTATGTATTTCATATCTGAGAAACTTCAAAATATGTGAGTTAATTTAGTTATGATTTTTCCTCTGAATCTCAGTGGATAGAGAATTTCAGAAAGTGGTATTCACTTTGTCTAACATCACGCAATGTTATAAATTTCAACATTGGTTCTTTTTAGGCAATTGTTTATTTTGTTGCACAGTACTCCTTTAGGCCTTTCAATAGAAGTTCGAGCTTTTTGTTTCATTTTTGCCTTTCATCTCTATAACCAGTCCAAGTGAAAATGAAGAAATGGGACACTGGTGCACAGTGAATGTACAATAATAGTGTTAGAGTGAAACCTGTTTGAAAATCATATTTTGCATAAGTGCCATAAAATAATGGATAATATGTGAATGCTTCACTTGTTCAGTTTTTATCTTGTACGGTAAATATTGTAATAATGTTATTGCACATTGCATTGTGCTTACGTGGAATGCACATACACCATTGAGCGTGAGTTTCTCTAAGTCATTCTAACACAGATTTATGGAAATTAAAAATGCAATATGTGCATGTTATAATAGTTTTGTGAACTCAAATTCTACTGGTCGGTAAAAAAGACTGGAGTAACTGACGCATGTTTCAAATCTCTACACAAGTCAGTTCCAATGCATTTGCAAGTTTAATTACTGAATTTTGTTTCTTGATGTATAATGTTTCATACTTCTATTATGTATTTAATGGCATAACTGAACTGTATAAATATCCAGCAATGGAAAGATGTTATATTGATGAACAGAAAGTAATTTCATGTAGCATCTTATGATATACATTTAAATGGTAGAAAAGCACTTCTTATTAGATTTAATGGTATTAAATATTCTATAATATATGGCTTCATATATTGCCTCTTTTTGTTTAAAAATGAGCCTATGTATGATCAGTTATTTTGTAAGCAATTAAACTATTTAGTTCCTGTCTAAAGAGCAGCTAAACATATATTTCTGTCTACAAGGTAAAATGGTTGAACTACATAATCTTAAATTTTGGATTTATAGTTTTGTTTATGGTAGCACTTATTTTGTAAAGGCTACATATGGCTGCAGTGTCCCGCATGGCTGCGTATGAAAGTGTAATTGTTATTACTCTGATGTATGCCAGTGAAACCTGGGTACTGCAGAAGAAACATAGGAGTTGTTTGTGTGCTGGAGAAATGCGTTACTTACGTGGGGTTTGTGGCAAGACACGTTCTGATTGTGTGAGAAATTATGATGTGTTGCAGTTGTGTAATGTGAAGCAAAATGTTGTTAGCAAGGTGGAGACTAATATGCTTCGGTGGTTTGGCCATGTTGGAAGAATAAGTGATGAGATGCTTACTAAGAAAATCTTTTTGCCCAAGTGGCAGGAAAGAAAGGCAGAGGAAGGCCAAGGAAGTCATGGGAGGATCACATTCAAGTGCGTCTGCATGAGAAAAGGATTAGGAATATGAAGTATATTTAACATTAATTTTGGTGTTAAGACCAACAACATCACATCAGTAGAATGGACAAAAAGATCGTGATCCAGTGCAACAACAATCCAAATATGGGGTTTACAGCATTCCTTTAAAGAGCAATGAAGTTGGTACACCGGATTGCATATATGTGAGCTCTACAGCTCGTTCTTTGAATATTAGACTTAAAAAACATAAATATGACATTAAGAATGGATTAATGAAGACAGCATTAGCCCGTAAAGTTCATGACGGTATACATTATCCGGATTGGAATAATGCTAATATACTTATAACTCCTCAACCTGGCTCTTCACTGCTGTTCAACGAAAGTTTAATCATTCTTAACAAAGGTCCCATATGCTGTAATGATAGCTTACCTGCTTTTGTACCAGGACAATGGAAAGGATTGATTAAAAGTATTGACATTGATTGTTAGCAGTCAACAATGAAGACTATGAAGTAATATTTGTTTTATTTTACTTTATTTCTATTTTAGTTAATCTTCAAAAAAAAAAACCTAACATCATTTATTTGTAAATTACCTTTATAGTTTCTTATGATTTACGAGAGGAAGTACACGACTAATGTCTGACATAATTTTTTCCCCTAGTGTAGCTATTAGCTATGGGTTTAATTTTAGGTTGTGACATATTACTTGTGAGCAGGTGATAATTGTACTAATGTATCATACTACCATTTTTTACAAATAAATTTTTCCACGTATCAATGGCTAACGTTAATCCACAGATAAACTAAACTGAATTTGTGTAGTGCTCAATGCCCTGTAGCGCATCCCAAAATTTTCCAGGGGAAGATGGGCGTAGCTCAAAGAATTTCCCCAGGGGGTGATCCCCCCTAAATTTATCAGAAAAAATAGTCAAGTGCCATAACAATTAAGGAGCAGTTTGACTTTTGTACATTTATTCTCATCCAGTTACTAGTAATGTTACAGTACAAGAAAGTTAAATATTTAGAAGGAGGAGTAGATGAAATTCTTTTTCTGGTTAGATTTTTCTAAATTTATTCAACAGAACTACTTCCTTATAATTATTGTATGTTGTAATAATACGGTACATGATTAAGAAGTATATAGAGATTGAGCATCAGGATTTTTTGTTTCAAACTATGATATAATTTTTCGCTATGTAAGGGGGCATCGGCCCTCCTCGTGGGTGCATCACTATTGATGCATTACAACAAAATCAGTAAGCATACGATTATGTAAAATGGCACTGATGAATGTGCATGCAGATTACTTGCATATACATTGTAACATCAGTCCCTGAGAAATCTTATTTTTCAAGAGGTTCATGGCAGTCAAACACAAGGGCAAATTGAAAAACTTATAAGGATGTGTCCATAAAACTTAAATTTACAAAAATGGAATTACTATGTGGTGAAATAACAAATGCATATTGGTTAAAATGGCCTGCAACAAAGCTGGAAAACACTACTGAAAATTAAATCTTTGCAACAAGTGAAACATGGACTGCACAAAGTAAAGTATATTAAAATTTAATTTTGGTACACTTTAATGCATAGGCAAAGGCAGATTGAGATGACCAAACCAGGGCGGTAATTTTAGTCTTGCCGTCCACTGTAGAAACATACACAACATACAATTATGAGGGAATTACAATTATTACACAACATGAAACATACAATTATGAGGGAATTTATTAAATACAGGAAAGTACTTAATAAATTCCCTCATAATTTTTTTCTGTTAGATGCTGAATGAAGCACTGTTGAGATATGCATCGTAAAATGAATTTAATCATGAACTTGAACAAATTAACGGTGAAAGAATTTTAAAAATATTTTTTGTAATTGAATGTAGCATCAAAGCACACTCATAACGGGGTGTTGTACCAAATTATTATTTTCGTTTGAAAAATTTGGTCTTGCAAAAAAAAAAAAAAAAAAAATCATGAGTCTTAAAGACCCCATTTCCTACTAAATCACTATGAAGTTCATTCTAAAAGTTAAAATGTGCACATGCAACATAGCAATTTTCTGATACGATTATATTTTTTTATATTTATTTCGTTACTGATCGCTTTACTGCTCAATGGTATTGGTATTTCCTGCTTGAGTAGAGATCTTTTTTAAGTGCACCCATTATTTTGTCCCATGAGCTACTAGTGGTAAACCGTTATTTCGTTTCAGATACATGTGTGTGGAACACAGATTTCAGAATTTCTCTACCAGAGAAGCACTTTGTGTACTCTCGGTCAGTGGATAAATGTGTGGAGTGAAAGATTATAATGATGGGTATTATTGCCTGCTAAATTGCAAAAGAATGGTAGGGCATACAAATGACCCTGGGGTCTCAAGTCCTCCAGCAACATATGTCTCACTGCAGTTAGCAATAGCATAATTAATTTATAAGAGCTTGCTTTGTCAGGAGGCACTTTTCCTCCAGAAATGCAGAGAATATATTATTTATTTTATATTTGTTTTATATTTATTTCAAAGCTGCCAACGCACAACATAAATGAAAGGAAAATTTTCTTGTTGTTGTTGTTTTATGGAAAGAACCATTTAGATAGAAATAAATCTCAAATGAAGTTAACCATTATATTATTCATAAGTACCAAAATAATTATTAGTTTTCCAAAATTTCCAGTTAAAAAGAATATGAGAAAGTCAGCCATTTTTTAAATGGTCCACCTGGAAATGTCTCAGTAGGCCAATCTGCTCCTGTGGATATGTAAGGATCAGAAAGATCTCAAGTCTTTCTGATCCCTACCGAAACATTTCTTGCCTACACATTCATTTTTGTTTTTATTTTAAAGCTGTTTTGCCAAAACTATGCTTTTTTTTTTTTTTTTTTTTTGATTGGAGGTTTAACGACCACCGTGAGCAACTCAATGGGCTATAAGCAGTCGCCCGTCCCTAATTTAGGGTCACTGGTTCCAGGGAAGGGAGAGAGCCAGTGCCGTAAGACAAACACAACATCCATGCCTCACCGGGATTCGAACCCGGACCCCTTACGGACGAATGATCAGATGCCAACGCCTTAGACCACTGCGCCACCGGGGCGGCAAACTATGCTTTATGGTATACTTAAAGTACATAAGTGCACCATCAACATAAGACAATTTTTTTAGTCAAAACAGAAACTGATTTTCAATGTAAGTACGTTAAATGTTGTTTATGTGCACTTGCGAAAGTAACTTGTTTTTTCAACATTTTCAGCGGCGCTATTTTTCAGCCCTTGGTGGTAAAAAGTATAAAAGAGGCATGCAAGAGGATTTGTGATCAGATGTTGAGCCATGAACTGTGCCTTCAGATGAACTGGAAAGGACGAGGGGACAAGCTGACTTTTGGAAAATATAAAAAGTTGTTGACTTGGTGTACAGTAAGTTTATATTTTTATTGGAAATTCAGCTGTAGTGTTTGATTTTTCATGTACTGCTGTTATATTGATAGCTAAATCTTCTGTTCTACTTTTAATTTAAAGTTGGGTAAATGTGAACTGAAATTGTGAAAAAGACCTCTTTACAGCATCACATTAGTAACAATTTCTTACTAGTTTCATAATTTTAATCATATTACCATAGGTAACCAGTGGTTGTTATCTGCTGACTTTCAAGTGTTGAAAGGTACCATTATCTGGCATTTTTCATGTTTGCATTTGTTGCCACATGCCATGTATGCAGCTTGTGGTTTTGATTCCGGTACTTTTAGTAGAATAAAATATAACCTGCACAGAGTCCACTACAAATGTAGTGACCTAAATTCCATTCATGACCTAAAGTTGTTTGGGTTTCTTTGTAGCCAAAAGTTACAGAACTACATTTGCTCATATACAAAGCTATGTTACCCTCAATATAGTGAAAAGGTAACATTTCATGAAATATCACTTAAGTTGGCTATGATTTTCACACAAATTTAAATCTGTGCTAAGTGTTAAGCAGTCTTAAGAACTTCCACAAAATTTTTAGCTTGTGTATGAAGTTTTCACTTTTTTCCCTCTTCATAAACATTGGAAGAAATATGTATACCAAATTTTATCAATTTATTTACATGCCTTTTCTGATTCTCAGGCTTTTCATGAAGAGCTCAGGACAAAAAACCTTTCTTCAAAAAGGCCCTTGAAGTTCAAAATATTGTGGACTCCTTTAACTATATATACTCCAGACCGTGTCTCTGATGAGTCTTAAAATTGACCAGATTTATATGTCACATCCATTTTTTTCTCAATGAATGTGTTTTCTTCTTTCTTGCAGCTTTAAAAAGAAATTCAGGTTTTTTGGCAATGACAAAGAATGCCTTTTCCAATCAGTGATTCACACTTTATTGAGGATATTGTATTCGTTCAAGGTGTAGTTACCAGAACCGAAGCCTAATTTCTCCAGGACTGATGATATACCTTTAAGCCCATTATTGAATTGCATTACAGCAATATGGCTACTAAATGTTTAGTCTAAAATTAAACAAAAGTGTCCTTCAAAATTAATTGCCGCAGCACTCCATTGAACACTCATGTTTTCTGTTTTTCCATGAAAACCCTTATGTAGCAGTTTCTTGTTACTTAATTCCATGTACACAGGTTTCACAATATTTATTATTTTCTCAGAAAGACCAATAGGTTTTCCTGAAATTTGTTTGCAGTGAGATTTGTATTGTATTTGTGTGATGTGCCTCATTCATAGAACCTTGAAAAACCGATGAAGCAGCATCCAGTAAAATTATTTCCAGTCTAGACAGAGGAGGAGGCATATTCAATGTTGAACATAGTTTTGATGCAGCAGAGTCACTTCCCAATTAGTTGCAGTCTATAAACAAAACTAGTATTTATTTCATGCATCTTATGTTTTTTATTGGTAGCAAAGAATTTTGCAAAGCTACACTTCTTGCATCTTAGTTATAAGTTTCAGCACAAACCAAATGTGGAATCTTCCCGCAGGCACAAACTTTCATTGAAGCACAGTGGACAACATAAAATTGAAAAAATATATATAAGGAATTCCATACCTCCAGTATACAATTCCCGCATAATTATTCCTGATTATTCAAACTCATACCTTAAACAAATTCAGCAATTTCGATGTACTTGTGGTTGTAATGTTCTCAACATTAGACAACAGAATTATATCTGTTCCCACAAAATTTTTATTTTCGTGGGCGATTATTTCGTCATTTTTCTCAATTTGAAATGTAAGTGATACTAAATTTATACTATTTACCAACAAAATATACAGAAAATACGAATCGAAAGCAAGTAAACAAATCGGACAAATGTTAACAAACAGAACGCTGCGACAGTGTTGCCACACTAGCAAACATAAATTGCATTAGATAACTAACCAAAATGTTGCCAGCTCTGTAAAACCTTATAAAACTAAACATTTGCTAGTTTTGTCCAAAGACCTTTAAGATACATAGACTGGAAAACCGTAACTTAACCGGGCGACATATGAAGTTCAGCGTTGTACGGCAAGAATCTGTCACATCTCGTCTAGGCTTCTCACGTCCTTTTCTAATCTTTCCCTTGAAATAATAGAGGTGTTTTAGTGTTTTAAGTGCAGGATAGTTAGCTAGTAACCTTTTGCACTTACTTTATCTCTAAATATCAAGTTGATGTACTCGGTTTTTACTAGAACCTTGTGTCATTTACTGTGACTTGCAGTTTCAATCTAGGCTTCTCACCTCCTTTTCTAATCTTTCCCTTGAAATAATAGAGTTTTTTTTTGTATTTTAAGTGCAAGATAGTTAGCTAGTAACCTTTTTCACTTATTTGATCTCGTAACTTTTAAATTGAGGGACTTAGTTTTTACTAGACCCTTGTGTCATTCACCAGACTATGTATGGCTCTAAAGTGATGGTTTCTGATTGTGGGTTAAACCTACACATGGTTGCTAATTCGTGTTTCTTTTCCGAGACTTTTCATCCTCGAGATTTGTAATTGTCTAAACTCTAAATTATATGAAGAAGGAATTTCTTTCTATCATATTTAATTTTACTTATTTTTTTTGTCCTGTTTAGTAGCTATTACGAACTCATAATACTGCGGGGAAAACTTCCAAAATTAAAAGTTTTGTTCTCGGCAACTTCTCTTAAAAATAAACAAATGGCCACATTAAAATGATTTTTGACATTACTTAGAGTGTGAAATACAAATTTCATGCAACTAGCTAGATCATGCAGTTTTCAAGCAACTGAAGCTGAAATATATTTTACACATAGGACAAGCTACGTTTCCTTCAGTTATTTCATATCCCCCCCCAAATTACGATAGTGATGTTTTCTTTAATCGTAAGGCACAATGTCTAATTTATACCCCATTGAAAAAAATTAATACGCAGTATTAAAACAACATACAATTTCTTTCGCGCAAGTAAAAGAGCTGAATTAACGTTGTTTGCATAGGATTTTTTAAAGTGAAACACATGCCGTTTTGCCGTACAAGCTTGTGCGACCAAAATGTCGGCAGCTGCTGCCACTCATTCACACAAGAACTTCCAGTCTATGTATCTTCCAAAATTCTTTGGTTTTGTCTTTAATTTTATGCACAAGTATAAGACAAACCTAATTATTTCCCAACTTCTGGCATTTGAAATGCCACTTCCAGTGGTTTTGACAGCTGTGTTTTCATATTAAAATTGTTATAACTATTTATCATAGACAAGAAACAAAGGCAGTTTTGGAATTCTAAAGAATAGGGCTTTAAAATAAAAGAGTTTAAAAAATGTGAAATTTTGCCCAAAATAATCTTTTTAACGTAGTCAGATACCTTAATATTTAGTTCAACATAAGATACCTTAATATTTAGTTCAACATAAGATACCTTAAGAGCAGCTTAACATTTTAAAAAATGCAAAAAAAAATAAAATATTTTAACCACATTTTTTCTTAATTTTATGATACCAAAAGGAGTAAACTTGAATGATTTTCTATACAAGAATTATTTTTTAAAGTGAAACATTGTATGCTGTCTTGAAACTTAGTACATTTTCATTTCAGTTTTTGATGAGCATAGGTTATTATTTTGTGTTTCTAAAATCATTTTCATGCTAATTCAACTTCCTGGGCTTTTTTTTTAAATAATATATTTATATATATACTGTGTGTAACTTTTTTTTTCAAGAATTGCTCAGTTTTCTGTACATAAAGCAAATTTGTGTTCCGATAATTTTGTAAACTAACTTTAATGTGACTTATCGTTTCCAATAATTTAAATTTTTGGATATTCAGTCATCTGAGTCTGTGTTGAAATTCATTATAGAAATCCTATTTCAAACTTTATATTTCCCTATTCACCACTTGGGACTGTGTTTGAAGTGCTACTATTGAAAATGCTTTGACTTATCATATTCTTGTACATAGTTCAGAGCCATTTTATGAACATGTTTTAATAGATTTATTTTTCTCTCTACTTACAGGAGCAGTTGTAAAAGTTAACACGTGTTCCACAGCAACGCTGGCAGAGGTAGAAATAGGAATAAAAAATTATTTACGGTTTGCTCCAGATAGAAATGGTGGTAGAGCAAAGCGACGTGCTGAGAGCAGCTCTTAAACACCACTTTTGTGTACATTTCGTTATTCATTGACAATTTTTCTGCACGTCCAATTGTAAATAAAACAGTGTATACTTGAAATTGTCATCCTATTTGAATTTGTCTTAGTTTTGTTTTTATAAAATAATTTAACACATAAACACAAAAATATCTGTTGTATTTCGTACTCAAGTTAGCCTTATCCGTCTTCCAATTTTGGCTTTTCATCTGATTCAGCTATAAAGCTTACTCATATTGTCTTAGTCAACAAGGTTAGTTTATTAAAACAGTGCAGTAGAAATGCAGTTGTGGAAAGTTTAAATGTGATAATATGCTATGTCACAAAATATGAGTATACACATATTTAAGTATGGACATATTTAAGTATGGAGGGTTCTACAGCAGTTGCAAGAACTTGTGGGTTGCATACCATGGAAGAATAGATTTCTATAATCACTGCTGCCTTTTCAGGCTTTAAATTAGTTGGTGTTGGGACGAGGAGTAAACCAGACTGCACGAACTGTACAGTTTTAGCACCCTTTTTATTTTGAAAGCTTTTTTTTTTTTTTGGAGGGGGGGGAGACAATGAAAGAAATTTCAGTAGTGAAGATGACTGATAAATATGGTTTTCCAGTAAGAGGTTTTACTGTATTTTCAACAATTGCAGTGCTTTGTTAGAATATTCTTGTAACAACATAGGATTAAGAAAATATCACCATCTGCAGGAATTTTGTTTCTTGCTGTGCATTCACTTGAAAAGTTATTCAGGTTGTATATATCTAATTTTTTGAACCATCTCATATTCAGAGCCATGCTTTCATACACAACACAAATCGGCGTTGTATTCAGACAGTTTTTGGGGGGGTGGGGGTGGGGATTAAAATTTTGAGGGGACTGAAACTTGTTGGCTGATTATATACATTAATACATCTAAAAACTGCAAATTGACTATAAAAAATTTCTTATGCTCATATATCACCAATTCCAAGAAATCTACACATACAATTAAGTGATTAAAAATGTAAATGTAAAAACCTTTGCTTTAATTCAGTAATGCACCACAGATTTCCCCATAGGGTGATGTAAAATATTGAGGATGCTAGCAAGATGACGCTGTGCAGGAGAAAATCCCCCCCCCCAAAAAAAAACATTAGGAGTGGTAAAGATGTCCTCGTCTTACAAGCATGTTTCGGATTATTAAGGAATCATTAAGTGTTGCCTGAAGATATGGTGTAAACCATTCCCTTGTGACTTGGTTCAACCCCTTTAGATTATTTGGATTAGCACATAGTCAAAATAAAACTTTTTTGATGCCAGTTTGAGGTGTCTCTATTTTTTTTTTTTTGTTAGAGTGTAAACCACCCACCGCCACGAAAAAAAAACTTTTTATGGAAATGATTACTAATAATTTGCTATTGTTAAAAATTAGGTAACAAATATTTTGTTGTATTGAAAGCACTAACGTCACATTAGCTACACTGAGGCTAACTGTATACATGGAAAGTTGCCATCTAGACGACTGAAATAAAGATGAATGCCAGCTTTCAAAATATGATTGTGCAGTGCAAATGTCTATGTTGAATTAAGTTTTTATTGCGGAAGTCCGATAAGTCAGTGCTTGAAAAATTGCTTCTTCAGCAACGACTGTTTAATGCTTTATTGAAGAATGATAGAAATTTCAGATTGAAGTCCATGTGGATGTGTTTTTTTTATTATAAAAATTTCCCTCATTTTCTTAATTAAAAAAAAAATATTTCTCCAAATATTCAGCTATAAATGAAAAGAATTATACTAAATATAAGGGGAGATCACCCAAAAACCTACGGGGGGAGGGGGCTAAACACCCCCGAGAAGATGCCTGAGTACATCACTGACAAATGAAACAAACGTTTTGGTGTGCTCTAGTAACAGCATAGTTTCAAGTGTGTGGACAGTATCACTGACTATTAAAAGCAGTTTGCATGATCCAATCTTGCATTCATGTCTTAATATGTATGTTAAGATACTATGAAAGTAGAGGCATAGCATCGTAATAGTGGCTTAATGGTATAAGAATGATGGCCTAGTGCTGTGTAAGACACTGGCACAATGCTTTGTAAATGATGGGTTGACGTGCGATGCATGGGCACAATGCTATAAAAACGATGGCTCGGCGTTGTAACAGGGGTGCAGTGTTGTATGAGCGATGGCTTAACGTTGTAGAAGACGTGGGCAGGATGTTAGACAAACGACGGTTTAACGTCATGTGATATGTTGGTTCAATGTTGTAAAGACATTGGCTAGGCGTTGTAACAGTGGCACAATGTTATTTGAATGATGGCTTGACGTTGTAGAAGACGTCGGCAGAATGTTGAACAAACGATGGTTTAACGTCATATAATACGTTGGCTCAATGTAGTAAATACGTTGGCTAGGCGTTGTAACAGTGGCACAATGTTATTTGAATGATGGCTTTATGTTGTATGAAACATCGGTTTAATGCTGGCACAATGTTATATAAACGTTCATCCTTATGTTGGATCAACGCTGGCTAGTACACTGAGCCTACCGGAGGCTGGTAAGTGGCCGCCGAGACATATGGAGGGAGGCCAATCGTAGTATCCGTACGTTTTGCCAATGTTTTGTGTTTTACGTGGGGCCAATGTAAGTGTGCTGCCTGGGGGTGGTTCTAAATTGAAAACTGTAGATTTTACGAATTGTTTTATTAGGGGGAGCTCTGACACCCCGGGATCCAACCCCTTCCAAAAACCGTCTAGCGTCTAAGTTAGAGTACCATGAGATAGTGTACCAGATTTGGTGGTTCTGAATTGAAAACTGTAGTTTTTAAGAAAATTTTGTGTGTGGGGAGCTCTGACCCCCCCCGGGCCTTGACCCGTTCCAAAAACCTACAACAGTCTAAGTTAGAGTACCATGAAATAGTACACCAGATTTAGAGGTTCTGAATTGAAAACTGTAGATTTTACGAAAATTTTGTATATGTGGGGCTCTGACCAACCGGGCCCTGACCCGTTTCAAAAACCGTCTACCGTCTAACATTTTTAGTGCCAAAGAAAAAGCGTAATATTCCTATCCTGTCTGAGTGTCCAAACCTCATAAATTTGATCAGGGCGAAAGACGTTCGAAATCGTACGTTTTCCTGCATTCGTTTTGTATGTAACCAAAATCTGTAAACGCGACGAATTGGTCCTCGACGAATTGACGTAGTCGACGAATTTGTCCGCGACGAATTGACGCTCGACGAATCGTCATGGTCGTCGAATTGACGCGCTACGAATTGTCACAGTCGACGAATTGACGTATAACCATCAGTTGGTGTCGTGTTAGCAGTAGCATGTACCTAAAATTTAGAAAAAAGGTTACTTCTATTGCCTTACAACTGAAAAATAAACCGCAATTTAAAAAAACAACAGTACTGGGAGCGTGGCGGGTGGCGGGTGGGGTGAGATAGCCCAGGTCTCGGACCCAAGATACACCAATAAGTATCACCTAAAGAAAACATGCAAATGAATGCCTGTAGCTGTGTAAGTCCATATTACATTCTTACAGTGTGGGACACTGAGTTATCTATTTGTATGCAACCATATCCAGTACTGATCACTAAAGTCTTATAGTTTTATTAACCTTAATCATTTAAATATATTTTACCGAATGCTTTTATTGCCATAAAATGTATGTTCATGCATCGGTCTACACTCCGAGTTAGTGTTAATCCTGATTGGCTGATTGATAACCTTGAATTATGTACTTCTGTTCCAAAAATTACATAAAGAGGTAAAACTACAGGGCTCTATAGGTAGCCCCTTATTTTTCCAGACAATCTTCATAACTTCTTCCCACATAAACACACGGAAAACACATCCTCCCTTGTGTTCAAAATCCAGAGAAAATTACTGTGCTTAGGGATACTAAAGTAAATATTGTGCGTGGGGGGGGGGAGACACTTTGTCCTAGTCATGCCACTGTGCTACACATAACACTACTGTAAAAGTATAATACAGTAGCATCGTTACTTCTAATCACTGATTTATATTAATATTTAAATCTGGCAAATAACCCAGATGCTAGTAAGTACATGACATTTAAGCTGTAGTGGCTTCGTAACTACCGTTTTAATTACAGTGACTTCATAACCTTAACACTATGTATTTTGAAAGTGTACTGGCATAGCTTACAACTGGTCTGTTTAAAATTTGGCAAACTATGTCAGCTAGTACCCTTTGTATTCTGTTAAAAATGATAGCTATGTATATCACTTGTACTTTTAAATTACATTATAAATGGTATTGTTATCTTACTGCTCACCATAATGTAGCCATACTTCAGGAAAACAAAGCATGGCGTGTAAGCATTTCATTCATCTTGAAGTTATTCCTCAACTCCGAAACTATGACAAATAGCAGAAAATGTCAATTGCGAAGTTTGGGAGCACCATGTGTTTGCTACAGATTGGTCATTAAAGGTGGCGGCCAATGAATGGGTGAATTAGACTGCACAGTGGGGATTGCAAGGTATGGAAGTGTATTTGCAGCATATGAGAGTACAGTGGCATCAGAATGCTGTCTAGGGGTTGGAGCAAACAATTGGTGCAGTTGAGGCCTGGCCCAAGAATATCTAACTGATAAGAAGGTAAGGCTCAGCGAGACGTAACTAGCGCCACTATATTATGCGGCAAAGAATTGCCGAAAGTATTACACAGAAGCCAACATTACAGGCTGATGCCGCAGGATGCCGGAGCAGACTGAGTTGTACTGAACATGCGTGTTTGTGTTCAAAGAATATAAACGCTTGTTTGTGTTGGTGTTTTGTTCAAAGGTTTTGTTGTTCTCATCTAGATCTGCATTTATATTACAGCCATGAAATACACCCACTCCATTCCCATGAATAACAATTCATGGAATGGAGTGGATGAATAACAAGAAAAAATTTGAAACCGCTTGAAACAAATATCCTGGAAAACCATTAAAACAACGTTTGTTGAAAAAAAAAAAAAAGAATTATACGCGTACAAAATTCATTAATTATTTGAAAGAAAAAAAAGCAACGCTATGTGGTGTACTCATCCATGGGTTGAATACACAAGACTGGGAGGAACTCGCTTCTAAAAATAACGAGAAGTAAAATAAAATATATTTCACTCTTTAAAACAAATGTAGCTTCGTACAGCGGAAAGGAAAGACACAACGTTAAAAATGTAACAGAAAGTGACATAACCCGGGTAAATATATATTTATTCAACAATCTCTTTTCAAGACGGCAAGACAGTACAAAACTTTGGAAAGCGACTCTAAGTATGTACACGCCTTGAAAATGAGTGAAGTTCCCTTAAGTTAAAAAAAAAAAAAAAAAACTATCGGTACGTTGAAAAAATTAATTTATCAATTATATGAAACTGACTTTTATGAAAAATACCTCGTAATATTGTAAAATGAAAGAGGGAAGCATTCGATTACACATTGCATACCAAACAGACAGCTTTAAGCATATACTTGAACGTGACAAATTAGTCCGGTCGGTAGAGAGCTCAGCCAAAGAATATAAACGCTTCGCGTGAAGAAGCTCAACTCTCGTAGAGATAACGAAAAACAGGCGACAGCAGCGCCACCATGTAATGCGGCCGTAGATGCTCTGCGGGAAAGTTAACATTCAGGCGCAATAAGCGTAGGGGAAACGGGACGGGAAGCCTATTTCACGGAAAGGAAGCGAAGCTTTGACCTGCGATTGTTTCCTTCGGTCTCATTGGGTATACTAAAGCTGTAGGGGCGAGAAATTACGCCCCTATATAAATTGTGTGATGGAGTTTAAATCCCATCGATCATTCTGGATATTAACATTTCACAATAAATATTTCCATGTATATTATTTGGAAACGAGTGTAACACGTGGCAATGCACGTGAAACGAGTGTAACACGTGGTAATGCACCAGACTAGGTGACATTTCGATGCGCCTGTTTGACAGGTCTATTGTATCCACAGAAGGCACAGCTATTGTTCCTGGCCAGAGGGAAATTTAAGCTGCAGGGCACCGTGAGGTGGAGGTCAACGAAGGGATTAGGTGGAGGTCAACGAAGGGATTAGGTGCAGGTCACCGGAAGAAGACACGTGTCAGGAGAGAAAGGTAGTATGGGGGTCACCGAGAAGAGCGAGGGGGGCGCCTGCTCTTGGAGGGCTTCGACTAGGGAGAGAGAGGGAGCCTCAGGCGAGTGAGGTAGGAGCCAATCAGAAGTCTAGTGAAGTTAGGAGGGAAAACTTCAGGGTAGGAGTGGAAGGAAAAACGAGGCAGTAGACGGGAAGCGAGCGTGAGAGACAGTCTACGGGGAGCGAGCGTAGAGGACGACAGCGTGTGCTGTGGACGGATGTATAGTGCTGGGAGTTAACACTGGGTAAAGAAAAGTTCGTGATAGAACGTGCCAGTTAGAGCACGGGGAAAGCCAGCGTAGTTGGAATCAGACACGTGTGTCTGGAACGACGTTCGGAGAAAGCATTTGGAGAGAACACGTGTTCGGGACGGAACACAAAGCATAGCTTCCGGAACAAAGGAAAAGAGACGAACGGAAGGTTGGATTGAAACCTTTCACGTCGGTGATAGAAAAAGAACGGGCAAAGAGTATTGGCAGGAAAGGGTATTCTGGAATAATTAGATACCCGGATCATTCTCACGTGGAACTGCAGTTACAAGAACTCGAGGTCAAGGAACAATAGCTGCCGAAACAATTTTCTTTTGATTAAATGTTTTGTTAAGTTTGCAACAAGCCTGAGAGTGAATTCATGCTTGGAATTGGTTTGCCATTATTTTTACTTCCCCTCTCCTGAATAGCAGATTTATAGTAAAGCTGGGAGAGAAAGAACGCCGGGCTGTCTTCAACTACCGTTGATAGACAGTCTCTAGACAACGAACCTTATAAACGGTTTTCCTTCCTGCTGTGGGGAAATTTTGATCAGCGCTGGAAGCCAGTGGGTGTTTGGCCGAGGAGCCATTAATTAACATAATGAGCTTCCACCCCTACAGCAGATATATAGGAAATGGCGCAGCCGGTAGGATCATTAGTAGGCGAGTTCAGTGGAAGTAATTAGGGCAAGTTTATTCAGCGAAATAGAGACTGTATTCGAGGACTCGGACAAAGAGGACGCCTAAGTGTAACAGAAGCACGTGGCGGAAAAGTGGTGAAACAACGTGAACTTCTGAGTGCAACAGCAGCACGTGGCGGAAAACGGTGAGACAAACAAAGGACTGTGCTACAATAAAGGACTATTGTGCAACGGAACCAGTGGACCAGAGAAGTCGACAAATAACGCTCGTAACCAGAGCAAGGATTGGAAGTACCAGGAAAATCCCGTAACCAGGGACGGACAATTACGTCTCGCGTGGCCAGCGTGACCGGGCGACATTCCTGTTTGGGACGCTCCTTCGAGGGTCGCGGTCGAAACCGCTACAGAGAAGCTGAAGGGTCCCGAGATGATCCGGTAAGTACCACTTTGTTGCCGAAATTTATATTCCTGGGTCGATACCGAGTAAAAGCTTAGGATAGAAAAAAATTTTGTAGGCAGTTAGGGGCCAAATGGCCGAGAAAAAAATTCTTTTGTTAGTTTGTAAAAGAATAGGTTACAGTAATTTTAGAAAACTCAGTGTCAGTATTTCAGTAATAATGCTTAAAGTGGGTAGGAATTGTAAAGTGTTTTGTTGTATGTAAAGAAAGGAAATAAGTAATATTACTAGGAATTTATTACATTACAAAAAAACTGTCAGTTAGTACTTCAAGGTTGAGAGCAAAGGCTATCGTCGGGAAATTGTAAAGTGTCATTATATTAGTGCATGTGTATTGTGGATTGTATATATATATTTATATATATATATATTTAGTGCATAACAATGGATGAGCTTTTGGATGGGAAAAAGAGTGAGGAAGCAGAGGACACGTGGTCCGAAGGGAAGGAAGAAGAAAAATGACTTAAATCCTAGTAATGAAGTGTCTATTAACGTAAGAAAAACGCAAGAGAATACAGTTGATAGGGAATGGCATTTTAAACTTAAAATGTTAGAAATGGAGGAAAGAAAATTAGCAGCAGAGCGAGAACAAAGGAATTTAGAGGCACAAAGGGAACTAGAAAAAATGAAATTGGAGATTCAGCTCTTAGATAAAAGGGAAGAAAGGGAGTTCCAGCTTAAGAAACTACAGTTAACTCAGGAAAAAGGAAGAGGCGTTGGCACAAGGAAAAAATCAAATGAAGTTAGCCGATTACATGAGGATACTAGAAAAGACCTTACCCAAAAAGTCCTAGTAAACCAGAAGAGGTTTTAGACTTTTTGATTCCTTAGAAAGAGCGTTCATTTTACATACAGTCCCAGAAAACATGCAAGGAAGATTAGTCATAGCGCTATTTAACTCAGATTGTGTCAATCATTTATTCCGGAGGCTTACGGTCGAGCAATATGATTGCTACGAAACCGTCAAAGAGGCCATTTTGGGGGAATGTCATTTAACCCCGGACATTTATCTACGACAATTCGAGGCACTCCGTAGGAATAAGGGAGAGAGTTACCAGCAATTGGCGGGACGCATGGGAAGAACTCTCAAATATTATGTAGCGAACAGTGGGATTAGTACCTTTGAGGAACTGATGAATCTTTTAGTTTGTGATAAGTTCAAAGGATTGTTATCACCCAGTTTAAAAACTTATCTGCTACAGAGAGGATCCCTGGGAAAGCTAGTTTTAGCGAAGGATTTAGGGGAACTGTGTGATCAGTACGAGTGCCATGTGGAAGCGTTAGAGTGGGGAGAAGAAAAAGCGAAAGGAAATTTTCGGGTAGGCTCTAACAGTAAGGGGCAGCATTATAGCCCGGAAGGAATGGGAACTGTGAAGAAAGAATTCAGTGGAGTTCCATTTCAAAAAAAGGAAATTTCCGACGGCAGGTCAGGAATTCCAAAGTAGAGTGGGAAACAGTAGACCACTAGGGAAGCCTATTTTGATGCGGGAATGAGATGCTTTCGATGTGGACAGATGGGTCACCGAAATTTTGACTGTAAGCAGAAGATACCCCAGGGACAGGACAGTAAACACACTCCGTATAATTGGAGAAGTGAGGCAGTTAAGAAAGTGAGCCGGGTAGCGGCGAAAGAGGAGGAAAGCATTGTAGAGAAACAAGGGGAACCCAAGCAAGACCTTGTCCAGGATGTGAGAAAGGTTAGTGCGAAAATGGGGAGAGTATTGTGTCCCACGGGCAGTAGCATGGAAGTAATGGAAATACCCGTAGGTGAACAATTAGTGGTAGCCACAGAGCAAGGGCACCAGGCAAAAATTTTGGTAGATAGCGGAGCTGAGTTCAATTGTGTGAGACAAGGCCTATTAGGGGAAGAACAGATGGAAGAAGCGGGAGAAGTGACGTTGTCCGGGTTTGATGGACGTACCGCGGTTTTTCCAGTTAAGAGGTTGCAGGTTAGGATTCTGGAGGCGGGATTGGAGAAGGCCGGGGACGCATCTTTAGGGGCGAGTGAGATGATTTGCGCTATTGTGCCGAATCTCACCAACGAGGTCATAGTTACCCCAGATGATTATGCCAAGATGACCACGTTGAGATATTCTAGTCCAGAGTGGGCCACCGATAATGGGAAGGCGTTATTGGAAGAGAATTCAGTCCAGGAGGAGAAACCAACGAGAGCCCAGGAGTTACGGACTCGAGGAACTAGCGCCAGTATAGGGGCTAACCAAATTGAAGGGAAGGCTAGTGGAGAGACGCTGAAGACAGGAGCAACGCCGGGAGAAGTAGGCGGAGCTTTAGGAGTAGAAGGGTCAAGCAGCCAGTCAGTCAGGGCCAGCCGCGCTTGATGAGGAGACCAGCGAACAGGATACGGTGTTTGGAGGTAATCCATGCCGCGAGGATGAAGAGAGCAGCCGGGAGGGCGAGGCGTCAGACCACAGCAAATTCAAAGTACAACCGGAGGAGGACGTAACCCTAACAGAGACACGCGAGTGGGGGAAGTAAGGAAAAGGAGGGTATGTCTATGCGGAAGGATTACTATATCATAAAGAAAAGGTGTTAGGGCAAAACACCAATCAGTTAGTAGTTCCCGAGAGTAGGAGGGGACAGATATTAAAGCTAGCCCATGATTCTGTGTTCGGAGCACACTTGGGACATGGAGAAATGTTGGAAAGAATGAGATATTTCTATTGGCCATCCATGAAGAGAGACATACTTACATACTGTGATGCATGTGAGGCGTGTCAGTTACGACGCCCCATCACAAGAGGTGACCGGGTACCGATAACTGCGGTTAGGAGGCCCGCGCTACCTTTTCAGACAAAAAATGTAAATCTTATTGGGCCGATAGATCCACCATCAAGTAAGGGGCATCGGTGGAAAGTAGTAAGGATGGACCAGCATACGAGTGGTCCGGCGGCCGTATTTCCAGAAGAGTGGGAGGAACCCAGGAAGATGGTCAGGAAAAGTTTAGAGGATGCGGTGTTCGCAAGAAATTTGGGACAGGTGGTCGGTTCGGGAAGTCACCAGCCGGACCCGGGAAAATTACAGGCGATCAGAGACCTGGATCCCACCAAAACCAAGAGGGAGGTACATAAGTTACTAGGGTTATGCAACCACTATAAGGAGGGCGTACCCAGATTCGCCGAAATAGCGAAGCCACTGCCGGATTTGACAGGGAAGAAGGCAGCAGAAAAAGTTGAGTGGACGCCAGCGCTCGGGGAAGCTTTCGAGTCGCTGAAGCAGAAATTATGTACAGCACCAGTACTGTCCACACCCAAATTTGACAAGCCGTTCGTGCTACATACGGACGCGAGTTCTTTTGCAGTCGCGTGTTGCCTAGGTTAACGGGATGATAGGGGGAGGATCAGGCCCGTGGCTTACGCGAGCAAGAAATTAAATGACACGCAAGCAAGGTGGGCAGCTAGGCACAAGGAGGCCTATGCTATTGTTTGGGCTCTACAGAAATTGGAAGGGTGGGTTTTTGACCATCAAGTAGAGATCTTGTCGGACCATAACCCCTTGATATTTTTAACTAGTGCGGCTTCACAAAGCTCAAAATTACAGAGGTGGAGTCAAGCCATTGCCCAATTCAACCTCACGATTTCTCACGTCGCCGGCAAACTCATTCCTCATGCCGACGCCTTATCCAGGTTGAATTTTAAAGAAAATAGCACGAGCTGCTAAAGACAGCATTACCACAGAAAAGTAGAGACCCAGTGAGGCTACTTAGTGGTACTGACGGTGTATATATGTGTGTATAAAGAAGTGTATTAATGCAGTGAAATCTTGTGTGTAAAGAAAAAAAAGGGAAAGAAAAGAACTGAACGGACACTGACTCATCATGCGAGAGGAAGATCCCGCATGTTTCGTCCAGCAGGCAGGAGCCTGTAGGGGCGAGAAATTACGCCCCTATATAAATTGTGTGATGGACTTTAAATCCCATCGATCATTCTGGATATTAACATTTCAGAATAAATATTTCCATGTATATTATTTGGAAACGAGTGTAACACGTGGTAATGCACCAGACTAGGTGACATTTCGATGCGCCTGTTTGACAGGTCTATTGTATCCACAGAAGGCACAGCTATTGTTCCTGGCCAGAGGGAAATTTAAGCTGCAGGGCACCGTGAGGTGGAGGTCAACGAAGGGATTAGGTGGAGGTCAACGAAGGGATTAGGTGCAGGTCACCGGAAGAAGACACGTGTCAGGAGAGAAAGGTAGTATGGGGGGTCACCGAGAAGAGCGAGGGAGGGGCGCCTGCTCTTGGAGGGCTTCGACTAGGGAGAGAGAGGGAGCCTCAGGCGAGTGAGGTAGGAGCCAATCAGAAGTCTAGTGAAGTTAGGGGGGAAACTTCAGGGTAGGAGTGGAAGGAAAAACGAGGCAGTATACGGGAAGCGAGCGTGAGAGACAGTCTACGGGGAGCGAGCGTAGAGGACGGGTGACGACAGCGTGTGCTGTGGACGGATGTATAGTGCTGGGAGTTAACACTGGGTAAAGAAAAGTTCGTGATAGAACGTGCCAGTTAGAGCACGGGGAAAGCCAGCGTAGTTGGAATCAGACACGTGTGTCTGGAACGACGTTCGGAGTAAGCATTTGGAGAGAACACGTGTTCGGGACGGAACACAAAGCATAGCTTCCGGAACAAAGGAAAAGAGACGAACGGAAGGTTACGACGATTGAAACCTTTCACGTCGGTGATAGAAAAAGAACGGGCAAAGAGTATTGGCAGGAAAGGGTATTCTGGAATAATTAGATACCCGGATCATTTTCACGTGGAACTGCAGTTACAAGAACTCGAGGTCAAGGAACAATAGCTGCCGAAACAATTTTCTTTTGATTAAATGTTTTGTTAAGTTTGCAACAAGCCTAAGAGTGAATTCATGCTTGGAATTGGTTTGCCATTATTTTTACTTCCCCTCTCCTGAATAGCAGATTTATAGTAAAGCTGGGAGAGAAAGAATGCCGGGCTGTCTTCAACTACCGTTGATAGACAGTCTCTAGACAACGAACCTTATAAACGGTTTTCCTTCCTGCTGTGGGGAAATTTTGATCAGCGCTGGAAGCCAGTGGGTGTTTGGCGGAGGAGCCATTAAATAACATAATGAGCTTCCACCCCTACAAAAGCATTTGTTTTTGTTGTTCTTTTCTGAGTATCCCTCCTGTTCCTTCTTTTGGTGAAACAAATATATACATTAGCAATTAATATTATTTTAAGGAAATTTTAGCAGTTTTATTCTCACTTTAAGCACCATAGTAATACCAGGTTGCTTGGCATGAATTTCATATTTACAGTATACCTTAACTGTCAAAAATGCTGAGACTGGTTTTGAATTTCCATGGGATTCGTGGTACTTCGTATTAAAAATTGTTTGCATGGAATTCTCAGTAGCAAAACAGAATGGGTTCCCACAAAACGTAAACATTAGGTACCCAGCAAAAACAGTCTTGCTGGGCCAGCACTGTCCGCCAATTTCCCAGTAGTAGCCATAATAATAAAAAAGAAAGAAAAAAAAGCAAAGACAACCGCAGTTTTCCAAAGCTACAATTTTTTTCTACCCTGCGCTGGGGAAATTTTCTCAACAGATCAGAAAAACACCCGTTTGTATCTGAGTAGGTTTGAACCTGGGCCGTCTAACTGAATCGGACTGGCGGTAGCAGAGCCTACGCCTAACTGAATCGGACTGTTTTTAATTTATTTATTCAGTCGTCGTCCATCGAAATTGATGTTCTTTTTTTAACAAAATTTTCTTTTTTTTTTTTTAACATCTTTTCTTTCTACTTCTCTCTCTGTATTTCTTTTTCTTTCTTTAAGCACATATAAATAGATATTTTGTTTGCCGAAACCACCTCAGAAATAGCCAGTGAAGTGGGCACTTGACACTATATTATATATATATAATCCACTGCTGGACGAAGGTCTCCCCAAGTTTCCTCCACAACGGTCTGTCTTGTGCCAGTTACCTCCATGTCACTCCTGCATACTTTTGAATTTCATCCACCCATCTCTCATGTGGTCTTTTTTCTGGACCTTTTTCTGTCCCTTGGAATCCAATCTAAAATTTCGGCTATCCATTGATGGTCTGTCTTTCTGGCAGTATGTCCAGCCCATTGCCATTTCAGGGATTTAACTCAGATCACGATGTCTTCCACTCTTGTCATTTTTCGGATCCACGAGTTCCTCTTCTTATCTCTCCTGGTTACACCAAGCATGCACCTCTCCATGCCTTTTTGAGTTGTCTGCAGCCTTTGTATGTCTCTTTTAGTTAATATCCACGTCTCTGCACCATACGTAAGCACTGGAAGGATGCATTGATCAAACACTTTTCTTTTAAGACATAATGACATATTGCTCTTGAAAATTATGCAGTGTCTTCCAAAAGCTCTCCAGGCACGTTTTGTACGCCGATTAATTTCTTCATCAATGTGACCTTCACTTGATACCTGCTGCCCAAGATAAACGTGCATGTCTGTTATCTCCAGCTTTTCTCCATCAATCGATAAATTTTCATTTCTTGTAAAAGCATTAAACATCACTTTTGTCTTCTGAAAGTTCATTTTTAATCCCACTTCTTTACTCTTGTCAGCATGTGTGAACTGCATATTTTGTTGCACTTTTCTTGTATATCTTTTAGAGTACAACAGAGCTTTATGCTTTGAAGAGTGCTTAAACTCAGTTTCTTGAAGATTTATGGGCATCCTGCAAACTTTTACTCTTCTGAAACTCTTATTTGCTCGTGGAAAGGATAACCTGACTATGGAGTGCACATTTTAACACAATAAATAATGACATGAAAAATTCATGAAAGGAATTAAAAAACTAAGAAATGTGCAAAAAATGTGTCGCCTTTTTTTGCAATATTTTTGTCAAATATCAAAGTTTTCAATGTTATCTGTCGCTTCTCCAAATTAAAAGGCAAGGCCCTGCAGCATGTTCATCCTAGGTATTATTACCCTGTGTGCAAGTAAGCAAAGTATTGTGACTTCCGTACATGTGTGGAATGCTAATTTAGTGATGACACACAGTGAATGCATATTATTTAAGGTTTCCTATTCTGGTGAAATAAGGTAACATGACTTCATTGAATGACAACTGTATGTACAATGGAGTACACTTTTGAACAGTGGCGTGAGATAGTGTTGATATATAGAGAGTGTAAGTGAAATGCACGTGCAGCTGCTCGGCCATACTCGTAGCATTTTCCAGGTAGTCCTTGTCCTACACCTTCCACGATCACATCTGCCTCGTACAACATAACATCTCTGTCAAACAAGTAACTTGGCAATGCTCTGGTAGACCACATCAATCCTTGAATAGGTTGAGCATTGTGAATGTTGTGTCCTTTGCACTTGCCCACCCGCAATATAGTGTACGAGAACTCGCTGGGGCCTGATGCCTGGATGTGCATGGAAGATACTGCGAATCATGGTTTTACCAATACGACATGGTACCCCAGCAGGCCATGTATCCTGGTGATCATCAGTGCCCCACAGACTGGTGTAATTATGTCCTCAATCAGTTAAAAGTCAATAAACCTATTGTAGTTTCTAGCGAACATTTTGTGGACAGATGAATTCACATTCACACATGACCACAATCGCAATAGGCACAATCACTATCACAGGAGCATGGATGATCAATGGTGGCTACAAGTATGTCCAGGTATGTTGGTGGTTTAATGTCTGGTGTGGCATCTGGAATAACACATTTGTCAGACCAGTATTCTTCCAAGGTTCTCTCTCTGGACTACAATATCTACAACTGCTCCATGGTACCATAATAGACTTTTTTGGATGATGTTTCATGTACAGTCTCATATGGGGTTTCAAAGCAATGGCACACATTGCACAGCATCGGTCAGCAACTTTCTCACCGCCACATTCCACTGACACATCTTGGGCTATGGTAGCCCGAGTCACCAGACCTAACCCACTGGATTTTTTTCCTGTTGAGGTTACCTGAAATCTAAGGTATATGACGCATCAACCCCTGCAGGTGTGCTGCAAGAGCAGGTTATTGCAGGATAGTTACTAGTGCTGAAAGTTAACTGATATTCTTGATACCTACTATGTAAGTCACATCCAGGAACACAATGTAACCAATGATGGACATGGGCATATGGAATACTCTTAACTTTGATAGGTATGTTTCTTTCTAGTAATGTAAGAGCTGAAGGCTTCTATGTCAACAACGCATGGCTACACTTAATGATTTGTGTAAGTTGATTGTGTGGTGAGTGCTATTAAATGTCTACAACTCATTCTGAGGCTATTATTTTCAGATCTTGCGTTCATATTACACTGCCATAATAGTGCTGTTTCTTCATCAGCTCGTCATGGCATTTACTTTAATGGTTCTTACCTAAATGCACTCATACAGTTGCCTCCTCAATGTACAGCCTAATTTTACCTATTGACCCACACATTTTATTACCAATTATAGCAAACACATGATGCTCCCCAACTTTGCAATTTACATTTTTTCAGATTTTGGGGTACTAACTTTCCAGATTTGCTACCAGGTGCACAACACGTTAAGCTTATTGGATCTTCCACCTGGCACATTTCCTGATCCCGTTGGTTCCACATCCTTAGCAGCCTATGTTTGCCAATGCAGCTGCATACACACTGAAGAGCAGTTGAATTAGATATACCTGTCTAGTAACGTGTAGCACCACCTTCCGCCCTGATGATGGAGGCGATTCGTCTCGGCATGGACTCGACAAGACACCGGAAGCGTTGGAAAGCCATACGGATCCACGACCCCTGAACAAGCTCCCACAGTTCACAAAGATTTGATGGAGGGGGTCAAAGCCTCGAACATCTCTCTCGATGGCATCCCAGATGTGCTCGATGGGATTGAGGTCAGGTGACCTAGCTGGCCAAGGAAGCGAGGTAACGTCGGTGGAGTGTTCATCCAACCATTCGGATACAATTCGGGAGCGATGGCACGGTGCATTGTTTGTTGCAGGATGAGGTCCCCAGAGGGATGTTGAAGACGCACAAACAGGAGCAAATGGTCGTCCAGTATATTCCGGTAACGTTGACCTGTGAGGGACGATGTCACACGTATCAGGGGTCCCATTTCAGTCCACGTAAACAGTCCCCAGACGAGAATGCCACCCCCACCAGCTTGAAGAGAAACCTGCTGGAAAGAAGGATCCATCGCTTAATGTGGTTTGCGCCGTACTCGTATCCTACCATCCGCATGTACCAACATGAATCTCGACTCGTCACTCCAGGCAACATTTTCCCACATGTCTAGGGTCCAGTGGCGATGTTCCCGCGCCCATGTTAATCTTTGCACCCTGTGATGTGCGGTCAGCAGCGGTACCCTCGTGGGACGATGACTTCTGTACCCCATAGCGAAGAGATGGTTCTGGATGGTGTGGCTGTTTACACGTTTTTGTGCACCAGCGTTAAATTTCCGAGTGATTTCTCGCACTGTGGCCCGTCTATCCGCTGTTACAATGCGAGCTAGCCGACGAGGACCCCGCTAATCCACACGCTGTTGTCCACGAGTGTTGACCCTTGCAGGGATGGTTTTACCGGATTCGATGTAGTCACGGTGCACCCGTGACACAGTGGCTCGTGAAAATCCCAGTGCCCGCACGACTTCCGAGATGGAGTGACCCATTCGTCGGGCCCCGACAATTTTCCCACGATCAAATGCGCTTAGATCCTTCGTCTTACCCATACTGCGTCCGACTCTTGCTGATTCCCGTCGCATCACTCCTTATATTGTCAGATCGCTGCATACGTCATGTCGTTTCCGTTTACAGGGCCTCCCAGAGCGCCACATTTGCATAACGCCAGCTGTCACTAATTCAATTGCTCTTCAGTGTATACGTATGTATATCCACTTTATATTATGTAATAAAAATAAAGGACCTTGGTCAATTTCCTAGGACATGTTCTATACCCCAAAATAAGACATATAGTCTATATAAACATTGATGAGGAACAATTTTGCTAACCCTTTATAACCCTTTTTTTTTAATGTAAATTTCTTCCCAATGTTAGCTATAAAAAATGTCTGTTGAAATGATTTTGGAGACACACAGTTCATTGATATGTTTACAGGAAGAAAATTGTTTGCAATTTCTGCTATGAGACACAACACAGTCTGGACATGTGCTTTTATTGACTGTTGAACACATTAAAATTTAGTGGAGGTGTTGTGGCTTGTCCGACAGTCGTTTGGAACTTGCTTCTGAAACGTTTCAGTGAATGTAATTGAGTAAATGAGAGTTTTTAATGTCCCCACAAGTAGAAATTCATTGGAAAATCTGGAAAGCACCAGTGACGTGCATTCCACCCAAGCAACCCAAGCAGTGCTTGGACATTGGGCAAACGAAATTAAAGATAAATAAAAAATCTCTACTTCTTTAAATTTCAGTTTTCATCACATATATAAATGACCACAAAGTTATAAATCCATTCTTATACATACTTCTGAAGTTTTTAAGTTTCATAACGGCATGCACACCGGCAACAACAAGGATGAGACAGGAGGAAAAGATGATGCTGCACTCCGATTGGTCGCAGCTGCCGAGCGCAGGCAACACCTGTCTCCCGTCACTGCCGCTGAAGGGGTGTTGCTATGACAACCTGACGGCACTAGTCTGCTAACCAATAAGAAATGCCCCTAGAAACGACTGTCTTAGTGTGTAGCAGCGCTTGGACTGCTTGGCTTATGGTAGCTAAACTGCGGATGCATTGTCTCAAGTTCTTTTAATCTTGTGTGCTGTGAATTACTGAATATATCGTGTATGTGTATTAAAAAGATTCTAAACAGCCATGTTTGATTCCATAAACGAAGACATTATTGCCGATTTGTTACAAACTCCGTTTTCTTGCCGAAGGTTTGAAGAAAAGAAAAATGCGATTTCGAAAGGAAGACCGATGCCTGCATTGCCACGTTTAACGCAGCAACAAAAGAATATTACTCGACATTTTCGAAACGCCACTTATGAAAGATGCGAATGGCTTGCTGGAAGTGTTAATACTAACAAACTGTTTTGTTGGAACTGTTTGTTCTTTAGCTATGACAGAAGCTCCACTTGGACAACAGGATACAGCAAGCTAAGTAATTTAACTGAAGCAATACCTGATCATAATGTAGCTGTTAGGCATATTCGTACGTCCATTGCATTCGCAACTTTTGGAACTATTCGTATTGAAACTGAGGTCAGTGACCAGATACGACAAAATATCAGTCAACACAATGGAAAGATAAAACGCAATTGCATTTCGAAACGGCTTATAAATGCCGTTCGCTTCCTTGCAAAGCTAGAAATTTCATTTCGAGGAGACGGCGAGTCAAAAACTTCCAACAACCGCGGAGATTATTCAGAACTTTTGGACTACTCTGCTAAAAATGATCCTGTACTAAAAATCATGTGGAGACTTTGACAGTATTCAAAGGGCATCAAATCGTATTCATAATGATTTTAATTGATTCTGTCACCATTGCACTGAATAATGAAATTAAACGCCAGTTAAAGCAGTCCGATTTTGTTGCAATATCAGCAGATGAGACTATCGACGTGTCGAGTAGGTCTCAATTTTCTCTTGTTTATCAGTATGCAAATGAAGGGAGGGTGGTAGAAAGATTTGTGTGCTTCCAAGAAGTTAGTGAGGACAAAACAGCGGCAGCACTTTCTGGTCTTATTTTGTCGCATATTAAGGACTTTTCAGACTGTGGTGGAAAACTCGTCGTTCAGAGCTACGACGGAACTGCAGTAATGGCCTCTTCCTTGCATGGTGTACAGTCAAATACTAAGGCATCCTTTCCACAAGCCCTCTTTGCTCACTGCTATGCGCACTATTTGAATTTAGTACTTTCCCAAAGCGCTTCAAGTATTTCTGAATCTCGTATCTTTTTTGTTACTCTTAGTGGGCTTGCAGTGTTTTTCTCGAGATCGCCAAAGCACTCAAAATTTCTTGATGCCTTTTTGGGGCGCCAACTACCCAATGTCTGCCCAACAAGATGGAATTCTCACCACAACTCGTCAATACTGTCCACGAGAAAACAGAAAAGCTTCGCCAGACTTTTGCTGCCATGTTGGAACATCAATCACAAGTAGAAAAGCTGTTGTTTAGGGTCCAATTAGTAGTTCTTGCAAGTGTTTAGGGTCTAATTTAGAAAACTTTGAATTTTGCTTTCTTCTTGCAACCTTTCATAGTATATTTTCTATCACCGATATTTTCTCTCACCGATTTTGCCCAGCGTGCTTCAGAATGCTTCATTGGACATTATTTACTGCAGAAGTAAGATAAGGGAAGCGCAAAATACTGTGAAATCTCTGAGAAGCCGTTTTCAGGAGGTGTACGAAGTAACCATCGTTGATGTTGGACTCCCAGGAAACCGAAACCTTTCTGGAGACATTACGATTACCACTAAATACAGAAGATTATATTTTGAAATTTTCGATAATGTCGAGCAACACATTAATTCTTCGAAGTACAGCTCTTACGTTCGCATTTTCCCAACCGATGGTTTGAGGAGCTTACTTGAAAATTATGGTCGCTGCTTTGATGAAGTACGTCTGAGAAACGAATTAATCGTAGCATAGAGTTCACACGAATTTTCTAAAATATCACCTATACAGCTAATGATGATGTTAGCGACTTCAGCACTTGGAAAATACATGCTGCAACTTTACCTATTGGCTTCACTTATAAGTGTGATACCTGTGTCCACTTCAACAGTTGAAAGATCGTTTTCTGCATTAAAGCGAATTAAGACATACACACGATACAGAACAGGGCAGAAGCAGCTCTCGCATCGTAGACTGATATGAATTGAAAGGGATCTGTTAAATACTCTGAAAGAAAGAAATACATTTTTCGATTATGTAATAGAACATTTTGCTGCAAGTGTTCGAAGAATGGAGTTTACTTTTAAATAGAAAGGTATGTTCACTGACTTCAGTCTATTCGGAAAACAGAAATCTTTTGTAATGAAACGCATATAGCGTATTAAATCTGTTTATTTTTGTGGTGTATTCAGAACAAAGATTCGCCAAGCTTTCGCACTCCACTGGGAGGATTTTTCAAGGCAATGGTAGACACAAGAAATGCTTTTGTTTCTGCCATTGCCTTGAAAAATCCTCCCAGTGGAGTGCGAAAGCTTGGCGAATCTTTGTGCTGACTACACCACAAAAATAAACAGATTTAATACGCTATATGCGTTTCATTATTATTCAACTCTGGTGTATTTAAAATAAAAAAGTCTTTTGTTTTAGATTTTGCTGTGTTGTGTAAAAGAATAGATATAAAAAAGCAGCTTATGGTACCCATATCGTACACCATGTTTTTCCATTTTTTGTAAAAAGGTGAAAAATAATTGACTTTGCGACTGCTTGGGTAGTCTGTTGGGTCACCACACTTCACTGGAAAGCACTAGTGCCAAGCTGAAAATCATCAGTGACCTATTCACTGGGCAGAATAGTTATTGTCCAAGAGTTCTTGTATCATATAGCTAAAATGACGTGGAGCTCATAGACTATATACATTCTGAACCATATACATTTATACATGCATAAACCATATTCATTGTGAGAAGTATCAATGGCACATTCTCTACTTCAGATGCCACCATGCATGTTTTTCTCTGCCCATAAGTGATTGTTGTGAGAATTTATGGTGCTCTCACTGGTGAATCCGGCTTCATCTGTAAAGAGCACTGATGAAATGAATGGGTCACCCGCCCATTTCTGCATACTCCATTAGCTAGTTGCTTGTGATGAATAATCAGGAGATGTGAAACCCTGGTCATGCTACACGTAGTAAGGGCACAAGCTCTGTTCATGCAGAACTCTCGACAAGGTCATGCTTGAGATATTTTCTATTGCAGTTATTTCTTCAGCACCAGGATTCTGTCCTCTAAAGCAAGTGTCCGGATGGCTCTTTGTCACCTACTGTTTGCAGTAATGGGCTCTCTCTCTCTCTCTCTCTCTCTCTCTCTCTCTCTCTCTCTCTCTCTCTCTCTCTCTCTCTCTCTCTCTCTCTCTCTCTCTCTCTCTCTCTCTCTCTCTCTCTCTCTCTCTCTCTCTCTCTCTCATGTGGCTGTAAACAGTGACAAATGTTTCCCTGTGTGGAAGGTGCTGATGTGGTAACATTTGATGGTAGATATGCCTAACTTCCCAACTTTTACCAAGTGATTTCAATGCAAAATATGTGTTTGTGTTAATTCATGAAATGAATAACCTTCCATGCTCATGTGAAAACAGAAGGAGATTAGTGTAACACAATATGTGCTTCGCACATGGTTCGTACACATCCTGGAAAAATCCTGGAATTCCATATTGCCCTGGAAATATCCTAAAATTCTGTTACATGTCCTGGAATTCTATCCATTCCTGCCTTTTTGTCCTTGCACAATGTTTCGTAGTTGAGGATTTTTGTCCTTGCACAATGTTTCGTAGTTGAAGATTTTTTTTTCTACTGATATAACTTGTGTCTAACAAATTTCCCTACCTCTCGCAAAATGCGGGAGGCTGTTAGTTTTCTTGTCTGTTAACAGTACTGAGCTGCCCCGGTGGCGCAGTGGTCTAAGCGATGGCCTCTGATCATTCGTCCGAAAGGGGTCCGGGTTCGAATCCCGGTGAGGCATGGATGTTGTGTTTGTCTTACGAATCCCGGTGAGGCTCTCTCCCTTTCCTGGAACCAGCGACCCTAAATTAGGGACGGGCGACTGCTTATAGCCCATTGAGTTGCTCACAGTGGTCGTTAAACTTCCAATAAAAAAAGAAAATAACAATACTGAAGCTGTGTTATTAGCACGTCATTTATAAAACAAAAGATTGTGCCTATGTTATCACTTTGTCCGCCGTCAGTGGACACCATATCTCTGCAACTATCAGTCCGATCTGAAAAATTGCTTTTACATTGGGAAGCTTGAAATGTGAGAATGATGATCTTTGCATTCCGCTTTTTTTCTGATGCACATTTCCACCGCTAGAAAGCGTAAATGCAGATTCTACGAATTCAAAATACATTTTATTTCGTATCTTTGCTTCTAAATATCCAGATGAATAAATTATTTTATATCAAAGACAATTATAGGTACAGTCACTTCTTCAAGTAATGCGTAGATTTTGCGTAAAGGTAAATTGTGTTTTTGCCAATATCTCTGCTTATTGAAGTCCTATTTCAAAAATTCTTCCTGCATCGGATACAGCTCCTGATGGGAAATGTTTTGCACATAATTCCTAATTTCTGGTAAAGAATGCTTTTCGGCCACAAGAAGGCATAAGTGCTTATATCTGCTTTGACGTATTCACAGCAAAATCTGAGCTCTTCTGAAAACTCTTAAACAAATTATTTCATGGACCTATATCTCTCACCTCGGAAAACCTTTTGAAAATACCTCCTGCTTAAAATAGCGCATAGTTTTCCTACCAGGAAGTCTAGACATATATCTTATTTTTGTCAATATCTTTGCTTCTAAGAGTGGAATTTGAAAAAGTATTTCTTTGTTGGAGAGCGTTTCGAGTGCAAAATGTTTCTAATCTAATTTCAAATTTTTCCGAATGCACAAGTGTGCCACTAGAGGGTGTAAGTTCACATTTTCTTTTACAACAATATATACACGACTAAAAACCCAATTGAAAAAGTTATTTTTCGGCCAGATACTACAAACCGAAAATTCCTTGTGTGTTTTCTTCCCAAAATAATGAATGGTTTTGCTGCTAGGGTGCACAAATGTTTAATCTGTTTTTCTCAATATCTCTACTTCTAAATGTGTAATTTAAAAAATTCTTTTAACACCGGATAACACTTTGTGTAACACTTTACTTTGTATTTGAAGAGTTTTGAAGTTCAGAGTTCTATCACTACTTGGTTGTTTGTGTTCTTCCATTTGCAGCGTTTCTCTGCTTCTAAAAACCCTATTGAGAAATTCCTTTTTCTACTGTGTGCCATTGGCCACAATAAAGATAGGAAACATTATCCTATTTAAATAATGCACAGCTTTCCTGCTAGGGGCATAAAGGTCAAAACATTTTTCTTGCTATCTCTGCTTCTGGGAGATGTATTTGAAAAGTCCTTTTTCCTTAGCATAGCTTTTACCATGAAGAATACTTTTTGCCTACTTTCAACTTTTCCATTATGCAAAATTCTTCTGCTACAAGGTGTAGAGTTACATCATATTTCTTCTTTGAAGTGTTCAATTTGGAAATCTCTTTGTCGCTGATACTTTCCTTCTGCTAGGAGAAACTTTTTGTTAATTTTCGTAGCATACTGTACTTTTTAGCCATTGGTGGAAGTGAGTAGCTGTTTCTTATTCTGTATGTTTTATTGATTGCAAAAATTCAGTTGATTTTTTTAACCAGTTGCATTGACTTAAGTAACTTTGATCAATTTCATTCTCATTGGAAAGATTCAAAAGAAGTGCTCGTTACAACCGAAAAATTCAGTGTTGTCTTTCTTCAAATATTTGACCTTCCTTATCCTTAAATTTCCAATGTCAGCATTATTTAAAAATATATATATATATATAAATAGTATTTAGTTTATTTGTGGTATATGGAAGCATTTTTGATACATTTATGTTCTAACTATGGATTTTATACCTAAGTATTTTTGAGTTTTATGGTTTTTTTTAATTCTATAATATTCTTCAATGATTGAACTAAAAGCCAAAATAAAAATAAATTTTTCTCAAATTTAGTATAGCATAATGTGCATAAAAGTTTTGTAAAAATTAAACTACTTACATGTTCAGCGACGTTTTTGGTATTTCAGTATTTATCTGTGATTCTAAGTTTCTTATTAGCTGCAGCAGACGTCATTTTTCAACATTCTGTATTAAGTTTGTTCAAGCCTGTAGGGAGCTGTTTGTTGTAGGTTACAGGTAGAACATACCTATGGTTTCTCAATATTTTAAGTAGAAGCGTTTAGATCATATGTCCTGGAAAAGTCTTGCAATTCTACGATTAAAAAGGGTGTATGAACCATGCTTGCATCTAACCTGCTTGCAAATGACAGCTCAATGAAATACACAACATTGATACAGAGCTGTAATTGGCATTATTCCTAGCTCTGCTGCATCAGCACTTTTATATGGATTTTTTGCCTTATTTTGACATGTAGAATATGTCTCTAGCATGTGGCCAGATCATTTAGATACAACCTGTGTGTAATCAGCTTAACATTTTGCTTTCAGATAATGTGCTGCTTTAAATTTAAAAAAAAAATGATGTAAATTTAAAACTTACACAATCATTACTCAAAAATGTCTCCTTTCTCAAAAAATACTTCATGAAGAAACAAATAAAGAAATACATTTTTTTTCTTATAAAAATTTGGTAAGTGGAAATTTCAAACTTGATTTTCAAAAGTAATGTTCAAGAATGAACGTGTTTATGGAATTTCAATCCTACATATACTGTATACAGTAATGAACAAGTTAATCCAAGCACTAATATTTTAAAGAAAAGTTGTAATGTTGTAAGAAAATAAGTACAAAATTAAACTCCAACTTTACCTAATAATTAATATGTGTGTGCTCCTCTGTTCCTAATAAGTTCATTAATTCACTTAGGTATGGACTCTACCAACAGAGAATGCATTTTTATTTCTGCATCTCTAAACCATACCTTTATAATGGATTGTATTAAGTCATCCTTTGTGTCACAATTAAGTTTTCCAAGTATCTTTTTCATTATGGACCACAAATTTTCTATTAGGTTAATGACAGGAGAATTATATGGGTACTGGAGCATTTGCATGTTGTGATTTTTGAAGAACCCTCCCTTTTTTCGAAGTGTGGCATGGTGTGAGATCCTCTTGGAAGACGAGTTCCTTGTATTTCTAGATCTGTGGGTAAAACTTTTTTTTTTCTCCAATATTTTTATGTATTAGTCACTTTTCATCATACTGTCAACAGGCACAAGTCATCCTGGACTGTTATGTCCAATACAACCCAGAACATCTGTTTAACTGAGTTTGTAGAAGCTTATTGAAGTCTGAGCTTCCGATTTGCAGACATAGGGTACTCGCTCTCCTTGGACAACGAAATGGCTGTCATCTGAGAATGTGACCACCTTCCATTTCTCGACTTCCATTTCTCAATCTTTGTGCACTTTTGTTCACTGAAACCCCTTCTTGTGCATAGCTTCCGTCAACAGTTGTTCTTTTTGGTCTACTGGCAGTCCTACTAGCTTCCGACAATCTTCGATAGACTGTCATGTCAGAAACATTAAACCCACTAGCTGCCAAGTCTTTAAGTCTATAGCAGACAATCTTGGATTCACATTACTTTTTTTAACTAGTAACCAGTCTTGAGTATGTGTAATTTTCCTTTTTCACCCATATTTTCTTTTTCTGTCAGGGAGAAAAGGTATTTGTCTAACCTCTTTTAAATTGCATTAACAGTACGTAAAGGCTGTTAATACAATTGGCAATTTGTCACTCATTGGCAATTTGTCTTGGAGATGTATCCATTTTGTGTACACACAAGAAAACATGGAAAATGCTATTAAGAAATGTAGGTTTTGGTTAAACGTAAAGCCACAACCGACACTTGTAAACTGAAACCAAAACTAACGTTATTGTGAACTAAAACCAAAAACTTGACAAAGATTTTTACTTGTTCGGATTAATTTATTTGCTACAGTATATATATTTTCTCTAAATATTGCAGATAGCAGATATCTTTGAAATTTATGCACACACACATCATTTAAAATTTTGCTGTATGGCCACTTTTGTGATGGGGAGCCAAAAGCAGTAGACTGATATGAATAATAATTTTTCATTAAAATTTCAGTATGATAAAAGTTATAAAATTTCCCCAAAATTCAGTTTTCTTAATTTCCAGTTATAAAATTTCATCAAAATTCATTTCGAAGAAACTTATTTACAACTCCCAGACAGTGTCTGCCTTCCCTAATGGATTTCTGATTATTTAAATTTTAAACATATTTCTTCTTTTGGAAATATTTATCCGCAGTCATTTGGATAAACTCATTTGAAAATGAGATGTCATAAAAGTATTGATTTAAATATTCTAATTCTAGATAAGTTACACTCCTCAGGTCTATTCACTATGCTTATTTTAATAGAATGACAATCTGGATTAAAATGATCATTTTTGACAAACATTACACATAGGATGCCAGATATAATTGCATTCATTCGTATGGAGCCAGATTACAGCTGCCAGTTATTTAAGGACTGCTTGACCTAATAGACAGATTTGAACTTAAAACCCATACGAATCTTGGAAGTGTGTATCCATTTTCATGTTTACATATTTACAAAAGAAAAAAAGAATTATCATTAATATGCTGTTATCCAGTTCATTCATTTCAAACTAAATGTGGCATAAATAATAAAAAATAACCAAACAGGTTGGTTGCTTCTAAAGGTTTTTTTTTTTTTTTTTTTTTTTTTGGTAATTTATTTAGGTTTCTGGATGTGAAATTCATCAAAATGCATTTAAGGAAAGCCTAATTGTAGCTTCCTTTGATTCTTGGTGCACATTGCCTTTGCTAATTTAGTCATGTTTCCAACTGCAGATTTAGGCATAGTTCCATCTTGCAAGTGTGCGTTCATAGATTTATTTATGTGTACTACAGTTTCCAAAATAGATATAGCAGACAACGTACTTTTAAGAATTTAGAAAAATATGGCAGACCTGATTTATGTTAATCACAGTTAGTCTACTAGGTTGATTTGATTCAAAATTACTATTTCTGAATCAAATTTCACTAATTATTCCAACTGTCTAATTCCTATCAAGATTCCGTCATTCAACTTAATTACAGCTTCCTCTTCATTGATGTCTTGCACACACTAGCATCAATGAAGCAGAAGCATCAGTATACGTACCAAAATCCAAGAGGCAACTAGCCGACTGAGCTGCAAGACATCTAGTAGAAGAATCAAAGAACCAATTGAACGATGAAGAAACCAGAAATCACACACACACGACACAAATCTGAAACTTTGAGACAAGTTAATTCAGAAGTTTTAATAAGCACACAAAATACAGGACCCAAATATGTACAGTATTTGCACCAAGATGAGAGAACAAGTACAGTCAACATCAATTCACTCATACTGTATGTGCAGTGGGAAATGTCAAGAGACTTCTTTTAACTTTGGGCTAGCGGGCGGTGATTCTGTGAGGAC
The DNA here is from genome assembly GCA_039090855.1 of Macrothele yani. Classification (NCBI taxonomy): domain Eukaryota; kingdom Metazoa; phylum Arthropoda; class Arachnida; order Araneae; family Macrothelidae; genus Macrothele; species Macrothele yani. Next base: position 68,269,067 of record CM076993.1, on the reverse strand, counting down.
ATACTTCTAATTCATATAGCTTCTTAAAGCTTTTTGTAGAAACATCTGCTCAAAATGTCTGGTTAGTGGTTAAAAATTCACTTATATAAGCAGATCCACATATTTGTAGTGATTTACACAATTCTTGCACGATGGTTATAGCATGACCCTGTCTCAGATTCAAGCAAGCAATAGGCGGGGGGGATTACAAAAAAATCAGCTACTAATTTTTTTAAAAGAAGTACTCTTAAAGTATGAAAAAACTTACCCTCCCAAAACAGGGCCGTGATCTTATTCTACAAGGTCAGGACCTGTGTCACATTTGTTTGCATGCAAAACTGTTTCAGCATACCCATGATAAAAAAAACATGTTTCTCTTGCCTTAGGAGCATGTATATTCGTATAAACAAAGATATGTCATAAAGTGTTGTTTGCTCTTTACATTATTGTAGTGTCATAAAATTTCGTCATTATGAACTTGCCTTTAACGGTTCATCTTACTGTAATATGAGAAAACATATTTTATTTTACAGTTAAAAGAAGTCTCTTGACATTTCCCATGGCACATCCAGTATGAGTGAATTGATGTTGACACTTATTCATGGCAAAACAATCTGTATTCACTTTAACTGCATGTTTAACAGTTTGTACATGTGCCCCTAAATATTTTCTGTTGTCACCTCACCAGCCTGTAATATGATGTGTCGCTATCACAGCAGTACAAGAATTCATTATCCATATTTTCTATGGAAAAAGGTTTGACTAATGTTTCATATGTCAGAGTGAATATTGTGAATAGTGCTTTCTGTTTTTTTGTCTTTTTGTATTTCTTTTTTAGGTCTACACTGTCAAAGTCACTTATTAGGTGTACAACTTTGATACTTCAGTAACTATGTTTTAAAGCAATTATCAGGACAGACAATACATGTACAAAATCCCTTATAGAAAATAAATAGTTTGCAAAGTTTCATTTTGTTGTGTTATAATGCAACTGCAATTTAAAGTCTGCATTTCATTGTGTTATTACTCGTTTCTTGCTTCTTCTGTTATTATTTTCACAGCTTCTAAATTTGGATTCGGTGGGGTAAAATCTATAAATTTATTAAAGAAACTCCTAATTACTCAAGGTATTAAATAAGAGAATGCCCATGCAAAAAAAAAAAAAATCTTAGTCTCATGTACATTATGCCACTATTGAAGATATTACCAATTGTATAAGAAATGAATGCCAAAAAGGAAATTTGGACATTGGTATCTGTGCAGAATGATATGCCACTTGACAGTGAGCAAAGACAAGATTAACAATTGTGCAAGAGGCTATTTGTTACTTGCTATTGGTGAGACGGAAGCAAATATAGGGTCAGCATTGAAGGGGAGAGAGATACACAAAATAGATCAGTATATAATGAACTTGCATAGTTTTTAAGTCTATGAAAATATGTGACACTGCTTGGATAACTGGATCAGACCACTGTGTAAAAGCACAAAATGTATTGCACATAGTGAATACAATCCCTGGACTACAGGATTTTGGTAATTTTTTTTTTTTGGAAGGGGGGGTCACAGTACTCCTGGAATTTAACTAACTGAAATTTCAAGATTAGAAAGATACAGTTCAATTACCTTATAATTATAATATTTACATTCATGAAATTGGCTCAGTTACATAGGATTACCTACAGTATACAGTTACCTATAATGTTGCCCCCCCCCTCCTTCTGGCACTTAAAACTTGTAATATGTAAACTGAAGCCATAGACTGCTGTATCCTTTGGCAGTAATATTAACTACATGCTATACAAGTCATGTTGAACTTTGGTAGGTGAAAATGTTTGTCATTCATCATTAGACACACTGATGTAATACCGTTGACTGTAACAGTTTTTTCATGTTCTTAGCCTCTTGCATATGTATGTGTATCATGTGTGAGTCGTTCCACGTCAAATCCATGATTTTTTTATTTTTTTTTTTACAAGTACTTATCCCCTAGCATGTGTCATTCCCCAAAGCTTTCATTTTTTATTGTTGATGAATCAATAGATATCAATATTTGAAATTATGAAAATGTTGGCTTGTGGGATCAGTGTTGCATTCAGAGAGTTTTTTCCAGGGGGAAAATTACAAATTTCAGGGTGGGGGCCAAAGTTTGTTGACTGATTATATACATATAATCACAATTTTGTTACTTATGTATATAAAAATTTTAAATAGAGTACAAAAATTTGCGTATGCTTTTATATCGCAAATGCAAATTCCACAAAATCTACACAAACAAGTGAGTAAAAATGTTATACCTTTGCTTTAATTCAGTAATGGACCACGGATTGCACAATGGGGTGGTGTTACTGGTGTAAAATATTGAGGATGCTAGTAAGGTAAGGCTGTGTTGGAGAAAATCCTTCCAAGACATTATGGGTGGTAAAAATGTCCTCGCCTTACTACTAGCGTGCTTCTTATTATTAAGGAATCATTACATTGTTACCCGAAAACGTATGGTGTAAGCCATTTCCCTGCTTTCAGTCTCCTTAGATTATTTAGAATAGCAATTAATAGTAAAAAAAAAAAAACAAACTAACTAACCGTTTGATGCCAGTTTGAGATGCCTCGATTTTTTTCACATAGTAAAAATCACCACCGCCAGGAAAAACAAAACTCATTATGGGAACAATTTCTAATAATTTGCTATTGTTAAAAATTAGGCGGCAAATATTTTGTTGTATTGGAAGCACTAACATCACGTTAGTTACACTGAGGCTTAACCGTATACATGGACAGTCGGCATCCAGAGGACTGAAATAAAACTGAATACTATCTTGCAAGATATGATGATATATTGCAGTGCAAACATCTCTACTGTGTGGAATTAGGTTTTTATTGTGGAAGTAGTCCGAGGTGTCAGTGCTAGAAAAATTGGCTCTTCAGCAAGGACTGTTTAATGTTTTGTTGCAGGGTGATAAAAATTTCAGACTGAAGTCCATGTGGACGTTTATTATTATTATTATATTTTCCCTCATTTTCTTAATTTTTTTTAAAATCAATTTCTCCAAATATTCAGCTATCTGTATAAACGAACACAGACTAAAATAAGGGGAAAGCGCTCAAAAATCTACGGGGAAGGGGACGGGGGACGTTCGTGGATTTTCGGAGGGGGCTAAGCACCCCCGAGAAGATACCTGATTACATCACTGTGTGAAATGTATTTGCACAAAAACATGATTACCTAAATTTCTTATAATGATGGAAATACCAAAATTGCCATCTAACTTCCTATGCAAAATCCATTGGTGCAATTGAACGTTTCTGTCAAAGTTTTTGAGTTTTAAGCATTGTTTTTTTTTTTGTTAATTAGAAGGAACTGGTATGGCCTTGTATGTATAGAAAGTTACAAATATGACCTAACATAAAAAAAGAAAAAAAGTGTGAGTGAGTGAGAAGAGAAAGAGTGTTAACTTTCAGCTGAGGAGCTAAGAAACGAATTTTTTAAACATTGCGTACACAAAAGCAGTAAAATGGTGTATCTTCACAAGTAGCTAACCAACTCTTGATTTTTATGCTGTATCTGTCGTTAGCTAAGGTGTAGTAACCAGCCGTCTGCATCGAAGCCCCGTACGCAGCAGGTTTCGCTGAACTGTCATTTTAGACACACTTCCGGTAGCCCCCTGGTTCATTCGACCAGTGAATTGCTCCACTGTATCGTGTCGATCGGCCATCACGCACCTTTGCAGCCGACGTTCACCTCTCACATCAATGGTACGTAGTGCTCCGCAGTTTCCAGGTCGCTTATTCGCAGGGGTGCCATTTCTCCAATCACAATACACTTTAACCCCAGCAGCACGCGAACAGTTCACAAACTGCGCTATTTCAGAAATACTGCCAGCCCTGTCCCGAAAGCCAATAATTATCCCTTTCTGCAAATCTGATAAATCGCTCCTTTTATCCCTGACAGCAGCGAGTGATATGTTTTCAGAATGCGTACAGTACACCATATGTACCCTCCAAGCCACCTCACGACACGTGCCTACTTTCATTGGGTACGCGCTGTTGACGTCAAAAGTAGGAGGAGGTGGTCACAATAAAGTGACTCGACTATATATATACACTTGTATATAGTATATATACACGGTCGAGTCATATTAGTGTGACCACCAGCTAATACCCAGAGTAACCGCCATGTGCAGCACGGACAGCAGCTAGACGGGCTGGGAGTGACTCAATAAGGTGCTGGAAGGTGTTCACAGGTACGTGGAGCATGCTGACTGCAGTGCCCTGACAGCTGCTGGAGGGTGCGTGGTGAAGATCCTTAGAGTGAACAACACGATCGAGGTGGTCCCACAGATGCTCAATTGGGTTTAAATCTGGGGAATTAGGGGGCCAAGGTAGTCTTCGTTGTGCTCTTCCAACCACTCTCGGACATTTCTAGCTGGGTGACACGTCACATTGTCGTCCTGGAAGATCCCATCCGCCCCAGGGAAGACAATCAGCATGTATGAGTATACGTGGTCTGCAAGGATGAATTCATAACGAATTCGGTCCATAGTGTCTTCCACAAGCATGAGTGGACCCAGAGAATGCCACGAAAACATTCCCCAGACCATAATGCTGCCCCCACCAGCTTGTGTTCTTTCAGCAATGGTTGAAGAGTGTTTGTTCTCCGATGTTTCTCGTCTCATACGCCAACGTCCATCCGTTCGATGAAGCTGAGAACGTGACTCATCGGAGAAGTCAATCCTTTGCCCATCAGCGGAGGTCCAATTCCGATACTACCGTGGAAATGTAAGCCTTTTCTGCCGATGCACCTTCGTTAGCATAGGTGCAGTGACCATCCGTTGGGAATTATGAAAAATAAAAATACAGAAACGTATAATCTGTAGCACCTTTATATAACTGAAATAGGCATATCCTTTATATAACTATTTATTTTATGCTCTTCTCGTTTTTTGTTTAAGATAGCGCTAATTTTTCATATTTTTGATAAACGTTTGGAAACAAAACGTCTCGGGATATTTTTATAAAATCACAGGCTGAATTTCATTTTTTAAATAATAATATTCAGCAAAATAATATTTCTATTTCCTTGTTCATTTTGCTGATGGGCAGGGTTGGCAAGGTAATTTACTCGTTACGTGTTTTACGTAAATTACGCGTAATATACAGGTAATTTACTTGGCGCAGAAAATCAGTTTTTTACGCAGACGTAAAAAACTAATTTTCTTTCATGTGTGTGTATAAATAATGTAATATAAAAACCAGTTAAATTATATTACATTTTAAACTTAAAATTTCTTGTATATTTCACAACAAAATCATTATTCCTTTAAGATTGTTCATACAGCTCAGCCACCTATTAACATATTTCTTTTTAGAAATTATAATGTATCTGTTGTTTCTGGTATATTAAAAACGGAGATAATAATCTACCTCTTGCACTAGTATCGATAAAATCAAAATATTGATTAGAATTCAAGATTTTATTAACAGCTTCAAATTCGTCGAGTGTATTTTCACATTTATGTAATTCTATAAAATAAACAATTTTATGTTCAGTTTGTTCACCAAAGAAAATATTTTGACATGAATGTCTGTGGCATGTCTATAATGCAAAATATTGTACATTTTCATTGAATAATATTTGTGTTTGACATGTTATCCGGGTGTGCACTTCAAAATCATGATTTTACTCTTTTAAAACTCTAAACGTTTTTCATATTGATTGTGCTATACTCATACCCTAAAAGGAAAAAACTGTAGATTTGACAAAACATTAAGCTACTTGTTTTAAGTGTAACTCTTTAAATGTTTATAATTGTCACTCTCAGTTCTCACACATCCTTGATCACACTAATAATCGTCACTGTTATGTTCTTGTAACTTAAGAGTATAATATATTTGAACCAATTTCTTCGGACGTTCGAAGCTGGGCCGGTTTCTTGCAGTACTATGGACAAAAGACCAATTAGAGAAAAGTCTTTCAAGCTGGGCTGAAGATGCTGGGATGTTGATTAACTTCAAAGCAACTGCTGAGAACTCCTTATGGTGCCTGCTGGTGAAGTACCAGAATGTCTGTGGTGATTTAACACTCTTCTTCATAAGCGCTCCAAACTTTCCAGGCCGCCCCGGTGACGCAATGGTCTAAGCGATGGCTTCTGATCATTCGTCCGACAGGGGTCCGGGTTCGAATCCCGGTGAGGCATGGATGTTGTGTTTGTCTTACGGCACTGGCTCTCTCCCTTCCCTGGGGCCAGTTGCCCTAAATTAGGGATGGGCGACTGCTTATAGCCCATTGAGTTGCTCACGGTGGTCGTTAAACCTTCAATAAAAAAAATAAAAAAACTTTCCAGATTTTTCTCGATACTGTTGAAAACTGGTTATCCCCGAGGGGTCGAGATTTAGTAAAATGAACTCCTCTGCTTGTTCATGATGCTTCTCATTCATTTTCTGCCCCTGGTACACAGGATGGAGAACATTGGCTGCAAGGCTGTATACATTTAGCGATTAGTTTCTCCTTTTTTCTACATGTGGCATGAGGTCCTAATGGTCCTCAGGTAGACGTAAGTCCATCCACAATTCAACTGCATCTGCAGCAGTTGCTTCTTTTTTCTGGCATATACTAGCATTTATTAGCTGACTTACTGGATTTTTTTGTTTTTTTGTTTGGAGGTTTAACGACCACCGTGAGCAACTCAATGGGCTATAAGCAGTCGCCCGTCCCTAATTTAGGGTCACTGGTTCCAGAGAAGGGAGAGAGCCAGTGCCGTAAGACAAACACAACATCCATGCCTCACCGGGATTCGAACCCGGACCCCGTTCGGATGAATGATCAGAGGCCATCGCTTAGACCACTGCGCCACCGGGGCGGCATTACTGGATTAAGCACTGGGATTGTATCGGCAACTTCTTTGAGAAATACACTATCATAGAGGAGGGACTTAATTTGAGAAGACAATTTCTCAGCTTCATCAGTGGCAGCAACTTTCCTCATTACACTTAGATTGTTAGTCAAGGACAAACAGGTGTCCCTCTGAGAACACCAGCGAGTGTGTGCAGCGGGCCATACTTTAGAGCCACCATTTTCTGTCAGTTCATGTTCTCGATCAGGATACTTGAAAGACCTCAACACCATGTTCACACGAGATACAATGTTTTTCGATAGATGATCCTTAGCTAGAGGATTTCCAGTATGGGCATTGCAGGCAGAATGCCACAGGCCGTAATTTTTACCCATTTTAACCATGTTACTGGTGTTCTCGGAAACTGTACAATAAATATTTACACTGTATTGTTCTTTAGCTAGCTTTTTTTATTCACTGACCACATCACAAAGTGTTTCACCTATTTCTGGCGAACCAGACATGTCGAAAGCATAAAGAAAAACACTTTCAGCTTTGCCACTACTTCCACAGGGATTGTAAAGAAGTGTTACAACATTTTTCGTGTTGTTCAATTCATTTTTCCAACAGTCTATGAGAAAAACGTAGTCTGTGTCTGCAGCACTGATGGTGATCTTAGTAACTTCATCATACACTTCGTCCAGAAGTTTATCAGAAAGGACTTTTCTTGTTGGTGGTTTATAGGCAGGCCGAATTTTTTGACAGAACTGTTTAAAATGCACCGATTCTACCACACTAAATGGGATGTTGCAACCATAGAAAACCTTGGTAATAGCAAGATCTATTTCCTGCTTTGTGGAGGCACATATTCTGTCCAAAAAATCGGTTATCTGTCGTTTAACCGTGGAAGGTTTAGAACTTACAGTGATAGGTGATTCAAGGTAGAAACTGTCTTCCTCTTCATGAGATGAGGAGGGTACACTCGTCACCACGGACACGGTTGAGCAGGAACTGGGGCAGGGGCTTGCAACTGGAACCAGAGGATCGTCCATGTCTATAGACATTTCCGAGTTCGATCGATGCAGGATAGAGATGGAATTCGCCGGTGGTAGTCCTGGCAGTGGCAGCGGTTGGAGCTTTAGCAGAAGTCCGGGCGCAGACCTTCCTGTCGGCTTTCAGATGCTCCCTTGCTGTATTCTTGACAGTTAATCCACATTCACAACACTTGGCACAGTTCTTGTGTTCCACTTTAAGTGGAATAAATCCGAGTTCCTCGTACACTTTAGGAAGAGGTAGACCGCCGTGATTCATATTGAGAAGAGTCTTCAATTAGAATGTTGAGCCTCCTTCAACGACTACTGAGGATAGAAAAAAACGGTGTTTATTAAGAATGCTCTCAGCTTTAAACTGAAGCCATCACTAAAACCTCCCGCATTTAAATAACAGAAAGCATATGTAGTTCGCACAGTTATAGTTTTACAGCCGAGTCAACCAGAAGTTGCCGACGCTTTATTGGCGGCCGGCGCCGTTAAACTTATGCGTCTGCCTACCAGTAAATCACTGTAAAGACAGGAACCGCCAGCAGGCACCACGCTCATGTATATCAAAAGCGAGCTGCGAGGCAACGTCTCATTTTGATTGTTCCTATCGTCCCGTTTCCACTTTAAACTACACCGCGGCGTGGCTTCTTGCTTCCTTTGTCGAACATAATATTTTGAAGTGGGCGTCATACTAGTTATCATAAAGAAAAAGATTTCTCCGTGTGAATATGAAGGCTGGGAAAAAAAACAATATGACGTAATACTGATGTGTATGTGGTAACCTGGTGGTATGTCACGTGGACGTGGCAGTTTGCACTGTTCCAATAAGATCATATAAAATTACCGAAGGGTATGTTGGTTTTTAAAGGATCTCCGTTTTTTGTGGTATTCGTACATAGCAAGTTAATCAACAGCACAAAGCCATGGGGTTTTTTAAATTTGTTTTACGTATTTTGCGCGTTTTTACGCGTAATTTACGTGTCACGTAGAAAACCTTTTTTTCACACGTAATTGCACAACCCTGCTGATGGGCAATTACAATTGGGTTTCAAAATATACGTCGAATCTCGTAGTTTATCTTTTTACTCCCCTCCCCCTTTACTTTTGATTTCCCTCCTGACAAAGGAACAGACGTGCTCCTCCCACGTCTGATCTCTTCAAGCCTTCCCCCTCAATAATTTGGTGAAGTCGACGCCCCTGATAGTATATTGACATAGTGTATATACGTAATAGTGTATATACGTCAACATCTACTACATCTATCAAATGTATACGCACATAGCGTATACATTTGATAGATGCAGTAGATATTGATGTTTACGTAGGGTGTCCGAAAAGTTATCGGCCAGACAATGAAGGAATAATCGTACATATACTGCCGAAAAGATAACTAACGACACCATATAATGTTCAATGCGAGTGTAAGGGCAAAAAATAATAATGAGATGCATATCAATTAAGATATGATCAAATGCTAATTTATGTATATAAAAACAAGAAGAAAAAGAGGCTATGTCACGTGCAGAGTGACGACAAAATGTCGCCAGAGAAAAACGTTTCTTTTACTCAGGAAATAACTTTATTTCATTAACTGCGTGCATATACAATGCCCAAGGTTAGAAGGGCGCCAGTCTGTCTGGGAGGACTAAATACGTCCTTTATGTGAAAAAATGTCAGTATTGTATCTTTTGTTCTGTATGTATAGAGTCTGGTTTCCACGTGCAGAAGTCCGTTAGAAGGAATGTGAAATATGCGGTCGTCTGACACGGAGACAATAAGTCAGGCAGTTTGAAGCTGAGTTCCAAGAAGCAGGAACGGCTGAGGTACGGATGCGAAGAAAGTTAGCCTGCGGACAAAGGTCAGGTTCACTCCAGGATCTGGCAAGGTCAGAGGTCAGCGCCTCGTGGTAAGGGGGCCGAAAAAAAGGAGGGGTCTTCCGGAGCGAGGGGGATAAGAGATAGCTTCTGAGAGAGGAGCAGCATTGCGAGGTGGACTTGGAAGACGGGTAGACGTGCGAAGTTTAGGCTCCGAGGAACGGAGTTCCTGTCGTTAGCGTGAAGCTGGAGTCTTCGGGAGAAAGCGATGAAGATTTGCGAATTGATCTTGGAAAACGGATTAATGCGTGGAGTTTATGCTCCGAGGAACGCAATTCCTGGTTTTTTTAGCATGAAACCGAGAGTTTCGAGAGATAGCGTGGAGTCGGAACGACCCTGATATTAGAGTGGCGTTAGGGCAACTGATTGGTGCTTGAACAATTCGTGACCGACGACGCATGTGACACAAATTCGTCGACGTGGACATTGGCACCAGAATCAGACTCTCAACCATACTTTTGCTTCATTAAATTTATTTGTCTTTCTTATTCACGAAGTATTTATTGAAGTTGATGCAGTGCTTTACAGTAGCCATTCTCTCCCTTCCTTGATTCGCGGATAATTACACAAAAAGTCGGAGGAAGAGTGGCCTGGATAATAAATTTATAATTAATAAATTACGAGAGTGAGAACCTCAGATTATTTGCTGTAAGGGGGAGTTGTTAAACTAACTCACGGACGCCTATCGGAAAGAAGGCGGGACTTAGCATGAAAGTCTATGTCTCACCCACTACAGCAAATTAATAAATGGCGCTGTCGGCAGAATGAATGTTTGATACCAGGCAAACCCGAGGAGGAGAAGGCGAGGCTAAAAAATAATTGAATAAGTAATTCTGGTTGGGAGGAACAACGAAGTGAACCTCTGCTACTAGGACTCTGAGTACAAAGAAAAGTGGTGATTTCATGGACGGCAGTGACAGGGCAATCCGTAACCAGGATCAACGAACGAGACCGACCGACGGCAGTGACAGGGAGATCCGTAACCAGGATCAAAGGACGAGACCGACAGAAGGCAGTGACCGAGAGATCCGTAACCAGGATCAACGGACGAGACCGACAGACGACAACTACGAAGATCGCAACGGGATTCAGAACGAGAGGAGCCGGCAAGGCGCGTTACCACTACACGACGGAGAGAGCTGACGAGGCTCGGACACAGTGTGCAAGACAGAATTCCGGGGTACCACGTCTCACGTCACCAGGGAGACCGGGCTTTTCCTGTTTAGAGAGTCCCATCGCGGGCCGCAGTTTAGCTGCAACAGAGAAGCTGAGGGGGCCCGAGTAGCCCGGTAAGTACCACTTTTGAAGCCGCAATTTGATTAAATGTGTATAAGTTAGAAATAGCTGAATAAGTTTCATCAGGATACTAGGAGTGCTAGAGGTAACCTTTCTAAGAGAAATTTAACTTAAGATTAGCGAGGATATAGTAAGAATAATTTGAGATAATAAATTGTGAAAAGTGTATTGTATATGTGGAAGAAAGAAAATAACGGACAGAGAGGGATAGGTACTAGCCTAGATAAAAGAAAAAGTAAAAGGTAAAGGTCAAAATGATATTCAACTAAGTATCTTACCGAAGCAGATAAAAAATAGTAGTGTGAGAGCAAAGGCTAACCATCAGGGAATTGTATTATTATTTCAGTGTATATATATTTTTGCATTAAGTGTATATTATTGTTGCATGATAATGGATGAACAGTTTTTGGAAGGGAAAACTAATGAAGAACTCGAAGACTGGAATTCCGAGGGAAACAAAAGAGAAAATGAGGGAGGAACAGATAATGAATTGAATTCTAGCAAAGAAGTAATAATTAAGGACAAAGGAATAGAAGGGAATTTGGTAAGTCTGGAATGGGGATATAAATTTAGGGTATTGGAAATGGAACAGAAAAAGCTAGAATTACATTTAGAACAACAGCGAATTGAGATGGAGCTAGCCGATAGAAAAGAGCCTAGGGCTTATGAGCTAAAAAGATTAGAGATAGAACAAGAACGGGGCGTGGCATCAGCGTCAGGGAGACAGTCAACGAAGCCGGCCAACTATATCAGAATTCTAGACAGGAATTTACCCAAAAGCCCTACAAAACCCGAAGAGATATTGAATTTTTTGACACCTTAGAGAGGACGTTTATTCTGCATGCCATACCAGAGAGCATGCAAGGGCAGTTAGTGATTGCGTTATTCAATGCGGATTGCGTAAACCATTTGTTTCGACGTCTGACCGTAGAGCAATATGATAATTATGATACCGTCAAGGAAGCTATTCTAAGTGAATGTCATTTGACTCCAGATGTATATCTGAAGCAGTTCGAGACGATACACCAGAACAAGGGGAGAGCTTTCAACAGCTAGCGGGACGGATTGACAGGTCACTCAGGTATTATGTAGCCAACTGCGGAGTAACCGAGTTTGACCAATTAGTTAATCTGCTAGTGTGTGATAAGTTTAAAGGATTATTATCCCCATCCTTAAAAACCTATTTACTGCAGAGAGGTGCGGTGGGTAAACTAGTCTTGGCTAAATAATTGGGGAGTTATGTGATGCATATGAGAGTCACATAGAAGCACTAGAGATAGGAAAGGTGAAGGATAATTTTTTGTCGAATTACAATGCCAAAGGGAGTCAGTATAGTTCTACGGGAAGCGGATTCGTGAAGAGAGAGAGCGGGAATAGTAGTGGGCAGTTTCAGAAGGAAAGATTCCAAGCGCCGGATAGGAAGTTCGGGGGTAAAGTAGAAGGAGAACGACCTATGGGAAGTCAAGGTAACCCTAGTTTTGATCGAGGCATAATCTGTTTTTATTGTAGGAAGCCGGGCCATCGGCAATCATTATGCCCCTAGAAAGGTAGTGTAAAACAGGAGGGCAGGAGTAATTCCTATTATTGACGGAACGACGGGGTGAAAAAAATGGGAAGGGTAGCTGTAGAGAATAATCATTAAAGTAGAGAAACCTAGAGAGGAGACCGGAGTAAAAGTAGAACAGGATATTAGAAAGATGAGCGCAAAGGTGGAGAGAGTTCTCAGGTCTAACCATGCAGAGATTAAAAGGATAGAAATACCTGTAGGAGAAAAAATGATGGTAACTACAGAGGCAGGGCTCCAAGCCAATATACTGATAGATAGTGGGGCAGAATTCAATTGTTTAAAGAGAGGATTATTGGGAGAAGAAAGATTGGAGGAAATTGGGAAGGTAAAACTAACAGGATTTGATGGAACGACAGCCGTTTTCCCCATAAAATGATTGGAAACAGGAATATGGAAGCAGGCCAAGAAAAGGCGGGGAGTAAAATGATAGGAATCAATGAAATTATTTGTGCCATAGTATCTAATTTGAGTAATGAGTTCATTATTACTCCAGAAAATTATATAAAAATGTCAACGGTTAGAGACTCTAGTCCCGAGTGGGCGGTTAATTTACAGAAAGCGCTAGAACCTAAACAGGAGAGTGAAGAGCGAAAGTACGAGGAAAGGGAAGATTCGATAGCGGAGAATGAGGGGGCAGAAGGCCGTACACACCGAGCTAATGTCGCGGTGAATCAGGTAGGGCCGAGGAGAAACCGGAAGTGTCTAAGGCGAGGAGCGAGCCGCCGCCGATAGAGGAGGGCGTGGTCGAAGAGGAGGCGAAATCTGACAGCCAATCAGGAGACGAAGAGGCAGGCGCACGGGGAGAAAGTAAGCAGACGGAGATAGCTCGTTCGTGCTCCGGCGAGTATATTGGAGATTCTCGGGAAGTATGCAGATCCGATCACTCGGTATTCGCAGACCAACAGGAGGAAGATAGGACTTTATCGAAAGCTCGTAGATGTGCTAGAGAGGGAAAAGGAGGGTATCTTGACATGGAAGGGATGCTCTACCATAGAGAAAGGGTATTAGGGCAATTGACAAATCAACTTGTTGTCCCGGAGATTATGAGAAAACAAGTGCTAAGTCTGGCACACGATTCGGTAATTTTGGAATCAGAGGAAGAGCGCGGAGAGATTCGGGAGGTGCCCATGAAGCCGAAGGATGAAAAGAGGAGTGATCCCAAGCAGCTGAACGTAGAAAATCCAGAGATCACGCAGCAACAACTTTGGGAACTACAGGAGTTAGTAGATCGCTCGAAAGCAATTTTCTCGGGGGAAGTAGGAAGAACCACGTCAGGTAACCACGAGATAACGGTTAAACCGGGGAGTGTACTATGTACTCAGCGCAGATACAAAGTGCCCCAATCTATGCAGCGGGCGGTGGATGATCAGATTCAGGAGTTATGTGATAGAGGGATGATAGAAGAGTCGGGGGAAGAGTATAGTCATCCAATTGTTTGCATTGCTAAACGTACAGAGGACGTCATATTGTGTTGTGATTTTAGAATGCTAAACGCACACACCGTCGCAGACGCATTTCCCATGTCGCACATCGCGGATCTTTTAGCCAAGGTGGGGGCAGCAAAATACATAACAACTTTAGATATGCAGAAGGAGTTTTATCAAATATCAATGGACCCCGGAAGCAAGAAATACAGTACTTTTGCTACCCAACGAGGATTGTTCCAGTGGAACATAATGCCTTTTGGTTTGTCGGGGGCCGCTGCAACATTCCAGAGGATAATGAACAAAGTGTTAAGCCCTCTTTTGGATTATGCTGTAGCTTACCTCGATGACGTTGCAGTTTTCTCCAAGAATTGGGAGGAGCACTTACAACATTTAGAGAAGGTAATCAGTAGCTTGGTGGAAGCGGGGTTTACGGGGAACTTAGAGAAGTGCTGCTTTGCCAAGGAAAAGGTGCATTATTTAGGGCACGTGGTCGGTTCAGGGAGTCACAAGCCGGACCCGGAGAAGTTACAGGCGGTCAGGGACCTGTTACTGCCGAAGACGAAGAAGGAAGTACGTAGTTTCCTGGGACTCTGCAGTTATTATCGGGAATACGTACCGGGGTTCGCCGAGATCGCGAAACCGCTAACCGATTTAACGGGAAAGAAAGCCGCGGAGAAAGTGAGTTGGACGACAGAAATGGACATCGCATTCAAAAAGCTAAAGGAATGTTTACGTACCGCACCAGTACTAGCGACGCCAAGCTTTGACCGTCCGTTCTTATTGTACACGGATGCGAGTTCATTTGCTGTAGCCTGCTGTTTAGCGCAGAGAAGCAACGGGGAGAAATCCGACCGGTAGCTTACGCCAGCCGGAAGTTAAACGGCACGCAGGCTAGGTGGGCCGCCAGTCACAAGGAGGCCTACGTCATAGTATAGGCCCTCTAGAAGTTCGAGGGATGGATTTTCGGGCATCCAGTGGAAGTAATGTCCGATCACAATCAGCTAGTTTACTTGACTAGCGCAGTATCCCAAAGCTCTAAACTACAGAGATGGAGTTTGGCCATCTCACAATTCAACCTTCAAATAACGCACATTGCAGGCAAGCTAATCCCTCACGCTGATGCTTTATCTCGGTTATCTTTTGAGGTAGGTGATCAGCGTCCTGATGAACACAAGAGTATCACTACACAGGTAGAGACTCGGTGAGGCTCGAAGGTGGTACTGTTGTGCAACAAAGAAAAAAAGAAAGGAACGGGGTAAGTGATATCATTATTTTCGCCTGTTTTTGTCAGTATGTGTGGTGATAAACTGAAAAAAAAAAAGAAACTCAAGTGAACAGGACTCACCATGCGAAGTAAGGACCCCGCATGTTTCGTCTCAGGAGCCGAGGCCTGTATGGGCTAAAAATAATAAAGAGATGCATATCAATTAAGATATGATCAAGTGCTAATTTATGTATATAAAAACAAGAAGAAAAAGAGGCTATGTCACGTGCAGAGTGACGACAAAATGTCGCCAGAGAAAAACGTTTCTTTTACTCAGGAAATAATTTTATTTCATTAACTGCGTGCATATACAATGCCCAATGTTAGAAGGGCGCCAGCCTGTCTGGGAGGACTGAATACGTCCTTTATGTGAAAGAATGTCAGTATTGTTGTATGTTTTGTTCTGTATGTATAGAGTCTGGTTTCCACGTGCAGAAGTCCGTTAGAAGGAATGTGAAATATGCGGTCGTCTGACATGGAGACAATAAGTCAGGCAGTTTGAAGCTGAGTTCCAAAAAGCAGGAACGGCTGAGGTACGGATACGAAGAAAGTTGGCCTGCGGACAAAGGTCACGTTCGCTCCAGGATCTGGCAAGGTCAGAGGTCAGCGCCTCGTGGTAAGGGGGGCCGAAAAAAGGAGGGGTCTTCCGGAACGAGGGGGATAAGAGATAGCTTCTGAGAGAGGAGCAGCATTGCGAGGTGGACTTGGAAGACGGGTAGACGTGCGGAGTTTAGGCTCCGAGGAACGGAGTTCCTGTCGTTAGCGTGAAGCTGGAGTCTTCGGGAGAAAGCGATGAAGATTTTCGAATTGATCTTGGAAAACGGATTGATGCGTGGAGTTTATGCTCCGAGGAATGCAGTTCCTGGGTTTTTTTTTTTTAGCGTGAAACCCAGAGTTTCGAGAGATAGCGTGGAGTCGGAACGACTCTGATATTAGAGTGGCGTTAGGGCAACTGATTGGTGATTGAACAATTCGTGACGGACGACGCATGTGACACAAATTCGTCGAATTGGACATTGGCACTAGAATCAGACTCTCAACCATACTTTTACTTCATTAAATTTATTTGTCTTTCTTATTCACGAAGTATTTATTGAAGTTGATTCAGTGCTTTACAGTAGCCATTCTCTCCCTTCCTTGATTCGCGGATAATTACACAAAAAGGCGGAGGAAGAGGAGCCTGGATAATAAATTTATAATTAATAAATTACGAGAGTGAGAACCTCAGATTATTTGCTGTAAGGGGGAGTTGTTAAAATAACTCACGGATGCGTATCGGAAAGAAGGCGGGACTTAGCACGAAAGTCTATGTCTCACCCCCTACCGCGTGGATCACAATATCTAGCAGTTCCGAGTAATGCAACATTTTACAATGTACAATAAAAAAAGTGATCTTCAAATAAATTCATGTAGCACATTTTTTTTTACATTTGTAGACTATGTAAAAAAATGTAAAATAATCTTTTGGAATGTTTAATTTGTGACGTACATCGCTCTTAATCTCTTGGGGAGGGGGCTTAAGTAACCAAAGCCCCCCCCATGTGTGCGCCAATGTATTGATAACATGCCAAGAAAAATTAAAGCAGGTGGGGATATACAGGGTGTCCATAAAGTCTTTCCCACACTACACAAATTAATATAAAAAAATCTATGTAAGTTAAAATAGAATGGTTGGCAACATAATATAGCAGCACTCATATTTTTTTTTTATTTCTGTTCTTTAGGCGAGCGCTACTGCTGAATAAGATGAGCATTTCATCGATAATGGCTTCCATGCAAGAAAAAGCGACGTGCGCGGTGCTTGTTGTGGGACCAAATTTCAGAAAAGAGTACAGAAGATCGCCACCGGACCAAATAAGCATAAAAGCTTGGTATGAAAAGTTTAAAGCGATGGGTAGTGTTGGCGATCTTCTCCGAGCGGGCCGAACACCTGTTACACAAGTGACAGCTGCATCTGTTCAGGAGACATGAAATCCATTCGTCGTGAAATCCCCAGGAAATCCATTCGTCGTGCGTCACTGGAAACTGGGATTCACCGTGCCACGGTTCACAAAATTTTACATAAACGTCATCTGTATGCTTATAAGGTACAAATCGTTTAAGCTCTTCAGCCTGATGACCGCCTCGCCATGCTGCGTTTGCGACGGAGATATTGCAGCGCATGGCTCATGATAGTGATTGTCTGTACCGTGTCTGTTTCTCAGATGAAGCCGCATTCCACGTCTCTAGTACAATAAATATACACAATGTACGAATCTGGGGAACAGAAAATCGCCATTATGCCATTGAGCAACATAGGGCTAGCCCAAAAGTGAACGTATGCAGGAAAAGTCCTGATCACTGGTGAACCCACGGGGTGGGGTGGGGTGGGGCGGCTTTGGGGCTTAATCCCCCCAAACAGTGGCGGCTTCTCAGATGAGGGTGAAGTGCCTCTCACCTATTTTACTCAAAATAAAGTTTTATTCAGTATTTTTTTATAATATATTCTTTTTTGCCTTTATTCAGTTCCAAAATACTCAAAATTTTGAATAGATATTAATTCACATGGCGCGCTCAATACGGAAAACAAATCCTTACACGCAAAACAGCGCAAGTGAAGAGCCGAAATGAGAATGCTTGGAAGTCTGCATTTTTCGGCCGAGTTGTCATGGTAACCGTGACGTCACCCTCCCCAATCTGCTCGCTCAAGTGAAGTGTTTCAGCTGCACGCGCCTTACCTCTGCATCTTTCAGTTTTTGAGCGTAAAGTCGTGAGAGATCACGGTGGAGCCGGTGTTAATTTTTTTTTTTTTTTTTTTTTTTTTTTTTTTTTGGCCCTGCTTACTTTTTTAGTAATAAACATTCGGCGTGGAATAAAGACGGATTCTCAGATTTAGTAAGCGTAACACGGTCACTTCATAAACATCGGGATTCTAGCGAACACCTGAAATGCGGATTAATGTTAAGGAATTTTGAAAAATTCAAAACACCATTGCCAATGCCCTGAGGGAAAATGCTAGGCTTTTGAAAACGCATTTTAACGAAACTGTTCGTTTAAATAGACTTTTCCTGCATACAGTGATTGATGCAGTATTAGTCTGTACTGTATTTGAGCAAACAAGAACTAGCATTCCATGGCCATGACGAAAGCATGATGTCTGGACACTTAAATGGGCTACAGAAAAAAAAAGTCAAGGATAAAGCTTCGCAAGCTGTTTTTGTTCATTGCTTAGTTCATCGTTTGAATCTTGTATTACACCAGAGTTTTTCTAAAATTTCTAAGTGTCGAATACTTTTTGCAAGCCTCAGTGGAATTGCTTTGTTTGTTCACCATTCTGCGAAGCGGTCTTTTACACTTATATCAACAACCGCAAGATGATTGATTGATTGATTGGAGGTTTAACGACCACCGTGAGCAACTCAATGGGCTATAAGCAGTCGCCCGTCCCTAATTTAGGGTCACTGGTTCCAGGGAAGGGAGAGAGCCAGTGCCGTAAGACAAACACAACATCCATGCCTCACCGGGATTCGAACCGGGACCCCTGTCGGACGAATGATCAGAGGCCATCGCTTAGACCACTGCGCCACCGCGGCAGCAAAACCGCAAGATGCAGACCAACCATAGTAGAAACTCGATGGTCCTCCACTTCGAAATTAGTAAGTGTAGTTGTTGAAGATTGGAATAAATTGAAGGAAGTGTTCGGATTTCTGACGAATAGCGAATAATCAGACAACAAATCAATTCATCTTGCCAAGGGGTTTTTGAATGAGATTAACACTTTCGAATTTACATTTTTTGCTCCCCGATCTATTATTCGAACTTTTGAAGAAAAAATAATTAAACATAAACTACGTGTAACTCAAATTAAAAAAAAAACTCGTGAAACTTTGAGCCATAAAAAGAACGATGAGTTATTTGAAGCACAGTTTGGAAAAGCTAGCAAAATCACAGAAATAAGCACGGGAATATGCTGCTCTTACACAGGAAACAATTTTTCAAAATTATAAACAATTGTATTTTAAAATTTTGGACCACATTCTTATGGAAATGGATATAAGATTTCAAGACTGCAAGAAACTTCAATTTGTCTGAATTGCTGACACAACCAAATTCGAATAATTTAATGCATGCTTTCCCTCTCGCGCTCTTGAAAATCTACATTTTTACGGAAACATATTTACTAAACACAGCGCCTTAAAAATGAACTGAGTCTGGTATATGCCGATGAAAAATTAAGGAATATATTGACTCAAGAACTCCTTCGAGTGTTTCACCAAGACAAAGACATTTTTACAGAAGATTATAAATTGGTTTTCCTCAGTTTAACAATTCCATCTACAAGTGTGCCAGTGGAAAGAAGTTTTCTTTAAAGAATACAAACTTGCTCAAGAAACACTAGTTCCCAAGATAGACTTGCTTCTCTGGCAAATATTTCTATTCAGGAAGACATTTTATTGATGCTCACGAAGAAACAACCATCTTATGACGACATAATCGACAAATCTGCAGCTTTAAAAGGAAGAAAAATTGATTTAATATAAAAAAATAAGTCCTCATTAAGGGATTTTCATTGTAGACAGTAGATATATTTTCATACTGCTCTTGTACCTCTTCACCTATTTTTCCAACCACGAGCCGCCACTGCCCCCAAAGCCCTGTACGTCAACTCTTTTATCTACCTATCTAATGCATATCTGTCTATCTTATGTACTATATATATATACTATGTGCGTATACACACATACCTACACATACATCTAGCACACATACATCTAATGCATGTCTGTCTATCTTATGCACCATATATAAATATATATACTATGTGCGTATACACACATACATCTAATGCATATCTGTCTATCTTATGCACCATATATATATATGCTATGTGCGTATACAGACATACCTACACACACATCTAGCCCCCCTTCCCTCCCCAACAGGAATTCCTGGGTGTGCCACTAGACCTAATGCATGACAGAATCATCGGACCCTTCTTTTTGTAAAGCCTACATTAACATGTAACGTGTACCTGGACATGCAGGAACTTTTTGTAGCACCTCAGTTGCATGCACTCCAAATTTCGGTTATTTTCCAACAAGACGGTGACCCACCACATTGGTCAGTAATAATGCTTCGTGAGTTCCTGAATGCCAGATTTCCGGACAGATGGCTTGGCTGCGACGGTTCCATGACATAGCCACCTCGACCGCCCAACAACCCTTCTAGGCTTTTTTCTGTGGAAGAAAGACCAAGTTTACTCTAGCAGTGTTCCGGATGTCGAGACGAAGAGCAGAATAACGGACGTCATTGGTTCCGTCTCTGCTGAGATATCAAACAAAACATGGCGTGAAATAGAATATCGCTTGGATGTCGTCCTGGCCACAAATGGCGCTCATGTGGAGGTGTACTGACACTGGAAAAAAAAACTTTACTTGTGCACAATCACTGCCGTGCAATCTCTTTGTTGTAGACTACCTGTAATACATATTTTTATATTGGTTTTTGTAATGTAGGAAAGATTTATAGACACCCTGTAACTCCATATTAAGGAATAAAGTTTACATTCCATAATTTTTGGTCCTGTGTGTTTACCATTTATTTTATCAATTTTTTTCACAAGAATACAAGTTCGTTAATTTTTCCAGAATAACTTTCGGGTTTTTTAAAGTAAATTCATATATACATTATCTTTTTCATATTTTTGTTTTCACTCCTTACGTTTTTAATGTCCCGTATTGTAAACATTTAAAACTGAAAAACCGAGTTTTTAAATTAGTGCTTTATCTTTATTTATTTATTTATTTGATAGAGGTCTGCACTGGCGACTGGCGACTACGTGCTACCGTGCTATTGCACACTAAAAAAATTTGAATAGCGATTGGTTCGATCTCAGACGAATGATCAGAAGCAAAAGAATGGAAATTCAAATTGTTTTTGGCGGAAAGTGCATGCATTAATCAGTGATTTGCTGCCAACACAAAATCTCATTTTTAACCGGGCAAAGAAAGTTCTTGTTCGCCGATCGGTCTTAAAAACATTGTATTAAGGACTAAAGTCGCGGCGCCCAGCCTTTAGTGCTACTTGTTGGTCAGCACGCCTATACAGTGTGGTTTCTCCTGCAGCTTACGTCACAACACCCCCCCCCCCCTTCCAATCTTTCCTTGGGCTCAAATAGTCCATAAAGGCTTGCAGCGTTCTCAACTTCTCTGAGCACGCTCCAATCTCTTTCTCCTATTGGAACTTGAAACACGGCAAAGTTTCACCCACAATTCTACAGGATGCGGTAGTTGCCCAAAACAGAAGAAAAGCTTGTCTTATCGTTACCGTGCTTTCAAGAAATTTGGGCGATCAATCAGTTAAATTCTTTTCGTGCACTTCAATTTTTTTGCTTTTTCTAGTGTAAAATGGTCGTAATCTTTTAATTTCTTGAATGCGACTGCAAGTAATTCTGTAGATTCTTTCTTGAAAGGATCCTTTTCCTCAAGAACTTTTTTTTTTTATTGTAGGTTTAACGACCACCTTAAGCAACTCAGTGGGCTGATAAGCAGTCGCCCGTCCCTAATACAAGGCCACTGGAAGGACAGAGCCGTAAGACAAACACAACATCCATGCCTCAACGGGATTCGAATACGGATCCATCTCGATCTCAGACGAATGATCAGAAGCCAAAGAACTTTAGAGGGAAAACTTGAAGTAAAATTCTGAGGATCATAAGTAAAAATAAAAATAAATCCTAAGTAAAATCCTTTGGATTCATTATTTTTGGAGAGGGCCTAAGAATGAAGTTTGATCCACGTGCAATTATTTATACTTTTTTGTGTTTCATAAACTTTATGGTATGATCTCGTACAGTAATTTACTTAATTCATGTATAATTAATTCCTATTTAAGTTCTTCAGAAGTGCACTGAAATCACAAATAATAGGATTGCAAGGTTGATTGTACATTGAACAAAGACACCGCAAAAATATTTGCCATTAAAAATACGGAAATAAATAAAAACGTATTTTCAATAAAAAATTGAGTAAATAAATAATGTTTTAGATGATACACAGCTGAATATGTTTTCTCGGCAGCTGAAGTCGTCGCAGATTAATACTGTAAAACTATATATATTCTGCAAAATATTAGGCTTAATATTTTATTTGATATATGGTTATGAATTTAACCACTAACATTAAAAAAACGATTAATGTAATTACTGATACTAAAAAGGTGAAGGAAATTACAAACTGATGCTAAAAAGGTGAAGGAAATTACAAACTGATGCTAAAACGGTGAAGGAAATTACAAACTGATGCTAAAAAGGTGAAGGAAATTACAAACAATTCATATAAATTTGTACATAATTACGGAAAACATCTGGAGTTGTTGTTTTTTTCCTTCATCAATTTTTTCTACGGCAGATGATGAGGGTAAGCCCGTTGAATCTCAATTCCAAGGTCTTTGCTGGAAGGGGGAGGGGGGAGAGTCGTAGCACGCACATTACCAGCGGCATGAGTCGCCATCGGAGGTCTGGTCATGAAAGGCACAAAGCCAGTGATGCGTGTATGCAGAGGCGAAACTGCGGCGAGGCAGCTTGCAGTCCGATTAAAATTGAAACTGTAATTTTTACACAAGTTTTTGGTGCACTTAAAATTCGAATTTCTTCCTTAAAATGTTCAGAGGATTCTAGATGTTCATATTCAGGAATGAAGGAGTGGTTATGAACTAAAAGAGAACTACGGCCGTCAGCAACATGTGACGTACTACGGAGGTAAAGCACGCGTCAAGATGACAAATCTGAAGCGATACATTCCATCGGTGTTTTTTTTTTTTTCGATTGGAGGTCCGTGAGCAACTCAATGGGCTATAAGTAGTCGCCCGTCCCTAATTTTGGGTCACTGGTTCCAGGGAAGGGAGAGAGCCAGTGCCGTAAGACAAACACAACATCCATGCCTCACCGGGATTCGAACCCGGACCCCTTACGGACGAATGATCAGTGGCCATCGCTTAGACCACTGCGCCTTCAAAACAAACCTTTATTAGTCTAAAAGCAAGGTACATGTGATACGCTTCAGTCACATGAGACTGTATTAAAAGAGACGAGGCCAAGAAGTCTCAACACAAAAGAAAGGAGGAAGGAAAACTGGTAACATCAGAACAAAATTAAAATATATACAGATAAGAAAGGAACACAGAAAACAAAAAACGAAAAACACACACATTACAAAACCCAAACCCCAGAGTGAGGGAAGAAAAACACATTCCAAAAACTAGTACATAGCAGCGCGTAACACAAAGGTGACAGGTAAAAAACACAACAACAATACAACACAACACAAATTCACTGACATTGCAAGACAGTGACAGGAGAAACAAAACTGTACTTCTGAAAACATGCAGCAGCGGCCAAAACATTAGTACAAGAAGAACATAAAAAACAAAAAAACCGTGCACATAAAGAGGGGTGTTAACCAACCAATATAACTAAAAACGAAATACGAAGTGACGCATGTAAGTCAGGAGGAACACTGTACAGAAGAATACATGATACTAAGGGGAAAAACCGCTGCATCACACAAAATAAATGTAGCCAAACAGGCACACGAGGTTCACAAAAAAATCGCACTCAATTCAAATTTCATACTCAAAACAAGAAGACGCGCGTTGACAAACCCCAGAAGCCGACGTGGCGCTATAGAGAGAATCACGCGGAAACAAGATCGCATAGCATCATAACACATTGAAAACAACACAAAGTACGTCCAGTCGTGCACGGCAACAGAAGGCTGTGCCGAGAAAAAATACAATATTACAGGAAAAACCCGGACAGGAGAAGCACGAAGCGAGACGTAGAACTCTAGCTTGAGTGCAAAGAAACACAAAAACGAAAACACAAAAAGTGCACTTAAAACATAATCAAAGACAAAACTGCCTCAACTGACTACTTCACTACACATGTAGTCACATACAGTCAAGAAAAAAACACACAAGAGGCACAGTAAAAAAAAAAAAAAAGTACAAGGCAAATAGAGCGTTGACCAACTCCTTGGGTCAACGTAACCCAATAGACAAACAAGTGAACATGAAACACAAGGCATGAGAAAAAAAGGCTCCCTAAACTGCGGAGCCAACTGAAACACGAAAGTAGAACATACACAAACAAGTAAAAAACAAGATTATCACATTAGCAGTATAGGTAAAATACAATCACAGTATTAAAAAACTCACACAGGAGCAGAGCGAGTATGGCAGCCGCCATCCGAACAACTGAACACAACACGTGCAAAAAGCAAGAGCAATTACAAAAACACGGTAATACCACATTAAGGAAACACAGTACAAAAAAAGAAGATCAGGAACAACAACAAACAAACAAGCACGAAAGAAACACAACACACCAAACAATTTTTGCAAAACTAGACAACACAGACTAGCCCAACGGAAAGCAACAACACCCAACAAGCATCACACTAATACCAAACAATAACAGTGATCACAAACAATTGGTGGCCAACCAGTACAACAAAACACCACAACAAGAAATGCGTCGACCAACAACTGTGGCAGACGAAAACATAGAAAGCAAGCACACAATATTACATAGACAAACAGCTCAACAAAAATACCGACACAAAATACAATAACCGATTGCACAGCAGCACCAAGAACCAGAAAAAAATACACACAGAACACAGGAACACAAATGCCCACGGACTCCGGACAGAAAAAAAAGTCAAAGCAACTAGCTGTAAAACATCCAATCACAGCGCAAAACGACAAGAAAATTCAGACAAAGAGGCCGAGGCCGCTAGTAAGAGGAAAGTATAGAAAAGCACTATCCAAGAAAGAATATACCGACCAGTAGAATGAGCTAACAAAGCACAGAGGAAAAAACAACAAAAAGACCGGAATCTCTAGGAAGTAAAACAGTACAACATTACCAAAGGGCCATCATAAAAACAAGAAAAGGAAAACGGTAAAAAAAGGAAAAACAACAGGATTAGAAGAAAAGAATGAAGACAAGCCAAAAGAAAAAACCTGCAGCTCAATCAAAAACAGAACAAGACAACAACCCGGAAAAGCAAAAACAAACAAAGTGAAGAAACCAGTACACCAAAACAAAAACAAGAAAAAACAACTGATCAAACGAATTGAATCAACCCATGCTCAACCCGAAACCAGGGGAGGTGGGAGGACCAGATCGAGAAGAAAGCAGGAACTGCCTGCCGGGCCAGAGCTACCTCGTACTCAAGTTGGATGACGGACTTGATCGAGGAACGAAACCTACGGCACAGAAAAACTCTCGCAGGATGATATCGACGAAGAGCAGGCCGATCAACACTGGTATGATAGTATAAATAAATAGTCAGTTTGGCCTGCAAAATTAAAAACGCGCAAATTGGATTGTGAACAGCAGCGGAAGGATGATGACGGCGAAGAAAATAGTAATGTGAAACAGAGTGAAAGGAAGGACAGACCTTGGAGAGAAGAGCAAACATCAATGAAAAAAGAGGCTGTAAAACTAAGCAGGAGTCATATGCGTGATGAACATCACCGAGCGTTGAACAGAAAAAACACAAGGGAGAAGACAGGCGACCAAAACGATGAAGAGTTCGTGGTGTGAGCAAGCGGCGATGAAGATGTAGCCAATGAATATCAGTTGCTTTTGGGGAAGATAGAGAAATGTGTGAATCGACCCATGTCTGAGAGGTTTCATCAGGAGGCACAAAAGGAATAGCGAGGGGTGCTCGAAAATAAGTAAGAAAGTGGCGGTACAAGAGTTTTGCAGTAACTTGATGCACCAGAAAGGGAACATCATTCAAATAAACCAGAAAAGGAAGGCAAGGGGACGCCGAAGAAGAAACAATTAACCCAAAAGAATTCACGATTGACGGGTAAAGGCGTTGAAGCTGAGAATGAAGCAACCGGAGTTGGGCGCGATGTAAGGGAGTGTCAGCAAGAGGGGGTCGATTTGGGAAAGAGACTTCCAGCGGAGAGAAGCATTTACAAGTTGGGATACCTGTACCACGCCACTGGCGAACCAGGTGGAGAAGCACAAGTACGGTGAAGAGGGAGAACGGAGTGCAGAAGAGTAAAAGAGAGGTTCCGCAAGCAGATCATTAGTTGAGGTAGGTGGGAGACGGACGGGACATAAGGAATGCCAGAGGGAAAAAACGGTGCGATAAGTATCGGGAAAGTGATCTGGAATGAGGGGGAACAGATCCATACGGAGGAAAGTAGCGAGAGTGAGAAACGGACTGCGAGGGAAAAGTAAAGTATCAACAATAGTAAGCGATGAAATCTGAGGAGGAGAAAAAGAACGGAGAAAGGTCTGAAGGTGAATAGCATTAGATTTTTGAAAAAGATCTGGGAGGGCAAGACCTCCAAAGGACAGAGGAAGGACGAGAGTTGAACGATGAACCCAGTGAACTTTATTCCAGATGAAATCAGTAATCAAACGTTGAGCGGATTGGAGAAAAATGGGCGAGGGAAAATAAGCGAACCACGAATGTGTCAGAATGGGAAGAAGAAAGGAAGAAACCAGATGTGCTCTGCTAAAAAAGGACAAAAAAGGTTTGAACCGGCAAAAAGGAGCAAGACGGCGATTGAGCTGCTGAACCAAAGGAATCCATGTGGCATCAGCAACCGCCACGGGATTTCCAAGGTACACACCAAGAAGTTTAATGACCGAGGATGACCAACGGGCACCCCAAGGGCGATCAGCGTGTGTCACCCACGATCCGGCCCACAGACCGACAGATTTAGACATATTAAGTTCGGAACCGGAAATTGAAGCATACTCACGATAAGCAGAAAGGACAACACCGAAAGAACGTTCAGTGCGAAGAAAGATAGTGAGGTCATCAGCATATGCAGACAACACTATGCGGTGGTGACGAGTAGGAGCAATACTGCGAGGAATCACAGAAAACAAACGAGAACGCAGACAAATTAAGAGAGGTTCAAATGCAAGCGTAAAAAGTTGACCCGAAAGGGGACAACCCTGCCGGATCCCGTTGTCAAAGGGGATGGTAGCTGTCATGAATGTGGAAGTGCGAATACGGAAAGAAGAGTGAGAGTAAAGATTAATAAGAGCTTGACAAAAAATAGTAGGAAAGCCAAAATGACGAAGAACAGCAAAGAGATATGAGTGATTAATGGAGTCAAAAGCTTGTTTCTGATCAATATTAAAAATTGCGAGAGGTTCGGAAAGTTGGGAAGCAAGAAAATATAAGTTGCGAATGGTGGAAATGTTGGTAGTAATCGAACGGGAGGGAATAGTGTAAGTTTGATCGGGGTGAATTAAATGCTGCAAGACGGGATTGAGGCGAAAAGCGAGAATTTTAGCAAAGGTTTTGTAGTCAGTATTAAGAATAGAGATAGGACGCCAGTTAGAAAAAAGACCAAGGTTTCCGGTTTTGGGGATGAGACGGAGAATAGCAAAAGTGAAATCAGAAGACTGAAAATTAGAAGAAGTAAAAACGGCATTAAAACAAGCAACCAGAAGCGGGAGGAGAGAAGAAAGAAACTTCTTATAAAATGAGAGCGGAAGACCGTCCGCGCCAGG
The DNA here is from genome assembly GCA_039090855.1 of Macrothele yani. Lineage (NCBI taxonomy): Eukaryota > Metazoa > Arthropoda > Arachnida > Araneae > Macrothelidae > Macrothele > Macrothele yani. The sequence continues at coordinate 68,241,258 of CM076993.1, read as the reverse complement.
GGAAGAACGGTCATTCAGACTGGAAATTGCAGAGCGGACTTCAGAAGGAGAGATAGGAGAAACAAGATAATCAAAAAAACAATGTGGAACCTGAGGGAGGACATGAAGAAGAGGGGAGGTATCTGCAAGAGAAAGGAGTCGGTGTTGAAAACGATCCGAATAATGGGAAAAAGTAAGTTCACAGATACGATAAGGGTCGGTAACTGTAGATCCGTCAGGTAGTGAAAGAAAGGAAATCGTGTTGCTTTTAACATGATACTCCTCAAGGGACTTCAAACTAGAAAAGGGGTCGTCGTGAAACCGCAAGTGAGTGAATTTCAGACGAGTAATGGCTGTTGAAGCAAAAGTAAACAGAATACGACGAAGTTGAGCTTGAAACACGGGAAAACAAGGATCAGAAGGAGAAATAGTCTGCAATTTACGACGGAGAACATCAATATCTTGAAAGCGAGAAGTACGGGAAGAGAAAGAAAACTGACGTGCGAAAGAAATAATCGAAATTTTCGTGGAAAGCCACAGAGCCACTGGGTCGTCAGACGAAGAAAGTTGTTGCACAGAAGACGAGATCATAGAGCGAATTTCAGCACAGAAAACAGGATCAGTTAAAAGTGAATCGTCGAGCGACCAGACTGGGGAAGGGGGAACAGAGGAAGAATGCAAAAAAGTTTTAAAAGAACGGGGCGATGATCTGACGAAACGGAAGGATGATGAGTAATTTCAACTAGAGAGGAATGGAGAAAACTGGAAACATAGAATCTATCTAGGCGTGCTGCAACGCAGCGTGAAGCAGCCGGGGGAACCAGGAAAATTCCTTGGACCGGGGATGGAGGGAACGGAATGCATCAATCAAATCAAAATTAACAACGAGTTGAGTGAGATTGGAAACAAGGTCGGAACGGCTTTCGGTTGAACCATCTCGGTCAAAACCGGGTTGCAAAGTGCAATTGAAATCGCCTGCAACAATGACTGTATCATTTGGATGGAGGGTCGAAAGGATAGAAGAAAGATGTTGGAGGAGAGTTTCTGCATCCGTAGCAGATTGCGGAATATGGATATTGAAAACATGAATACGTTTAGAACAAAAACAAAAAGAAATATGTTGAAAAGAACCCAGCAGACTCTGTGACTCAACAAGATCAGAAAGGGAAGAATGAAAACGCACATGAAACGCTATAGCGGTACCAGACCTGAGATGGGTCCGGTAATTATGATAAAAAATGTACGGCCAGCGTCTCCAGCGGGAACACCTGGCATCCAAGGAACAGTTCGTCTCCTGGAGAAGGAGGATATTAGCCCCCAGGTAACGAACGTCCTCGTAAACCAAAGCATTCGCCGCAGAAGACGCAAGCCCTCTACAATTAAAGCTAAGTAGTGTTAACAAGGACATCACTGGTAGGTTGCATCCAGCCTTCCAGTTCAGCCCTCAAAATCTTGAGTAAGTATCCCAGACGGCGAGCATATTGCTCAGTCCCGCCAGGCAAAGTAACATTAGTTATAAATGCATGGAACTGGTTTAGCTGTGCAATCATTTCAGGCAGCAAGTGAAGCTTACTCTTAATGCAAGGTAGTGTGATCAACTTCGCCTTACGCGGGCGAGTGGTCAATGCATACAGATCAGATAAGGTAAGAGGGTGCAAAGGCACCGCAAGTTCTTCAAACATAGTAGAAATGTCAAGAAGTGTAGGAGAAGGAGAATCATCGTCAGAGTCAACCATTGCAGTGTCATCAGGATCAGGGGCAACCGTGTCCATAACATCATCATCCTGGAGACATGCGAATCGGTTCGAAACTACTAATTCAGAATTAGGCTTATGATGGCTAGGTGAACCCGAGGCAGAATGGGCTGGTTTCTTGGACCGAAGACGTTGAGAAGAACGGGAAGAGCGAGTAGAAACACCAGGTGAGCTGGGGCGTTTACGTTGTGATGTAGGTGCAGACACTTCCAGCGATGGGAAATCCTCATTGGAGGGCTCCAAACCATCCAGTACGACGACAGGAACCGGGAGGGAAGGAACGACTGGAGAAACAGTAGGCAAAATTGATGAAGGTAGAATGTGAGCAGGTGCCTCAGCGGCCTGCACAACATCCGCAGGGGCAGCGGCCACCGGAACTGTAGTAGCTAATGAAGAATCAGATCTAACACCAGGAGTAGCATGAGGACAAGCAGAAGCGAGATGACCTTCCCCCTTACAGCGGAAGCACTGAACCCCTGCAAAAAGATTAAAAATGTACGTCCAGGTATCAGTGACTAATTCCAGAGTTGCAGGGCGTTCCGCAATTGACTGAGAAGTTGGAAAAATAACCCGGTACTGGCGGCGCCCACCCTGCACATGTTTCAGGGGGAATCACGGGCTGTAGCTGGAAGAATCTTGGTCACTCCCACAACACGACCCATCGTGTTGAGGGCATCAATCAACAGAGAATCAGGAACAGCCGTTGGTACAGGAGAGAGGGTCACCGTAACTGGTCTTTGGGCAGCAGCGACAGGTTGTAGATGAAAGGACCCAATATCAACCCCATGAACTATAATTAAATCTACTGCTTGCTGGTGGGTGAAGTGAACAACCACCCCTCCACCCAAGCGAATAATGGACACAATGCTTTCGGCTGGAACAACCTTCGACACAGCATGCAAATACTGGGGGAGGGGGTGTCACGCAAAGCAGGAATGAAAACACTTAATAATAAGGCAGACGACAACTGCTTACTTTGCGGCGAGTCACTTGGAAGAATAATTTTCAACGCCGAAGCTACACGTTTGAAATGTGGTGCAGAATCACTAGAAATATATGAGGTACTTCCCACAGCTTGTGCGAACGACGTTGAAGTAGAATTAGCAGAACCAGGAATATTAGACGCAGCCGGCACACGGGTGGCCAGAAGCACAGTCTTTGGAAAACTAGCAGCACTAGTCGACGCAACATTCCCCGAAGAAGACACAGTACTAAGAAGCGAAGACATATCAGCAATCGACGAAGCAGCTGTAGACGACAGTGACTTATTCACAGTGGTAGTGGACATTCTCGACCACTGGCCCACCAAAACTCATGCGTCGTAACTGACGACACACGAAAATTAAAAAAAACAAAAAATGAGCACCCACTCGACACTCATCCTCACTGCTCGTGAAGCGAGGTTACGAAACACAGGAACCAAAACACAAAACGACGAATTACCACAAAAAGAAAAAGTAAACAAACGAACGTTGACTTCTACGCAGGAGCCGAAAAAAATGCGACTTGTCTGTTCAACGACCACTGCGCCACCGGGGCGGCCTTCCATCGATGTAGTTTAGTTGGTTCGAACGGCACACTCCGGAGACCAGCGGCAAATGTGTGAACCCGAACGTAAAAATGGATCTACTGGCCGGTGGGTTCTTCGAAAAGTGTGTGATGTTCGTTACACACATCGTCTGAAATTAATGAAAAATTCTTCGTCTCAAAAAATTTAGAGGGAAATGATGTAACTCATTCCGGAGTGAGGAGACGCCGATTCGATCTGGTAACCATTAAATTTGTGAAATTCACAAACAATGGGGCCATATGTTTTTCTTTACTCCGATGGACTATACGTACGAGGCAAAAAAAGAATGTTGTTCACATTGTTGAAGATTCTCTGGGGGCTATTTCATCGTTTCTGAGGCTGTGAGCCACTACTGCGAACTGAATTTGGTCCATTTGATGTGGTAGTGTAAGTTCGAACTACCAAGCAGTTGCGAAAAACTACACAAACAGTCGCAGTTAGATTGTATCTACCGCGTAGAGATAACTTTGGGGTATGACGTTAATTTTGTTTTGTCGAGAAGAGTATTACACTGCCCGACATTATTACTAATGTACATATTTAGTAATTTCAGAGCTATATATATGTACATAACTAATAAATTTGTAATGCATTGAAAGTTAGATGGCGGGGGGCAGAATTTTGCGGTTTTCCTCGGGCGCAGAAATACCTAGTTACGTCTCTGACACGGTGCGTGTCCAATTTCTGAAATTGAAGTATGGCTCAAAAGGAATTTGTTTTTCTTGAATTAGAGAGTTGATGATTGTAATGTTCGCGAATTGATTGTGTTTATAAAGTTCTTAAACACAACACACATTTCAATGTTCGAACCAGACACGATAGAAGAAAATGGCTTTGTTTATAGGACACAACAACTCATGAGCCATACAATTAAGTAAAAAAATAATTAAGTAAATTAATCATGAATTAATTAAGTAAAAGAAATATATTACAAAGTTGACATGTTATGTAAATATTTAGTGACTAAGTAAAAGTGCAGCGTTATTAACAAATCCCACCTTGTCGCCCTTTTCTGAGATTTCTTAAACTACAGTGTTTCATCGAACACTGTAGTTTAAAGAAATGTACTAAGTCACGGCAATTTATTTCTTCAAATTAAAATAGAGTTCTCGCTTGGCTTACATAGAACGTTTTCTCGAAATTTATTTGGAGTTCCCATTTCAGTTCTCAATATAGGCCAAGAAACGACAATGTTTATGCCTCCCCCCCTCTCCCTCCTGAACATTTGTGGCCAGTTGCCCTAAACTCTTATGAACTGGCATGAAAATTCAGACAAACAAAAGAGCTCTTTTCCGTGGTTAGGCACCTTGGAAAACTGTCACACATGTTTCGGAAACTTGGAAAACTGTCCCACTGCGAAACTGCCACACATCCAAAGTGTTCCTCGAAGAAACAATAACACTAATATACAAGGTTTTATTGTTTTGAAATGAATAGGTGTATCTGAATGGATTTCTTGCGCAGATTCCGAAAAATGACCTTCAAAATTCCGTAGCACGTCAAGTTTTTCAGAAATGACGGAAATGTGAAAATTAAAAAAATATGTTATATAGCAACGTTTGTAACGTGTGAAAATGTTCTCTGGAGGGGCGGAATGATTGTTTAAGGAATATATAAACATAAATATATAGCTGATAATGGAAATGCAACTGTTTTATCTGTATGACGTCACGATTTGCGCCACTCACAAAGGCGGAACATGAGAGAATGTTATCTTGGCACGGCAGTATGACATACCTCACGCCACTGCTCCCTTCTTTCTATTGGTCACATGTGGCGCCATTCGGGGCAGATCGTGTTACACTAGTCACTACAAAGAAGGGACTGGTCCCGTTTGGTTTTTTCTTTGTGGTGTGTGCAATGGCTTCACGTGGTTGTGTAAATCATCCAGACATATTTTGTTACATATGTGGCTGTTATACGACAGGAAAAAAACAGAGGCAAAATATTACGCCTTTCGTGAAAAATGCTTATTTTCAATACTTCGGCATTAAACTAGCAGATCAGGACAAAGTTTGGTCTCCTCACAATGTGTGCCGTGCATGTGTGGAGGGGTTGAGGAACTGGAAAAGTGGAAAAAGGGCATCAATGTCGTTCGGTGTACCCATGGTGTGGCGTAAGCCAAAAATCACAGTGACGACTGCTACTTCTGCACAGTGAATATCGTGGGCCATACCAGAACCAGTAAGCGTACCATTGTGTATCCCAATATCCCATCTGCCATAAGACCAGTACCCCATAGTGAATCCATACCTGTGCCATTCCCGTCCAATAACAAGCCCCCAACAGACACCGATTTAGACGGTGATACAAGTGATGAGATGTACCAACCGGACAGCATGGAGGATGAAACCCCAGTGCCATTTACCCAGCATGAACTGAATGATTTGGTTCGTGGAATTTACCTAAAGACGCAGCAGAGCTTTTAGGATCACGACTTCAGGAAAAGAATTTACTATGTCCTAATATGAGATTCTCCTGGTACAGACACTGAGAAGCAGAATTGGTGCTGAGGAAGGTGGTTTGGTATATTGTCGAGACATTCCGGCAGTCATGAAATACTTCAACATTAATTACAATTCAGGACAGTGGAGGTTGTTCACAGATGCCAGCAAATCCAGTTTAAAATGTGTTTTATTACATAATACTAACATCCATCCATTCCAGTAGCACATTCTGTGACTTTGAAAGAGACATACGAGAACCTTAAATTACTGCTGGAAAGTGTGCAGTACAAGTTTCATGAATGGTCTTTGTGCGGGGATTTCAAGGTGATTGGAATATTGCTCGGCCAACAAGCAGGCTACACCAAATTTCCTTGCTTTTTGTGTGAATGGGACTCCAGAGCAAGGACGGAACATTGGTTTCGGCAGCAGTAGCCAGTAAGAAGTACATTCACACCTGGCGGAAAAAAACATTGTTTCACTTCCACTGGTTGATCCCTCGAAAATACTGCTGCCACCTTTACACGTCAAACTTGGCTTAATGAAACAATTCCTGACAGCTTTAAGCAGGGACAGTAAATGCTTTCAGTATCTTGGTGGTAAGTTTCCATCAATCACGTCTGAAAAAATTAAAGCTGGCATTTTCATAGGCCCTCAATACGAAAATTAATGGCAGACAACATATTCGAGGAAACCATGAGTGAGTGCGAATTGCGAGCATGGACTGCATTCAGAAATGTGGTACACAACTTTTTGGGGAACACGAAGGCTTCAAATTACACCACTTTAGTCGAGGATATGCTGGAATCCTATGAACTGCTTGGTTGCAACATGAGCGTCAAAGTTCACTTTCTTCATGCTCATCTAAATTACTTTCCTAACAATCTTGGTGATTTTTCGGAAGAACATGGTGAGCGCTTCCATCAGGATATTAAAGTGATGGAAAAGAAATACCAAGGAAAGTGGACTGTACATATGATGGCCGACTATTCTTGGATGTTGAACAGAGACTGTACGGACGCACACCAAACACAATCCAAAAAGAGGAAGTTTGAAGGGGAGCCCAGTGGCGAATGTTAGGTATGTTTGCTTTTGAATATGTATTTATGTTTATCTATTCCTTAAACAATCATTCCGCCCCTCCAGAGAACATTTTCACACGTTACAAACGTTGCCATATAGCAATGTCATTAAAAAATAACGGTTTTTTTAAATTTTCACATTTCCGTCATTTGTGAAAAAGCCTGACGTGATGCGGAGTTTTGAAGGTCATTTTCGGGTTCTGCGCGAAAAATCCATTCAGGTACACCTATTCATTTGAAAACAACAGAAAAAAGTTGAAAAATTGCAGATCAGTGTAATTTGTGCCCGGCTCCTTAATGAAAACCGTGTGACAGTTTCCCTGTGTGGCGGTTTACCGGCAACCGACGCTAAAACCAGACTACAAACCAATAACCAAAGCGGATGTCATTCGCCGCAGGCATTTGAAGTCTATACTCGGGGCAAAGCTATCCTGACAATGAGGCCAAAGCTACGGGGACCTTTTCACTCCCAGTATTACTCCGCACTAATGACAAAGAATATCTAACGATGTGTACTCAGAAAACTTCTCCCACAAGCTCTCAGGGTCTGTCACCGTGATCGGATACCGAACCCCTCTATTTTAACACCATGCCCCAGTAGTCCCCCCCCCCCCCAGCGCATTGCAGACCGGTTGACAAGCGGTTTATTTCTCTCTCTCTCTATTTATCTTTTTTTTTTTTTTTGAAATGTTACAGAACGTGTAACTTTTCTTTTCTTTTAAAATGAAATTGTCTTTGCTAAACACGGGAAGAAGTATTAAGTGGCCTAATTTTGTTTTCACATATTTTTCTATTTGTCTTATATATTTCATTTATTTATACTTACTGCTTGAAGCTTACCAACTGTGGGATTTAATTAAAAATATTTTTACCATGTCATCAGTTATGCGTAAAATTTCGTTCTTCCCAAAATTTTGCATTGATTAGATTTTTTTACAACAGATACCCGTTAATGTGTATGCATTTTTAACTACCCTGTGTTGCCATAAGTACTGGACAAGAGCCAGTCTCTGTGATTAATGATATTTTAGGTTTCACTGTAAACTGCCACACATCTTTCAGCTACTTGGAAAATTGCGACATGTTTTTCATTGATATGCCGGGCACAAGTTGCTGTTCCTCCGAGGAACACTTTGAATGTGTGGCAGTTTTCCAAGTTTCCAAATTATGTGTGGCAGTTTTCCAAAGTGCCTAACGACGGGAAGGAACTCTTTCATTTGTCTGAATTTTCATGCCGGTTCATACGCGTTTAAGGCAACTGCGCACAAAAGTTCAAAAGGAAAAGATAGCCGTTTCTTGGAATATATTGAGAACTGAATTGGGAACTCCGAACTAATTTCGAGAAAACGTTCTATGTAAGCCAAGCGAGAATTGTATTTTAATTTGAAGAAATAAATTGCAGAGGGATCTGAGGTACTTGCGGTGTGTGTGGGGGGGGGGGGTTCTACCCCGATTTACGTAATTTTATATTCTGGACCTATGGAATCTGTTAGTGCATCCAGGATGTTCCCCTTGAAGCTTCCGCGATGTCCGTAAGCTTTGAGGGAGGGCTTGCCCACAAAATGTAAAAATGGACGTAGAGCTGTAAACATTTGTACCATGCCTTATATATAATGATTCTGTACAACCACAAATTTTCAGAAGGGTTCGGTGAATTCACCTCCCCCCTCCTTTCTAAGAGCGGAGACAAGGTGTTCAATGTAAGTTATTTCCTCGCAGTTTCCATTCTTCATGTTCTGTTGAGTGATAAACTACTTGTGGGTACGCTCTTCCCCCAGAAATTTGGTGAAGTCTGTAAAAGAGATCCGAGGTGTTTGGGTTCGAGGCTTTACCCCTACTTCCGTAATTTTATATTCTGGACCGCTAGAGTCAGTCCGTGTATCCGGGATGTTCACCCTGAAGCGCTCTTAGAAACATGGGGGTGAATTCACCCCACCCTCCTGAAAATTCGTGGTCGTGTACAAAATCATTATAATAAAGCATGGTACCAATGTTTCCATTTTTACATTTTGAGGGGAAGCCCGCCCGAAGCTCGCGGACGCTTCAAGGGGAACATACTGGATATACTGACCGACTCTAGCGGTCCAGAATATAAAATTACGGAAGTTGGGGGTTAGAGTCCCCCCAACCAAAGCACATCGGATCCCTCGGCCAATTTTTGCTTGGCTTACATAGAACGTTTTCTCGAAATCTGTTTGGAGTTCCCAATTCAGTTCTCAATATAGGCCAATAAATGGCAATCTTTATAGCCCCCGCTCACTCTTGAACTTTAGTGGCCAGTTGCCCTAAACTTGTATGAACCGGCATGAAAATTCCGACAAACAAAAAAGAGCTCCTTCCAGTCGTTAGGCACCTTGGAAAACTGCCACGCATTCAATGTGTTCCTTGGAGGAACAGAAATTTGTGCCCGGCCCCTTAATGAAAAACATATGGCAATTTTCCTGTGTGGCAATTTTCTGAGTTGCTGAATTTTGTGTGGCAGCGTTCCTGTGTGGCAATTTACCGGGAACCATATTTTAGCTATTGTTTAGGTTTAAATCATTTTTGTGAATAAATGAAATCCACTGTACGAATATTATTTAAGTACATATAAAGTATAGTCTGAGTAATTTTTTTAAACAGTTCGTTGTATTGCTGGTAATTAAAGTTTGAAAAATGAGCAAAATATTAAAAAGACTTACATTTTCATGTACATGTTTCCTCTTCTTGATACTGAATTCTTGAAGCATAATTCACTCACGCTAACGGTACTCACACCTTCATCGCCGGTTCCTCGGAAGAAGGCAAAGGTTCTGTCCCATCGACGTAATTATCTGAAGAAACTGTAGTGTCGGATTCTTCAACAGTAAATTCAAGGCGTTCAACACGGCTGTCTACCATCTCGTCTAAAGTCCACATCTTATCCTCCTCTTTGATTACGTGATTGACATAATTACTCCAATTTAAAGCCGTAGCTCGATTAAAGCCTTCATAAGTCAGTTTTTCAACTTCTGCAGCTTTGAATGTGCGATTTTCAGTTGCCACAAATCCTTTGACCTGACTCCATACATGCTCGATTGAATTCAACTCGCAGTGATATGGAGGCAAGCGAAGAATTTTACGTCCATGTATTTGAGCAATGCTGTCGATGCGATATCCTTCTTAGCGACTATGGACATTCGAAACAAGCTTCATGAGCTCAGCTTTTAACATGTCCGAATCCCACGGAATCTGTTTTGCAGTCAACCACTCCTGGATGTCAGATTTCTCCGTTGATTTTGTCGGTATACTTTCAACGTGGACGCTGTGATAAGGGGCATTATCCAAAACAATAATGCTGTTTGGTTCGATATTTGGTAATAATTTGTTGATGAACCAGTTTTCATAATGTTCGTCATTCATTTCACCGTGGTAGTCTCCCGAGGTTTTTTTAGCAAGGAAAATTTTACATGCATTGCCCGCAAATCCTTTTTCATTACCAGCATGAATAATTATTAGCCTCTGGCCTTTTCCAGAAAGAGCTTTTAAGCCAGGTGAAAGGCCGCGGAGAAATGCCTCTTCGCTGGATTTAACAGTTGTGTCTTGCCAACCTGTGTTTTTCGTGTGCCCAAAATTTACCCATGTTTTATCTGTGTAATATATGGACCTACCCTGAGAACGATGATACCGAATTTCTCTTATATATCTCCGACGCCATTCCTGGATATCGTCACGCTCTATCAACATTGATATCTCTTCCTGCTTGCTATACTTGAGTCCCAATTCTTTCATAATGTTCCTCACTGTTCTAACACAAACTGTAGGCAGCTCATCATCTTCATTAACAGCCGACATAACTTTGATTGCTGTTGGAATTTCATTCCGGAAGAAGAAACTGTGTGCTTTCTGACGAACTGTGGTTAAAGTAAATTCGTCGTACCGTTTCATCCATGTTTTAGCCCTTAACGGACGTTTTTTCCCGGGAGTAGAAAACCCACCGTTGCGTCTAAATTCAACCTTCAATCTCGCAATGGTGCGACTTGAAACACCAGTGAGTTCTGCCGTAAGAACTGTTATTTCATTTTCCGATTTATTCGGCGAATGTTTTTCCATCAATTTAGTGAAAACATTCATAACGATCACATTAGCAGATCTTCGTAATGGTTCCCCAGCTTTATGCTGCTAAAATACACTCGAGTGACCGGCACATGCCATTGGAAAAAACCGAAAAGGCAGAAGAGTGTTTTACAACAACAATCAAGAAAGAGAAACCAGGGGAAGAAACGCAAAATGCCCTCGAAAACACTTTTCTCACCCTCATCCTTCCAATAATGACCCCCCCCCCCCCCCTCTCCAGCAATAAATATCCCCCGGGTTGACAGCTTAACTCTGACCCAAACAAGAATGCTATGACAGAGAACCATCAGTGGCGTCACCAAAACACGAATATCTGTATTTTTTAGAAATGCCGCTGAAACTGAAATCTGGATTTTTTAAATGCACACACACACAACGTAGTGAACATCTGTTTCCTTTTTAAGTGCCAGTTGAAGCTGGAGTACGAGCTTTTAGACCGGAACTATTTTATGCAGTGGAAGTATACACTCTACCCAAGTACCTCAGATCCCTCGGCAATTTATTTCTTCAAATTAAAATACAATTCTCGCTTGACTTACATTGAAGGTTTTCTCGAAATTAGTTTGGAGTTCCCAATTCAGTTCTCAATATAGGCCAAGAAACGGCTATCTTTTCCTTTTGAACTTTTGTGCGCAGTTGCCTTAAACGCGTATGAACCGGCATGAAAATTCAGACAAATGAAAGAGTTCCTTCCCGTCGTTAGGCACTTTGGAAAACTGCCACACATAATTTGGAAACTTGGAAAACTGCCACACATTCAAAGTGTTTTTCGGAGGAACAGCAATTTGGGCCCGGCCCATCAATGAAAAACATGTGGCAATTTTCCAATGTGTGGCAATTTTCCAAGTTGCTGAAAGATGTGTGGCAGTTTACAGTGAAACCTAAAATATCATTAATCACAGAGACTGGCTCTTGTCTAGTACTTATGGCAACACAGGGTAGTTAAAAATGCATACACATTTAACGGGTATCTGTTATAAAAAAAATATCTAATCAATGCAAAATTTTGGGAAGAACGAAATTTTACGCATAACTGATGACATGGTAAAAATACTTTTAATTAAATCCCACAGTTGGTAATCTTCAAGCAGTAAGTATAAATAAATGAAATATATAAAAAAAAATAGAAAAATATGTGAAAACAAAATTAGGCCACTTAAGACTTCTTCCCGTGTTTAGCAAAGATAATTTCATTTTAAAAGAAAAAAAAACGTTACACGCTCTGTAACATTTAAAAAATATATATATATATATATATATATATATATATATATATATATATATATACTTAAGAGCAAAACTGAAGACTAAGGAAAAAATTTTAGAATTTAAAACGAAGGGTGCAAAATAACCTGAAAATCAAAACGCGCAACGCAGCAGTTTTGAAAATTCAGAATTCACATTCTATAAAAAAGATACCTAAGCAAAAAAATACATATATAATTTTGACTCACACCTAGTACAACATAGAAAAGGTTATGTATCTACCTGTGTGAGTAAAAGGAGAAAAGATAAAAAAATAAAATAAAACAACTGAATGTAGAAGGTGTCGAGAATACTGAGCCTTGGCTTTATCAAGGACCAGCAAAAACTCTGCATTTTCTCACTTCCACAAAGACCTAGTTGGAAATGGGTTTCTGCAAGGCCATAGATGCAAGTAACATTCCCACCTAAAATAGTTTAAAAAATATATATATAAGTCATGTCCTCCGTAGAGTAGCATGACCTAGCACTAGTTAACAATTTCGCTTGCATCCATTAACCTTCATGGCCCGACCCATGCTCTTCATCTGTTACTATTAAACAGAGAGAAGAAGATTAAAGAGAACTCAAGCTGTGAGAGTGACATAATAATTAGAAATGATTTTCAGCTATAACGAAATTCCAAGTTCGTTTGAGAGAGAATTTAAACCTGAAAAACAATGCAAAAGAAATCCAAATTTTACATTGCAATTAAAAAAGGAAATGTTAATTTATAACGAACAGATTTTTGAAAGAAAACTTGAGTCTAAAACCCCCTACTCTACAACTTATGACAGCACGAAAACGAGAATAAGTTAAAGACAATAATTATCTAAAGAAAACTTTGTGAAAGTTATATACCTTAAACAGTTAGTTGCAATATGTACAAAGTATTTCAGCAGTGCTTTAAGTGCATAATTAATTAGTGATTAAGAACTTAACTACTTTGAAAAAACAGCGCATAGACAGCGCATAGAAAAGGAACAAGCTTAGCCATCTTCTGTTCCTAGGTACCCCAAAAGACGCTCAAAGTTACAAAGAAAAGTAAGAGTTAAAACCCGCAAAAATGTTAACAGACAAACCAATGCTTAAAAGCTGAAAAGCTAAAAAACGACAGAGAAAAGGTACATGAAGTACAAACATTGAACTTATAAAACCTAGAACCCAAAAACAAGGAAGAGAGCTTACCTCTTGTGTGACAAAAACTTTTCTCCTCACAAGAGAAGAACATGGCTGACCTCTTCCGCCACTCCCTAGACGCTGGGGGGCAGTGAGGGTGGGGCTGATGGCCTCCTCATACAGCAAGAAACCAACGCGCGGAGATTTTAACCAGAGAAAAAAATATATAAACTTAAGACTGTGGATCTGAATGATCAGAAAGAGCAGAATTAACTCTCCAGAATACATGAGAAATATTATAAAATACACGAGCAGTTTATTTAATAATCTTTGCATGTATTAAATCACCTTAGTGAGCTTCTATAGATTAATCAGAATCTTATTAATTTTAATGTTGGTTTTACTATTTTTAGTATAGCTATCCTAGTGATGAATAACTAGTTTTCTTTTTTATATGTTTTTATTTTCTTTTATAAACAGATTTTTAAGCTTTTTTTGTGATTTTGTTTATATTATTTAATTTTTTGTTTTAATAGGACCGTCATATCCATAGCACTAAGGTTCCTTTAGGTAGTTAATAGGCATCCTCTAGCCAACTTCCTTACGGCTTTGATTGGTCAGAATCATATTATTAACTGTGTAGAAAATTAAAGCAGATCTGCCAACCTTACTCTATTATTCAGAATAATTTTTCTTAAAGTTCTTTTGATGAAAGAAGAAGGAATTTCTGTTCTCTAGAAAACTTTCTAATAGTATATTAATGTGGTAATTGAAGTCCAAATTGTTGCTGCAAATTCTTGAAATTCTTAGGACCTGAGAAATTAGTACATTCTCAATTACTTTGGTTGAAATGTTATTATTCCAGTGTAGATATTTAATTACTTTGAAAGGAAAATTAACTCTTTTATCAAAGAGGCTAATAGATGGGTTACCTCTGTTGAGCTTAATGCTTAAGTCTAGGAACTCAAGTTCCTGATTACTGTGGTTGGTTTTACATAAGTTAAGAGAGCTAGGATAGATATTATCAAAATCACTCTCTATAACTTCTGAATTATTGATACACAGCAGATCATCAATATATCTAAAAGTGTAAAGGTAGTTATCTGAGCAGGTGGGGTGATTTTTAATGAATTTATATTCCTTAAAGAACAGGAATAGATTAGCGATATTCGTGGACGTTGATGTTCCCATTGGAATACCGTTCACTTGCTTATAGAGAGTATTATTATATAAGATATGGTTATTTTTTATGCAGCAATTGAGATAAGAGTTCCAAGTTCCTACATCAACAAATTGGTTAAGTTTAAATTCTGCATGCAGCTCTTTAAAGGTAGTGATTATATCTGATAGAGGCAGATTAGTATATAGGTTTTCAAAATCATAACTATTAATATCTAGGGGACAAACTTTGAGTATAGTAGAAATTACTTCTGCATTATTATTAATTATCCAAAAATCTCTGTACATCAAGTTAGAACAGTTTCTAATGTGTTTCAAAACCTTCTTTAAGACATCTTCAAAAGCAAGATCTATTTTCTTTTTTATGACTCCTTACTCCACTAGCTATGAACCTGAACTTCACAGGATCCTTATGAAACTTAACCGTTGCAAAAAGAAATGGAAATTCAGGCTCATATCTTCTAGTTTGTGGAATTTTAAGTTTCTTGAAGAATGCCTTAAACCGATTTTCTAACTGCTTGGTAGAATAACTTACGGGCTCGTATGTTACTCTATTATTGAGTTCCATAGTTAACAATTCAAAATAGAACTTCTTACAGATAATTGCAAAATTATTGCTAGCTTTATCCGTAGTGGTAAAAATAAATTGGTCTTGTAGTTTGGAGAGTGACCTTTTAGCTTCTCCAGAGAAAAAGAGATTTCTGTCGAAACAAAAGTCCAGACCTGCCAACTCACCGGTGAAGCTATTGATTATATTATATTTCCATTCTGCGAAGGCCTCAATAGGCTGATTGTACGTTAAACTGGTTTTTACGATGTACTTATTTACATCTTGAGTGAAGCTCTCAAGAATCCTTTCTTTGGAAATTGTGAAGGAAGGTCTGAATTTAGAGCCATACTCTAATAAATTCCTAAGCTTTTCATTTTCAACAAAACTCAAGTTTCCGGTGATAATATGGTTGTAATTCTTATCATAGTGAACTGTTTCTTTATGTTCATCACAAGAACAAGTAGTAATTACAGGAATGTAGCTCGAAGAGTTAAGTTTGTAGTTTTTAACTATTGACCCTAAGGTCTTAACATATTTAAAACTTACAATAGACTGGTGCCTGTGGATGGGAAAAAAAATTGCATTATTGTAGAACAGCTTCCTTACATTGAGATTATCGTAGGCTTTATTTAGGAACCTGATGGTAACAAAATTACTGGAAAATTCTTTAAGAGAAATTTTATCTTTAAGAATATGTTTAAGAATGTCCAGAACCAAAGCAAAAACATGCTTATCAACATGGTCAGCAGTTTCATTCCAGAATTTGAAAAAACATTTAAGGACAGAGTGCTTGAAGGACTTGAGAATTTTGTAATTTGTTGATGTAGGAACTTGGAACTCTTATCTCAATTGCTGCATAAAAAATAACCATATCTTATATAATAATACTCTCTATAAGCAAGTGAACGGTATTCCAATGGGAACATCAACGTCCACGAATATCGCTAATCTATTCCTGTTCTTTAAGGAATATAAATTCATTAAAAATCACCCCACCTGCTCAGATAACTACCTTTACACTTTTAGATATATTGATGATCTGCTGTGTATCAATAATTCAGAAGTTATAGAGAGTGATTTTGATAATATCTATCCTAGCTCTCTTAACTTATGTAAAACCAACCACAGTAATCAGGAACTTGAGTTCCTAGACTTAAGCATTAAGCTCAACAGAGGTAACCCATCTATTAGCCTCTTTGATAAAAGAGTTAATTTTCCTTTCAAAGTAATTAAATATCTACACTGGAATAATAACATTTCAACCAAAGTAATTGAGAATGTACTAATTTCTCAGGTCCTAAGAATTTCAAGAATTTGCAGCAACAATTTGGACTTCAATTACCACATTAATATACTATTAGAAAGTTTTCTAGAGAACGAAATTCCTTCTTCTTTCATCAAAAGAACTTTAAGAAAAATTATTCTGAATAATAGAGTAAGGTTGGCAGATCTGCTTTAATTTTCTACACAGTTAATAATATGATTCTGACCAATCAAAGCCGTAAGGAAGTTGGCTAGAGGATGCCTATTAACTACCTAAAGGAACCTTAGTGCTATGGATATGACGGTCCTATTAAAACAAAAAATTAAATAATATAAACAAAATCACAAAAAAAAGCTTAAAAATCTGTTTATAAAAGAAAATAAAAACATATAAAAAAGAAAACTAGTTATTCATCACTAGGATAGCTATACTAAAAATAGTAAAACCAACATTAAAATTAATAAGATTCTGATTAATCTATAGAAGCTCACTAAGGTGATTTAATACATGCAAAGATTATTAAATAAACTGCTCGTGTATTTTATAATATTTCTCATGTATTCTGGAGAGTTAATTCTGCTCTTTCTGATCATTCAGATCCACAGTCTTAAGTTTATATATTTTTTCTCTGGTTAAAATCTCCGCGCGTTGGTTTCTTGCTGTATGAGGAGGCCATCAGCCCCACCCTCACTGCCCCCCAGCGTCTAGGGAGTGGCGGAAGAGGTCAGCCATGTTCTTCTCTTGTGAGGAGAAAAGTTTTTGTCACACAAGAGGTAAGCTCTCTTCCTTGTTTTTGGGTTCTAGGTTTTATAAGTTCAATGTTTGTACTTCATGTACCTTTTCTCTGTCGTTTTTTAGCTTTTCAGCTTTTAAGCATTGGTTTGTCTGTTAACATTTTTGCGGGTTTTAACTCTTACTTTTCTTTGTAACTTTGAGCGTCTTTTGGGGTACCTAGGAACAGAAGATGGCTAAGCTTGTTCCTTTTCTATGCGCTGTCTATGCGCTGTTTTTTCCAAGTAGTTAAGTTCTTAATAACTAATTAATTATGCACTTAAAGCACTGCTGAAATACTTTGTACATATTGCAACTAACTGTTTAAGGTATATAACTTTCACAAAGTTTTCTTTAGTTAATTATTATCTTTAACTTATTCTCGTTTTCGTGCTGTCATAAGTTGTAGAGTAGGGGGTTTTAGACTCAAGTTTTCTTTCAAAAATCTGTTCGTTATAAATTAACATTTCCTTTTTTAATTGCAATGTAAAATTTGGATTTCTTTTGCATTGTTTTTCAGGTTTAAATTCTCTCTCAAACGAACTTGGAATTTCGTTATAGCTGAAAATCATTTCTAATTATTATGTCACTCTCACAGCTTGAGTTCTCTTTAATCTTCTTCTCTCTGTTTAATAGTAACAGATGAAGAGCATGGGTCGGGCCATGAAGGTTAATGGATGCAAGCGAAATTGTTAACTAGTGCTAGGTCATGCTACTCTACGGAGGACATGACTTATATATATATTTTTTAAACTATTTTAGGTGGGAATGTTACTTGCATCTATGGCCTTGCAGAAACCCATTTCCAACTAGGTCTTTGTGGAAGTGAGAAAATGCAGAGTTTTTGCTGGTCCTTGATAAAGCCAAGGCTCAGTATTCTCGACACCTTCTACATTCAGTTGTTTTATTTTATTTTTTTATCTTTTCTCCTTTTACTCACACAGGTAGATACATAACCTTTTCTATGTTGTACTAGGTGTGAGTCAAAATTATATATGTATTTTTTTGCTTAGGTATCTTTTTTATAGAATATATATATATATATATACATACATAAATAGAGGGAGAGAAATAAACTGCTTATTTCTAAAAAAAACCGGTCATATAAACCGGTCTGCAACGCGCGGGTGGGGGGGGGTGAATGGTGTTAAAATAGAATGGTTTGGTATCCGATTACGGCAAGGCCCTGAGGGCTTGTGGGAGAAGTTTTCCGAGTGAAGGTTAATTACACACCATTATTGCGGAGTAATACTGGAAGTGAAAAGGTCACCTTAGCTTCGGCCTCATTGCCAGGATAGCTTTGCCCCGAGTATAGAAGAGACCCATTCCGGAACGAACTTCACCCGACGCATGCGCTGGGATGTAGGGCGCAGACGTAACCCGAGTTGATTCTGGAAGAAACTGCAATGTGAAAACGACACCGCATCGCGAGTTAAGACTAATTCATTGTTTTATATACAGGGAGGGGAGAAAACCCGGTTTCGTGTTAGAGGCGCTCATATTTTTACAGTAAGGACCCACAGTCGCCTTAGGTTCTGCAAACCTTTAGGTTGTTTCTCTTGACTTCTTCATCATTTGCGTTGTCTAAACGTTTGTGTACCTTACATGATTATTTTTCGAAGAAAATTAGGAGTGAGGAAATTCCTTCATAATCGGTTGCAAATGAAGCAGCGAGAGGATTCGGACCTAGAATCATCTGAAGTTAGAGAAGTCCCAAAAACTGAAATAAAATCGAGTCCAAATGACGTTGCATTACTGGTAAGTAAAAATTTGAACAAGTACGAGAGATTTAACGCGTTACAAGACATTTGGGTGCCAGAAAGTAGCTTCGATTTTCCTGCGACTGTTGTCGGGGGGGATCTCCGATTCCAGATTAAGTGGCTGGAAAGATGGAAATGGTTATCCTACTCCCAATTGGAAGACGGAGCTTATTGCAAATACTGTCTTTTTTTCCTTGAATGGAGCAGGAACTGCATGCCAGCCACTAGGACAGCTATGCAAGAAACCGTTTAAAAATTGGAAACATGCTGTAGAGAAAAATATAAGTATCATCAAACCACGAATAACCATAAGCAATGTTTGAAGGCTGCCCAAGATCTGGAAGATGTTGTTTTGAAAAGAAGTGAACCCATTGATCATAGGCTAAATGCTGCTGAAAAAGCCGAAGTGGAAAGAAATTGTAAGCTCATTGCTCCTGTTATTGAAACAGTAGTTACAATACTTTTGTGCGGCAAACAAGGGCTGGCTTTGCGGGGCCACTATGAGTTGGGAACTTTCAAATTAGATCAAGAAGTTACTGAGAATGAAGGAAATTTTAGGTTGATTCTCCGTTTTGGACTTAAGATGGCTACGAAAGAGACTGGCACGAGTGATTTTGTGACTATTCGTGAACACACTGGGAAAATTTCTCAGTATATAAGTCCAGGAATTCAGAACGAGATAATTGAAAGTTGCAACAAATTGCTTACAAAAAAGTTGTCAACATGGTAAATGTATCAAAATGCTTTTCAATTTTAGCGGATGAAACTGCTGACATAGGGGGAACTGAACAATTTTCTTTAACGACGAAACAGCAACGATAAACGAAACATTTTTGCAGTTTGTGCCAATGAGTGGTAATACCACAGGAAAAGAATTAGCTCAAACAATAATAACCACATTGGATAAATTTGGTGTGGAAACCACGTACCTAAGGGGTCAGGGCTGTGATGGAGCATCAGCAATGGCAGGAAAATTTAATGGTGATCAAACAATCATGAAAGAAAAATTCCCGTCTGCTGTGTTTGTTCATTGTAGCTCACACAGCTTAAATTTAGCCATTTCTGGGGCATGTAAGGTTCAAGGCATTCGCAATGCCATGGGTAGAGTAGAAAACGTTTATGAATTTTTCAAAACACCTAAATGTCAGTCATTCGTACAAACAAAGGTAAAAAATATACTATCAGATTCCAGAAAGGAGAAGACGCCTAAGTAGCCTTATAGAAAATGCGGAGTTACACAATGCAACTGACGTTTTGAAACAATGCAATATTACAATATATCCTAATGTAAATAAACTGTTGAAGATTTTATGTGTTTTGCAAGTATCAACAAGCTCTGTGGAACGGTCTTTCTCAACCCTCCGGAGAATAAAATCGTACTTGCGTAGCACTACTTCTGAAGACAGATTAAATGGTTTAGCAATGTTATATGTACACAAAGATACACTGAAGAGCAATTGAATTAGTGACAGCTGGCGTTGTGCAAATGTGGCGCTCTGGGCGGCACTGTAAATGGAAACGACATGACGTATGCAGCGATCCGACAATATAAGGAGCGATGCGACGGGAATCAGTAACAGTCGGATGCAGTATGGGTAAGACGAAGGATCTAAGCGCATTTGATCGTGGGAAAATTGTCGGGGCCCGACGAATGGGTCACTCCATCTCGGAAGTCGTGCAGGTACTGGGATTTTCACGAGCCACTGTGTCACGGGTGCACCGTGAGTACATCAAATCCGGTAAAACCATCCCAGTAAGGGCCAACTGCCGTGGACAACAGCGTGTGGATGAGCGGGGTCATCGTCGGCTAGCTCGCATTGTAACAGCGGATAGACGGGCCACAGTGCAAGAAATCACTCGGCAATTTAACGCTGGTGCACAAAAACGTGTAAGCAGCCACACCATCCAGAACCATCTCCTCGCTATGGGGTACAGAAGCCATCGTCCCACGAGGATACCGCTGCTGATCACACATCATAGGGTGCAAAGATAAGCGTGGGCGCGGGAACATCGCCACTGGACCCTAGACATCTGGAAA
This sequence comes from Macrothele yani, assembly GCA_039090855.1. NCBI lineage: Eukaryota > Metazoa > Arthropoda > Arachnida > Araneae > Macrothelidae > Macrothele > Macrothele yani. The sequence continues at coordinate 68,220,411 of CM076993.1, read as the reverse complement.
AATGTTGCCTGGACTGATGAGTCGAGATTCACGTTGGTACATGCGGATGGCAGGATACGAGTACGGCGCAAACCACATGAAGCGATGGATCCTTCTTACCAGCAGGGTACTCTTCAAGCTGGTGGGGCTGGCATTCTCGTCTGGGGACTGTTTACGTGGACTGAAATGGAACCCCTGGTACGTGTGACATCGTCCCTCACAGGTCAACGTTACCAGGATATCCTGAGCGACCATTTGCTCCCGTTTGTGCGTCTTCAACGTCCCACTGGGAACCTCATCCTGCAACAAGACAATGCACCGTGCCATCGCTCCTGAATCGTATCCGAATGGTTGGATGAACACGCCACCGACGTGACCTCGCTTTCTTGGCCAGCTAGGTCACCTGGCCTCAATCCCATCGAGCACATCTGGGATGCCATCGAGAGAGATGCTCGAGGCTCTGACCCCCTCCATCAAATCTTTGTGAACTGTGGGAGCTTGTTCAGGGGTCGGGGATCCGTATGGCTTCCGATGTCTTGTCGAGTTCATGCCGAGACGAATCGCGAAAGGTGGTGCTACACGTTACTAGACAGGTATCTCTAATTCAATTGCTCTTCAGTGTATATATGTAAGAATATATATCTGGTTCTGCTTTTGAACTAGTAGATGTTGGACCCCCTCCCTCTCCCAAGACAAAAATCCTGCCTACGCCCCTGGTCATGTTCACAACGTTTACACATCAAATCAAGTTAATAATATTGCGCATTTACTTATTAACAAAGGAAGCGAAAAAACAAAGAAAAACTTGCATCTGTATTCGTGGAAAAGGTCAGTTTGTAGTATAACACCGAGACCCACAGATTTACCCTACTGGGGCGTACTAATAGCTCCCGGAACCTAGCATTGTGAGGGGGAGGGGGGCTCACGCCTGAATGGGGCCTGTAGCCTTATACCAAAAAGATTTTACAAAAAGTTTTGCGGAAATTTCATATGAAACTGGTTAAAGAAATAGCCAGGAATTCAATCTGCTATGAATGACGTATTAAAAAGAAAAGCAATTTTTTTCAGTAAATAAGTAAAATCTTTAGAAAACATTTTCGCTGCTTTAGTTCATAAAAACTGGATGATGAGAAAAGATATTCCACATACCCTTTAACGGCCATAGCTAAAGTTCCTATGCATGTATGTACATCAGAGCCCATTTAAGAAAACAGGGGGCCCGGAGGCTGGACAGTATTTTAGGGCCCCAGCATTTAGTGGTACATAGGATTTCACTATAGGTGGCCGAATAAAAATACCCAGGAGAAAACATTCCCAAAATATGATGAGAAAGCGATAAAAATATCTCCGCCATATTGAAGTGAATATCCCATGATTCATGGACGAATCAGTGTTAGCAAATGCCTGGTTGAAAAACGGACATCAGTTCAGTTCTACTTAACCCCCCCCCCCCCCTCGGGGTTCAGCTTGTTGAAATTATATCGAAGTAGTAGTGGACAAAATAATATGATCCAAATATCATGATTCAAACGAATTCTTAATGTATGAAAATTTCCCCCAATGACAGATGTGTACTAAAGAACGGTTGGCGGAAAACCGCCACACAGGAAAACTGCCACACATCGGAAAACTGCCACACATCGGAAAACTACCACACATCGGAAAACCGCCACACGAGAAAACTGACACATGGTTTTCGTTAAGGGGGAGGGCACAAATTGCTGTTCCTCCGAAGAACACTTTGAATGTGTGGCAATTTTCCGGTGTGGCAGTTTCCCAAGTTTCCGAATTATGTGTGGCAGTTTTCTAAGGTGCCTAACGACGGGAAGGAGCTCTTTTGTTGGTCTGACTTTTCATACCGGTTCATACTTAGGGCAACTGGCCACAGAAGTTAGACGGGGGGAGGGGGTGGTATAAAGATTGCCGTTACTTGGCCTATATTGAGAATTGAATTGGGAACTCCAAACAAATTTCGAGAAAACAATAAATACACAGTTGACGTGGACTAGGAACATCAAATAGAAGTCTTCGCTCTTTCCACGTTTATAAGTGTGTCACGGAAAAATTCTCATCGGCCGCCTCTGGGAACCTAACCCTGGGTCTTCCAGTTACGCCCCGGATATGCTTCCACTGCACCACAGCGACCTCGAAATTTTCCAGACTCACGTACGACAAACTGCTGAACCACATGGCAAGTTGCTTCTTTGGAGCCCCGCACAACGTTGGCGTAACTGGAAGACCCTGGGGGTTCGATTCCCGGAGGCGGCCGATGAGAATTTTTCCGTGACTCACTTATAAATGTGGAAAGAGCAAAGACTTCTATTTGATGTTTCACGAAAACGTTCTGTGTAGGCCAAGCGAGAATTGCTTTGTTCAGAAAAGGACGATAAGGTGCGGTGTTATTTAATACATCTGCACTTTTATTTCGGCACTAAATATTTATATAACATATCAAGTTTCTATTATTTTTCTTTTACTTATAGGCACTACACCTTCGCCTCTTTAACAGCTTTTAATCTGCCGACTTCATATTCATAATGTTTGCGTATCAAATCAAGTCAATAGCATTGAGCTTTTACTTAGGTACTAAATATTGAAGTCATAGGCCCCAGGCCTAGGCCTTTTAAACAGTTTTTATTCTATCTGTAGGGGTGAGACATAGACTTTCGTGCTAAGTTCCGCCTTCTTTCCGATAGGCGTCCGTGAGTTAATTTAACAACTTCCCCCTACAGCAAATAATCTGAGGTTCTCACTCTCGTAATTTATTAATAATAAATTTATCATCCAGGCCCTTCTTCCACCGCCTTTTTGTGTAATTATCCGCGAATCAAGGAAGGGAGAGAATGGCTACTGTAAGGCACTTCATCAACTTCAAAAAATACTTCGTGAATAAGAAAGATAATAAATTTAATGAATCAAGGTACTAGTGAGAGTCTGGTTCCGGTGCCAATGTCCGCGTCGACGAATTTGTGGCATGCGTCGTCAGTAGAGGAAAATGGAGACTTCTGGGACAGGGGCAGCCCTCATAGACTTAACATTGGCTGCCCACGAGGCTGCCCCTGGCTGTCCCAGCTGCCCCCGAGTCAGAATTTTTGTCACGTGATCGTCCCCGTGATGTGCTGCCCCTAGCGGTGTTTCTTGGAACTTTCGATGGATCTTTGATTTTGAGGGATGGCAACGACCGAGAGGGAAAGGGGGTGGATATAGGGGGGTGTCAATTCGATGTGCTGCCCCCTAGCGGTGCTTCTTGAAACTTTCAATGGATCTTTGTTTTTGAGGGATGGCAACGACCGAGTGGGAAAGGGGGCAGATATAGGGAATGTCAACTCGATGTGCTGCCCGCTAGCGGTGCTTCTTGGAACTTTCGATGGATCTTTGATTTTGAGGGATGGCAACGACCGAGAGGGAAAGGGGTGGATATAGGGGGATGTCAATTCGATGTGCTGCCCCCTAGCGGTGCTTCTTGGAACTTTCAATGGATCTTTGTTTTTGAGGGATGGCAACGACCGAGTGGGAAAGGGGGCGGATATAGGGGATGTCAACTCGATGTGCTGCCCCCTAGCGGTGCTTCTTGGAACTTTCGATGGATCTTTGATTTTGAGGGATGGCAACGACCGAGTGGAAAAAGGGGTGTCAACTCGATGTGCTGCCCCCTGACGGTGCTTCTTGGAACTTTCGATGGATCTTTGATTTTGAGGGATGGCAACAACCGAGTGGGGTCCGTTGGGATTTTTTTGTATTTATTCCAGTGGTTTTCAAGCGGGATTTTCCCCCTCTTCGATGTTATTTTTCCCCGGAGGAAATTTTTACGTAACGATGCTGGGGAATTTTCTTTCCAATGGAATAAAAATGTTCTGAAGGTCTTAGCGAGGTTCTAACTCACGATGATTTGGTTTAAAAATTTGGTCAGGTGGTCTCGTGTATTACGTATTCACTCTATTTTTTAATTTCTTTTACGTTATTTCATCATGTATTTATTATATTTTTTGTATGTTTTGAGGGAGTTTTTTCGTGTAGATGTAATGAATTTTCTTGGGAACTTTTCTTTTTCCTACATTTAATTTTATTTCAGACCATGAGACGAGGAAATGCTTCTTTAGAAACGATTTCGTTCCTGTTCGCAGTAACTATTGGACTTTGACAAAATTTTTGGGAAATCAAGCGGAAATGTAGACATGATAATTCTGAGTCTTTCGCATTAGCAATATTATTTTCTCGTAATTTTTTCGTGTGTTCAAGAACTCTACAGGTCTTTCACAGTTAAAATTCTGATGAAACAATATTTTCTTACTTTATTTCGCATATCATTATAGCTTCCCAATTTCGCTCTTTTACTTCATCTTTTTTTGAAATTTCGTAAAACTTTTCAGTATGTCAGTAATTTTTTTTTCTTACTTGGTCAAACTTGTGACTCCTTTTATTTAGACTATTTTTTTCATTTCATTTCAACAAAACGATTATTTTAGATGTAGCAAATCATCAGATTTTTGTTTCCTTATATAGCATATTTTCAAACTTGCTTAAAAATATTCCTCAAAGCTTGCATGTAGTCAAATATGCATTTTTTTATTTTTTCCTAGTTTGCTATACTTTTTGTAGACTGTCCCAACAAGAAAGCATTCATTGTCAAGACATACAATCTAAAACCTTTTTCTTACGATAAAATTTGTATTCTTTGGGCTGTATATTTTTCTGTCTCGTCCGAAAAAACATTCATTCTAGAGGCAAAGCTAGTGATTCCGTTCTTCCCATAAACATTATTTTTTTAACGTTTTACTAACTCACCAGAAAAGCAGTTTTTCCCCATCCCCATAGCGAAAATAAAGAAATTCTTACTTCTTTTCAATACATATCAACTCAATCTATTTCTTTTCGAAATGCTGGTCATGACATTTCAACTAAAATTTCATACTTTCACCAAAAATCATATTCTTAAACGAGCTATTTTTTTTTTACTTTATTTCATGTATACCTAAATTTTTATTGTTTCCTCGCCTCAACAAACTCAGTAAGAACTCCCTAATCTCATTCCTTTCCCTCATTTAGTTCGCTTTAAATTGAGATGTTTCAAAACTTCGCGTATATTTCTTTCACTAAATGTCCAGTTCTCCCGTATCTGTCCCATCATTTTTAACTTCTGTGCCTGCTACATTTTTTCTTTAGACGTTTAGTTTCATTGACCTTTTCTTTCGTTTCAATTAGGTTTTCATTATCGTATTTTTTATTCATTGTCTCAGCAGAAAAAGCTTTTATTCTGGAGACCTAGCGACTAAGTTCGTACTTCCTCTAAACATTTTATTTCACGTTTTACTAATTCGTAAGAAAAGCAGGTGTTTCCAAATTCTCATAGTGAAAATATCGTATTCTTCTTATTTTATTTATTATATTTTTCCTTCTATTCAGTGTTGTATGATTCTTAAAACTTTGGTTTATTTTTATGAAACTTCTTTTTTTTTTTCTTAGTTTTTTTTTTTTCTGTTTCAACCTATCAATCTTTTCCTGTCGATTTAATTGCTCTTATTTTTCCATTCGACTTTACTTTTGAACAGAAATGTATCTAAAATCTTCAGATATATTCTAGTCTCTAAGGCCGATTCTTCACTATTTCAAATAAAGTCATTGTAGGATTTTAGTGTAAATGCCCCTAAATCTTTAGAACTTCCTTTTCATAGTTAGATACTAATTCCTCAAGGTTTAAACTAAAACATGAAAGAAGAGTGTTTTTAAGCTCTCTCCGGTGAAAGAAGAGTGTTTTTAAGCTCTCTCCGGTGAAAGAAGAGTGTTTTTACGCTTTGTGGAAAACCTCGTATGACATGAAATCAATTTGCTTGGTAGATTAAACTAAATTCTGGTTTTGAACTTTGAACGCAAACTCAAGCTTGCAAAAGCATAGTTTTCTGAGCGAACTTAAACTGTCTAAGATGACAAAAATCTAAAACTGGTGACTCAATGGGACAGAGCGTTTGAACTTTGCCGTTCATTTAAGATTTAAGAGATCCGTAGTGAACCACTACAAGGGAAAGAAGCAGACCCTGATTTAGTCCACTGTTTCCAAGGAAGGTAGAAAGCTAGTGTCGTAATTCAAAAGCTCATAACTCAAGCCTCCCCAGGATTCAATTTCGGACGGACGATTAGTCAGATGTCAATGCTTAGACATTGAAGAATTACTTCAGACAAATATTTTCTTACTTAAAAGTGCTTCAAGTCAGACTTTGTATTACTTAAGATTTCCCTTAGTCAATATTTTTTCTATCTTAAAAACTTCTAAAGGGTTGATTTCGAAAAAAAAAAAAAAAAAACGAGTTCTCCAAAAAACGTAAAATTTCCCCAGAATTGTATGAGGAACCAAAAAAAATGACGAAGCTTGAATGTTAAGTCTTTCAACCCATTTCTTTCTCTTCATGTTTCATTCAATAAACTTTCGTCAAATTCCTATATATCCAAGAATTTTTGTTAAATGTCTAAGTTCGACTCCCCAGAAATTTTCTGAAAATGATAGTTTCTCTTTTAAAAAAAAAATTCCAAAATAAGAATCCCTTCAGTGAAACAAGAAATTCCTATTCAAAGCATTCCATCCCTCTTTCTGCTTCAAATACTCTCTTTGTAAATCTAAGGAGCTGTTTTTGTTTTTGGGTTTTTTTTTTAAATTCATATATTTTTCCCTCTAACTTTAGAAGATATTTTCCCAAAATGTATGTACATATTACGATAGTAAAACATCATACAGCTGCTTGATGTTCAATTCACTTCACGCTGTCTTAAGGAAATTCGCATCAAATTCTGCATTTCCTCATGTAAACTTTATTCTTTTTCTACTTCATATCGTCGTTCGTTTCTTGTTTTTCCCTATGTAACTTAAAACTTATTTTCCTAATCTATTTTTCATAAAGCATCATTCTTTTGAGTTGACTTTCTCTCTCTCTCTCTCTCTCTCTTTTTTTTAAATGCATTCCTAAGTTCATATTGAAAAGGGTTTAAATTTTGATTGAAAGATGTTTGCAAAGATCGTTTTAGGAAAAGTTGAAAACAGGTAAGGTTCGTTTCGGAAAAGTTGAAAACAGATAATGTTCGTTTCGGAAAAGTAGATTCTCTTATAGGGTTAAAAATGGAACACTTCATATTTTCTTAGGGGCGGTTTTGATGAAACACGTTTCAGTAAAAACAGTGAAATTCCCATTGAATAACATGGGGAACTATGAAATTTAAAAAGCACGTTTTCGTTCAAGGAAAATATTTTAAAAGGTCTATTTTCGATTCAGTTGAAAACGAATCAGGTAGAAAACAGAATGCAGTAGAAACAGTCACAGCAAGTTCCTGAAAGTTGAAAATAGATGAGGTTGAAAATGGATGTACTAAAAATGTCTTAGGAAAGAAATTTTTATGAAACACAGACTGTTTAGTTTTCCCAAGCTAGGGATTCTTCAGTGAGAGCGCTTCATCTTTTCAACTCAAAGAAAAAAGCAAGTCAGTTTGAAACATTTCAAACTCCCCGAAAATAAGCCGTGTACTCTGGTTTCGACTCAATACAGTAAAGCATTGCTCTCAGACCAGTCGGAATTCCACCCCGATTGGTTGCCTAATGAAAAACCTTAGACCCATCTCCAATAACAATACCCAAATATTCTTAAGAAAAGTCTAGCAAAAAAGCACTAGTTCCCCATTAAATCAATGCCATTCATCCTGTTACTGTTTTACACATTTCAAAAAATAAGTTTACATTCTCACTTTTACTTTAAAATTCTTGAAAAGCTTAATATTTTGACTCATTTCCATAAAAAAAATAATTTCCCTTAAAATTTAATTTAAAAAAATAATAATTACTCTTAAAATTTATGCCTTAAAACTAAAAAATATTTACGCATAATATTTCAATAAATAATAAATATTCACAAACTCACCTTCTACCTTGCCAATAAAAAATAAAAAAAAAACATTCATTTCTGAATTTATATAATCGAAATCATTATTTCTCCAAGTAGTTCTTTTCCCATGATTGTAGAGAGGAACTCTTCTGAAATCTTCCCTTTTCCACATGTGTTCGACAAAGACTGTTTACAAATTTTGAAGATGACAATCCGATTTTTGGCGTAAATATGACAAGGATGGTAAGTCAGATAATATCCGAAAACTTGAAAATTTTCATCGTCCTGGAGCGGGACTCGAACCCGCGTCTCCCAGAAAACGCCTAGGGATGCTAACCACTACACCACCCAGAACAACCAAGTTTCAAGTTTCCGATCAATTTGAATTTAACCATCACAGGATTCGCTAGTCGAAGCAACCGGCATTCATGTTTAGCGAATCTGGAGGTTAATAATCCTATCCCGTGATTGCCCGGAGAAGCAGATAAACCATGAATGCCGGTTGCTTCGACTAGCGAATCCTGTGATGGTTAAATTCAAATTGATCGGAAACTTGAAACTTGGTCGTTCTGGGTGGTGTAGTGGTTAGCATACCTAGGCGTTTTCTGGGAGACGCGGGTTTGAGTCCCGCTCCAGGACGATGAAAATTTTCAAGTTTTCGGATATTATCTGACTTACCATCCTTGTCATATTTACGCCAAAAATCGGATTGTCATCTTCAAAATTTGTATTATATGGCGTAATCCCGTATTTCTTTCACGACAGACTGTTTAGTTTTTCCAGGCTAGGGGGTCTTCAGTGAGAGCGGTTCATCTTTTCAACTCAAAGAATAAAGCGAGTCAGTTTGAAACATTTCAAACTCCACGAAATTATGCCGTGTACTCTGGTTTCGACTCAATACTGTAAAGCATTGCTCTCAGACCAGTCAGAATTCCGCCTCGATTGGTTGCCTAATGGAAAACATCAGATTCCTTTCCAATAACAATTCCCAAATATCCTTAAGAAAAGTCTAGCAAAAAAGCACTAGTCCACCATTAAAACAATTGGATTCATTCTGTTACTGTTTTAAACATTTCAAAAAAGAAGTTTACATTCTCACTTTTACTTTAAAAATCTTGAAAGCTTAAATTTTGACACATTTTCAAAAAAAAATCACTTAAAATTTAATTGAAAAAATAATAATTATTCTTTAAATTTATGTCTTAAAACTAAAAAATATTTACGCTTAATATTTCAATAAATAATAAATATTCACAAACTCACCTTCTACCTTGTCCATTTAAAAATAAAAAAATAAAAATTCTGAATTTATATAATAGAAATCATTACTTCTCCAAGTAGTTCTTTTCCCCTGATTGTAGAGAGGAACTCTTCTGAAATCTTCACTTTTCCACATGTGTTCATAAAAGCTTGAGCTACTTCCTTAGGATTCAACAAGGCCACAGCGTTCTCGAAACTTGAAATCGCTTTCCCGTCCCACTCAGTGGTTAGGCATGGAGGATGCATCTGAATAGGTGGAAGCACTTCAGAAACGCATTCGCGACATCACATACCTTCAAGGATGCTCTCCCCGATTAAATTTTTTAAACATTCAATTACATTGTGTCTAAGTTCACACTCCTCAATCGATGTATTTCGAAACTTTCGGGATTCTCCGAGTACGATTTTCTGGAATTCTGAACATATTAACAATTCCTGGATGCTGTCCCACACGCCATCCAAAATAATTTGGAGTTTCTTAAACTGCTTTTTGGTTATTGCAACTAATGTTGTTAAGTGAAAAATCCGGAAACGGAATTTGAAAGACTTGAAGACTTCTTACTTTATTCAAACTTAGAACAGAACTAAAATTCACTAAGCGTTTCCTTTGCATTCTGTGACTAATGCACGACCCTTATCACAACACGTGTTGGTGTGTCGCCATGCGTCAACGCTTCACGGTGACTATACCCTTATCTTCTCATTTCGTGACGAAACGCTATCGACTCTAATCAGACAAAATGGACTACAGCTCAGAGCTTATTTTCAGGTAAATTCTTAGAGAAAAACGGAAGGATTTCGTTATAATTAACTTTCATATCTTGAGAAAATAAAACTAAAATATATTCGATAAGAAATCCTTCCGTTTTTCTCTAAAATGAGAGAGGTATACGGAAAGCGAAATAATTTAATCAGACACCTTGAAAGAATTCATCTCAGATTTAAAGCCGCTTTTGAAAAAAAACAAAAAAAAAATCCAGTAAACTATGAAATACTTTGTTCTTCACATAAAGAAAACACAGTGTACGATTTCAATATTCCCTTTTTTCTTAAAATTTCTCCAACGTAATGACTTAGGTCAACTGAGTCCAGAAATGCTTCGTCTATTTTAGTATTTCGATTCCGAGGGAGTTCTTTCCGATACTGTTAAGCTATTTCCTCAAAATCCAGTTGTAAAATAATTTTGGTCATGTTTATTTGATTGTCGTCGTAGGAGAATTCCAATCCGTTCATGTCCACCATGTCATACATTGTGTCCCCGAGAGTTTCTTCAAGCAGAAAAGAGCCATCATTCCACAGAAATTCTTCTTTTGGTATTTGTAATGTTTCCAAAGTCAAATTATTTTTTCCCAAGGCTTTCTTAATTAAAGCTGAAAACGAAATGGGACGAAGAAACGTCTGTTGTATGACTCTTAACATAGTAGATTTCTTATCAGCCACTTTAGTCCAATGTTCGCCGCACAGAGACATTTCAGATTTCAAAATTTCACCATCCTGACCCCCTTTTTCCTGAGTGAAATCCAATACATGGTGGAAATCTCGACTTATGCATTCCTTTGAGTGGGGAATCGCTCTCATGAAAGAGGGCAACGGTTAAAATCGACATTGATTAAAATTGGAGAGAGGACAAATATAAGAATTAAATAAATAATGCATAGGCAGGATTCCCGAAAACATAAAAAATATAAGTTTTATATAAAAAAATTCCATGAAAAATATTGGAGGGGCGAAAGATTTCCCACATCGTCGTCCATTCCACCCAAAATTAAACAAATACGTGTACTAACAACAGAGATTTAAATGACTTCGTTAAATTTTGGGAGGAGTGGACGACGATGTGAGAAATCTTTCGCCCCTCCAATATTTTTCATGGAATTTTTTTTATATAAAACTTATATTTTTTATGTTTTCGAATCCTGTCTATGCATTATTTATTTAATTCTTATATTTTTCCTCTCTCCAATTTTTAATCAATGTCGATTTTAACCGTTGCCCTCTTTCATGAGAGCGATTCCCCACTCAAAGGAATGCATAAGTCGAGATTTTCACCATGTATTGGATTTCACTCAGGAAAAAGTGGGTCAGAATGGTGAAATTTTGAAATCTGAAATTTCTCTGTGCGGAGAACATTGGACTAAAGTGGCTGATAAGAAATCTACCATGCTAAGAGTCATACAACAGACGTTTCTTCGTTCCATTTCGTTTTCAGCTTTAATTAAGAAAGCCTTGGGAAAAAAAATAATTTGACTTTGGAAACATTACAAACACCAAAAGAAGAATTTCTGTGGAATGATGGCTCTTTTCTGCTTGAAGAAACTCTCGGGGACACAATGTATGACATGGTGGACATGAACGGATTGGAATTCTCCTACGACGACAATCAAATAAACATGACCAAAATTATTTTAAAACTGGATTTTGAGAAAATAGCTTAACAGTATCGGAAAGAACTCCCTCGGAATCGAAATACTAAAATAGACGAAGCATTTCTGGACTCAGTTGACCTAAGTCATTACGTTGGAAAATTTTAAGAAAAAAGGGAATATTGAAATCGTACACTGTGTTTTCTTTATGTGAAGAACAAAGTATTTCATAGTTTACTGGATTTTTTTTTGTTTTTTTTCAAAAGCGGCTTTAAATCTGAGATGAATTCTTTCAAGGTGTCTGATTAAATTATTTCGCTTTCCGTATTCCTCTCTCATTTTAGAGAAAAACGGAAGGATTTCTTATCGAATATATTTTAGTTTTATTTTCTCAAGATATGAAAATTCATTATAACGGAATCTTTCCGTTTTTCTCTAAGAATTTACCTGAAAATAAGCTCTGAGCTGTAGTCCATTTTGTCTGATTAGAGTCGATAGCGTTTCGTCACGAAATGAGAAGATAAGGGTATAGTCACCGTGAAGCGTTGACGCATGGCGACACACCAACACGTGTTGTGATAAGGGTCATACATTAGTCACATTATGCAAAGGAAACGCTTAGTGAATTTTAGTTCTGTTCTAAGTTTGAATAAAGTAAGAAGTCTTCAAGTCTTTCAAATTCTGTTTCCGGATTTTTCACTTAACAACAGGAGTTGCAATAACCAAAAAGCAGTTTAAGAAACTCCAAATTATTTTGGATGGCGTGTGGGACAGCATCCAGGAATTGTTAATGGGTTCAGAATTCCAGAAAATCGTACTCGGAGAATCCCGAAAGTTTCAAAATACATCAATTGAGGAGTGTGAACTTAGACACAATGTAATTGAATGTTTAAAAAATTTAATCGGGGAGAGCATCCTTGAAGGTATGTGATGTCGCGAATGCGTTTCTGAAGTGCTTCCACCTATTCAGATGCATCCTCCATGCCTAACCACTGAGTGGGACAGGAAAGCGATTTCAAGTTTCGAGAACGCTGTGGCCTTGTTGAATCCTAAGGAAGTAGCTCAAGCTTTTATGAACACATGTGGAAAAGTGAAGAATTCAGAAGAGTTCGTCTCTACAATCAGGGGAAAAGAACTACTTGGAGAAGTAATGATTTCGATTATATAAATTCAGATTTTTTTTTTAAATGGACAAGGTAGAAGGTGAGTTTGTGAATATTTATTATTTATTGAAATATTAAGCGTAAATATTTTTTAGTTTTAAGACATAAATTTAAAGAGTAATTATTATTTTTTCAATTAAATTTTAAGTGATTTTTTTTTGAAATGGGTCAAAATTTAAACTTTCAAGATTTTTAAAGTAAAAGTGAGAATGTACACTTCTTTTTTGAAATATTTAAAACAGTAACAGAATGAATCCAATTGTTTTAATGGTGAACTAGTGCTTTTTTGCTAGACTTTTCTTAAGGATATTTGGGAATTGTTATTGGAAAGGGTCTGATGTTTTCCATTAGGCAACCAATCGAGGCGGAATTCTGACTGGTCTGAGAGCAATGCTTTACAGTATTGCGTCCAAACCAGAGTACACGGCTTAATTTCGTGGAGTTTGAAATGTTTCAAACTGACTCGCTTTATTCTTTGAGTTGAAAAGAAGAAGCGCTCTCACTGAAGACCCCCTAGCCTCGAAAAACTAAACAGTCTGTGTCGAACACATGTGGAAAAGGGAAGATTTCAGAAGAGTTCCTCTCTACAATCATGGGAAAAGAACTACTTGGAGAAATAATGATTTCGATTATATAAATTCAGAAATGAATGTTTTTTTTTTTATTTTTTATTGGCAAGGTAGAAGGTGAGTTTGTGAATATTTATTATTTATTGAAATATTAAGCGTAAATATTTTTTAGTTTTAAGGCATAAATTTTAAGAGTAATTATTATTTTTTTAAATTAAATTTTAAGGGAAATTATTTTTTTTATGGAAATGAGTCAAAATATTAAGCTTTTCAAGAATTTTAAAGTAAAAGTGAGAATGTAAACTTCTTTTTTGAAATGTGTAAAATAGTAACAGGATGAATGCCATTGATTTAATGGGGAACTAGTGCTTTTTTGCTAGACTTTTCTTAAGAATATTTGGGTATTGTTATTGGAGATGGGTCTAAGGTTTTCCATTAGGCAACCAATCGGGGCGGAATTCCGACTGGTCTGAGAGCAGTGCTTTACTGTATTGAGTCGAAACCAGAGTACACGGCTTATTTTCGGGGAGTTTGAAATGTTTCAAACTGACTCGCTTTATTCTTAGAGTTGAAAAGATGAAGCGCTCTCACTGAAGACCCCCTAGCCTGGGAAAACTAAACAGTCTGTGTTTCATAAAAATTTCTTTCCTAAGACATTTTTAGTACATCCATTTTCAACCTCATCTATTTTCAACTTTCAGGAACTTGCTGTGACTGTTTCTACTGCATTCTGTTTTCTACCTGATTCGTTTTCAACTGAATCGAAAATAGACCTTTTAAAATATTTTCCTTGAACGAAAACGTGCTTCTTAAATTTCATAGTTCCCCATGTTATTCAATGGGAATTTCACTGTTTTTACTGAAACGTGTTTCATCAAAACCGCCCCTAAGAAAATATGAAGTGTTCCATTTTTAACCCTATAAGAGAATCTACTTTTCCGAAACGAACATTATCTGTTTTCAACTTTTCCGAAACGAACCTTACCTGTTTTCAACTTTTCCTAAAACGATCTTTGCAAACATCTTTCAATCAAAATTTAAACCCTTTTCAATATGAACTTAGGAATGCATTTAAAAAGAGAGAGAGAGAGAGAGAGAGAGAGAGAGAGAGAGAGAGAGAGAGAGAGAGAGAGAGAGAGAGAGAGAGAGAGAGAGAGAGAGAAAATCAACTCAAAAGAATGATGCTTTATGAAAAATAGATTAGGAAAAGAAGTTTTAAGTTACATAGGGAAAAACAAGAAACGAAAGACGATATGAAGTAGAAAAAGAATAAAGTTTACATGAGGAAATGCAGAATTTGATGCGAAAAGAGCCACTTAATGATTTGAACAGGGAAACTTGTTTCAGTAAAAAAAATTCTTATTCTTATGATTTCTTTAAGAAAACTGACATTTTCAGTACATTTATGCTTTTCTGTGAAAGTTTTTCTCAAAGAACTCCATTAAGTTGATCTCAAGTCTTTGAAGTGAATGGGAAGAAAAATAACATGTCTATGTGTTATGAGAAAATGAAAGAATTTCCTTACGGCAGCGTGAAGTGAATTGAACATCAAGCAGCTTTATGATGTTTTACTATCGTAGTATGTACATACATTTTGGGAAAATATCTTCTAAAGTTAGAGGGAAAATTATATGAATATTAAAAAAAAAAAAACAGCTCCTTAGATTTACAAAGAGAGTATTTGAAGTAGAAAGAGGGAGGGAATGCTTTGAATAGGAATTTCTTGTTTCATTGAAGGGATTCTTACTTTGGAATTTTTTTTTAAAAGAGAAACTATCATTTTCAGAAAATTTCTGGGGGAGTCGAACTTAGACATTTAAGAAAATTCTTGGATATATAGGAATTTGACGAAAGTTTATGGAATGAAACATGAAGAGAAAGAAATGGGTTGAAAGACTTAACATTCAAGCTTCGTCATTTTTTTTGGTTCCTCATACAATTCTGGGGAAATTTTACGTTTTTTGGAGAACTCGTTTTTTTTTGTTTTTTTTTTCGAAATCAACCCTTTAGAAGTTTTTAAGATAGAAAAAATATTGACTAAGGGAAATCTTAAGTAATACAAATTCTGACTTGAAGCACTTTTAAGTAAGAAAATATTTGTCTGAAGTAATTTTTCAATGTCTAAGCATTGACATCTGACTAATCGTCCGTCCGAAATTGAATCCTGGGGAGGCTTGAGTTATGAGCTTTTGAATTACGACACTAGCTTTCTACCTTCCTTGGAAAAAGTGGACTAAATCAGGGTCTGCTTATTTCTCTTGTAGTGGTTCACTACGGATCTCTTAAATCTTAAATGAACGGCAAAGTTCAAACGCTCTGTCCCATTGAGTCACCAGTTTTATATTTTTGTCATCTTAGACAGTTTAAGTTCGCTCAGAAAACTATGCTTTTGCAAGCTTGAGTTTGCGTTCAAAGTTCAAAACCAGAATTTAGTTTAATCTACCAAGCAAAGTGATTTCATGTCATATTAGGTTTTCCACAAAGCGTAAAAACACTCTTCTTTTACTGGAGAGAGCTTAAAAACACTCTTCTTTCATGTTTTAATTTAAACCTTGAGGAATTAGTATCTAACTTTGAAAAGGAAGTTCTAAAGATTTAGGGGCATTTACACTAAAATCCCACAATGACTTTATTTGAAATAGTGAAGAATCGGCCTTATAGACTAGAATACATCTGAAGATTTTAGATACATTTCTGTTCAAAAGTAAAGTCGAATGGAACAATAAGAGCAATTAAATCGATAAGAAAAGATTGATAGGTTGAAACAGAAAAAAAAACTAAGGAAAAAAAAAAGAAGTTTCATAAAAATAAACCAAAGTTTTAAGAATCATGCAACACTGAATAGAAGGAAAAATATAATAAGTAAAATGAAAGGAATACGATATTTTCACTATGAGAGTTTGGAAACACCTGCTTTTCTTGCGAATTAGTAAAACGTGAAATAAAAATGTTTAGAGGAACTACGGACTTAATCGCTAGGTCTCCAGAATAAAAGCTTTTTCTGCTGAGACAATGAATAAAAAATACGATAATGAAAACCTAATTGAAACGAAAGAAAAGGTCAATGAAACTAAACGTCTAAAGAAAAAATGTAGCAGGCACAGAAGTTAAAAATGATGGGACAGATACGGGAGAACTGGACATTTAGTGAAAGAAATATACTCGAAGTTTTGAAACATTTCAATTTAAAGCGAACTAAATGAGGGAAAGGAATGAGATTAGGGGAGTTCTTACTGAGTTTGTTGAGGCGAGGAAACAATAAAAATTTAGGTATACATGAAATAAAGTAAAAAAAAATAGCTCGTTTAAGAATATGATTTTTGGTGAAAGTATGAAATTTTAGTTGAAATGTCATGACCAGCATTTCGAAAAGAAATAGATTGAGTCGATATGTATTGAAAAGAAGTAAAAATTTCTTTATTTTCGCTATGGGGGTGGGGAATAACTGCTTTTCTGGCGAGTTAGTAAAATGTTAAAAAAATAATGTTTATGGGAAGAACGGAGTCACTAGCTTTGCCTCTAGAATGAATGTCTTTTCGGACGAGACAGAAAAATATACAGCCCAAAGAATACAAATTTTAGCGTAAGAAAAAAGGTTTTAGATTGTATGTCTTGACAATGAATGCTTTCTTGTTGGGACAGTCTACAAAAAGTATAGCAAACTAGGAAAGAATAAAAAAATGCATATTTGACTACATGCAAGCTTTGAGGAATATTTTTAAGCAAGTTTGAAAATATGCTACATAAGGAAACAAAAATCTGATGATTTGCTACATCTAAAATAATCGTTTTGTTGAAATGAAATGAAAAAAAAATAGTCTAAATAAAAGGAGTCACAAGTTTGACCAAGTAAGAAAAAAAAATTACTGACATACTGAAAAGTTTTACGAAATTTCAAAAAAAAAGATGAAGTAAAAGAGCGAAATTGGGAAGCTATAATGATATGCGAAATAAAGTAAGAAAATATTGTTTCATCAGAATTTTAACTGTGAAAGACCTGTAGAGTTCTTGAACACACGAAAAAATTACGAGAAAATAATATTGCTAATGCGAAAGACTCAGAATTATCATGTCTACATTTCCGCTTGATTTCCCAAAAATTTTGTGAAAGTCCAATAGTTACTGCGAACAGGAACGAAATCGTTTCTAAAGAAGCATTTCCTCGTCTCATGGTCTGAAATAAAATTAAATGTAGGAAAAAGAAAAGTTCCCAAGAAAATTCATTACATCTACACGAAAAAACTCCCTCAAAACATACAAAAAATATAATAAATACATGATGAAATAACGTAAAAGAAATTAAAAAGATAGAGTGAATACTTAATGCACGAGACCACCTGACCAAATTTTGAAACCAAATCATCGTGAGTTAGAACCACGCTAAAACCTTCAGAACATTTTTATTCCATTGGAAAGAAAATTCCCCAGCATCGTTACGTAAAAATTTCCTCCGGGGTAAAATAACATCGAAGAGGGAAAATCCCGCTTGAAAACCACTGGAATAAATACAAAAAAATCCCAACGGACCCCACTCGGTTGTTGCCATCCCTCAAAATCAAAGATCCATCGAAAGTTCCAAGAAGCACCGTCAGGGGGCAGCACATCGAGTTGACACCCCTTTTTCTACTCGGTCGTTGCCATCCCTCAAAATCAAAGATCCATCGAAAGTTCCAAGAAGCACCGCTAGGGGGCAGCACATCGAGTTCACATCCCCGTATATCCACCCCCTTTCCCTCTCGGTCGTTGCCATCTCTCAAAAACAAAGTTCCATTGAAAGTTCCAAGAAGCACCGCTAGGGGCAGCACATCATGGGGACGATCACGTGACAAAAATTCTGACTCGGGGGCAGCTGGGACAGCCAGGGGCAGCCTCGTGGGCAGCCAATGTTAAGTCTATGGAGGTTTGCTCCTGTCCCAGAAGTCTCCATTTTCCTCTACTGTCGTCCGTCACGAATTGTTCAATCTCAAATCCGTTGCCCTAACGCCACTCTAACATCCGAGTCGTTCCGACTCCACGCTGTCTCTTGACACTCTGTTTCACGCTATAAACCAGGAACTGCTTTCCTCGGAGCATAAAATCTCCATCGTTTATCCGTCTTCCAGACACTCGTTGCAAATTCTTTTCACTTTCTCCCGAAGCCCCCAGCTTCACGCAAATAACAGGAACTGCGTTCCTTGGAGCATAGACGCCATACGTCTATCCGTCTTCCAGACACTCGTTGCAATCTTTTACGCTTTCTCCCGAAGCCTCCAGCTTCACGCAAATAACAGGAACTACGTTCCTCGGAGCATAGACGCCGCACGTCTACCCGCCGTCCAATCGCACCTCGCAATCCTCCTTGTCTCTCCGAAGCCATCTCTTATCCCCCTCGCTCCAGAAGACCCCTCCCATCTTTTTCGGCCCCCCTCTACCACGAGGCGCTGACCTTGTTAGGTCCTGGAGCGAACCTGACCTTTGTCCGCAGGCCCACTTTCTTCGAATCCGCACCCCAGCCGCTCCTGCTTCTGGGAAATCGCTCTCCTTCGCTTATTGTCTCCGTTGCCGACGATAGCATACCACACATTCCATCTAACGGACTTCTGCACGTGGAAACCAGACTCTATACAAACAGAAGAAAACATACAAGAATACTGACATTCTTTTACACAAAGGACGTATTCAGTCTTCCCAGACAGGCTGGCGCCTTTCTAACCTTGGGCATTGTATATGCACACAGTTAATGAAATAAAGTTATTTCCTTGTTTTTATGTACATAAATTAGCACTAGATCATATCTTAATTAATATGCATCTCATTATTACTTTTCGCCCTTACAGGCCTCGGCCCCTGAGACGAAACATGCGGGGTCCTTACTTCGCATGGTGAGTCCTGTTCACTTTAGTTTCTTTTTTCTTTTCTTTTTTTTCAGTTTATCACCACACATACAGACACAAACAGGCGAAAATAATAATATCACTTCCCCCGTTCCTTTCTCCTTTTTTTTTGTCGTACAACAGTACCACCTTCGAGCCTCACTGAGTCTCTACCTGTGTAGTGATACTCTTGTGTTCATCAGGACGCTGATCACCTGCCATAAAAGATAACCGAGATAAAGCATCAGCGTGGGGGATTAGCTTGCCTGCTATGTGCGTCATTTTAAGGTTGAATTGTGAGATGGCCAAACTCCATCTCTGTAGTTTAGAGCTCTGGGATGCTGCGCTAGTCAAATAAACTAGCGGATTGTGATCGGACATTACTTCCACTGGATGCCCGAAAATCCATCCTTCGAACTTCTGGAGTGCCCATACTATGTCGTAGGCCTCCTTGTGACTGGCGGCCCATCTAGCCTGCGTGCCGTTCAACTTCCGGCTGGCGTAAGCTACCGGTCGGATTTCTCCCCCGTTAATTCTCTGCGCTAAACAGCAGGCTACGGCAAATGAACTCGCATCCGTGTACAATAAGAACGGACGGTCAAAGCTTGGCGTCGCTAGTACTGGTGCGGTACGTAAACATTCCTTTAGCTTTTTGAATGCGATGTCCATCTCTGCCGTCCAACTCACTTTCTCCGCGGCTTTCTTTCCCGTTAAATCGGTTAGCGTTTTCGCGATCTCGGCGAACCCCGGTACGTATTCCCGATAATAACTGCAGATTCCCATGAAACTACGTACTTCCTTCTTCGTCTTCGGTGGTAACAGGTCCCTGACCGCCTGTAACTTCTCCGGGTCCGGCTGGTGACTCCCAGAACCGACCACGTGCCCTAAGCAATGCACTTTTTCCTTAGCAACGCAGCACTTCTCTAGGTTCCCCGTAAACCCCGCTTCCACCAAGCTACCGATTACCTTCTGTAAATGTTGCAAGTGCTCCTCCCAGTTCTTGGAGAACACTGCAGCGTCATCGAGGTAAGCTACTGCATAATCCAAATGAGGGTTTAACACTTTGTTCATTATCCTCTGAAATGTGGCAGCGGCCCCCGACAATCCAAAAGGCATTACGTTCCACTGGAACAATCCTCGATGGGTAGCAAACGTAGTGTATTTCTTGCTTCCGGGGTCCATCGGTATTTGATAACACCCCTTCAGCATATCCAAAGTTGTGATGTATTTTGCTGCCCCCACCTTGGCTAAAAGATCCAGGATGTGTGACATGGGAAATGCGTTTGAGACAGTGTGCGCGTTGAGCATTCTAAAGTCACAACACAATCCGACTTCCCCTGTACGTTTAGCAATACAAACAATTGGATGACTATACTCTTCCCCCGACTCTTCTATCATCCCTCTGTCACATAACTCCTGAATCTGATCATCCACCGCCCGCTGCATAGATTGGGGCACTTTGTATCTGTGCTGAGTACGTAGCACACTCCCAAGTTTAACCGTTATCTCGTGGTTACCCAACGTGGTTCTTCCTACTTCCCCCGAAAAAAATACTTTCGCGCGGTCTACCAACTCCTGTAGCTCCCAAAGTTGTTGCTGCGTGATCTCGGGACTTTCTACGTTCAGCTGCTTGGGATCCTTCCTCTCTCCCTCTTTCGGCTCCATGGGCACCTCCCGAATCTCCCCGAACTCTCCATCTGATCCAAAAATTACCGAATCGTGGGCCAGGCTTAGCTCTTGTTTTCTCCTAATCTCCGGGACTACAAGTTGATTTGTCAATTGCCCTAACACCCTTTCTCTATGGTAGAGCATCCCTTCTATGTAAACATAACCTCCTTTTTCCTCTTTGGCACATCTACGAGCTTCCGATAAGGTCCTATCTTCCTCCTGTTGGCCTGCGAATACCGCGTGATCGGATCTGCTTACTTGCCGAGAATCTCCAATATCCTCGCCGGAGCCCGAACGAGCTATCTCCGTCTGCTTACTTTCTCCCCGTGCGCATGCCTCTTCGTCCCCTGATTGGCTGTCAGATTTCGCCTCCTCTTCGACCACGCCCTCCTCTATCGGCGGCGGCTCGCTCCTCGCCTTACGCGCTTCCGGTTCCTCCTCGACCACTACCTGATTCACAGCGATATTAGCTCGGTGGGTATGGCCTACTGTCCTTTCATTCTCCGCTATCGAATCCTCCCTTTCTTCGTACTTCGCTCTTCACTCTCCTGTTTAGGTTCCAGCGCTTTCTGTAAATTAACCGCCCACTCGGGACTACAGTCTCTAACCGTTGACATTTTTATGTAATCTTCTGGAGTAATAATAAACTCATTACTCAAATTAGGTACTATGGCACAAACAATTTCACTGATTCCTGTCGTTTTACTCCCCGCCTTTTCTAGACCTGCTTCCCTAATCCTAATTCCAACCATTTTTATGGGAAAAACGGCTGTTCTTCCATCAAATCCTGTTAGTTTTACCTTCCCAATTTCCTCCAATTTTTCTTCTCCCAATAATCCTCTCTTTAAACAATTGAATTCTGCCCCACTATCTACCAGTATATTGGCTTGGAGCCCTGCCTCTGTAGTTACCATCATTTGTTCTCCTACAGGTATTTCTATCTTTTTAATCTTTGCTTGGTTAGATCCGAAAACTCTTCCCACCGTTGCGCTCATCTTTCTAACCTCCTGTTCTACTTTTACTCCTGTCTCCTCGCTAGGTTTCTCTACTTCCTGATTATTCTCCACAGCTATCCTTCCTACTTTCCCCCCCCCCCCCCGTCGTTCCGCCAATAATAGGAATTACTCCTGCCCTCCGGTCTTGCTCTACCCTTCTGGGGACATAAGGATTGCCGATGACCCTGCTTCCCACAATAAAAACAGATTATGCCTCGATCTAAACTTGGGTTATCCTGACTTCTCATAGGTCGCTCTCCTTCTACCTTACTCCCGAACTTCCTATCAGGCGCTTCGAATTTCTCCTTCTGAAACTACTTACTACTATTCCCGCTCTCTCTCTCTTCACGAATCCGCTTACCGTAGAAATATACTGACTCCCTTTGGCATTGTAATTCGACGAAAAATTATCCTTCACCTTTCCTATCTCTAGTGCTTCCACGTGACTCTCATATGAATCACATAACTCCCCCAATTCTTTAGCCAAGACTAGCTTACCCACCGCACCTCTCTGCAGTAAATAGATTTTTAAGGATGGGGATAGTAATCCTTTAAACTTATCACACACTAGCAGATTTACTAATTGGTCGAACTCGGTTACTCCGCAGTTGGCTACATAATACCTGAGTGACCTGCCAATCCGTCCCGCAAGCTGTTGGAAGCTCTCCCCCTTGTTCTGGCGTATCGTCTCGAACTGCTTCAGATATACATCTGGAGTCAAATGACATTCACTGAGAATAGCTTCCTTGACGGTATCATAATTATCATATTGCTCTACGGTCAGACGTCGGAACAAATGGTTTACGCAATCCGCATTGAATAACGCAATCACTAACCGCCCTTGCATGCTCTCCGGTATGTCATGCAGAATAAACGCTCTCTCTAAGGTGTCAAAAAAATCCAATATCTCTTCGGGTTTTGTAGGGCTTTTGAGTAAGTTCCTCTCTAGAATTCTGATGTAGTCGGCCAGCTTCGTTGATTGTCTCCCTGACGCTGATGCCACGCCCCGTTCTTGTTCTATCTGTAATTTTTTTATCTCATAAGCCCTAGCCTCTTTTCTATCGGCTAGCTCCATCTCAATTCGCTGTTGTTCTAAATCTAGCTTTTTCTGTTCCATTTTCAACACCCTAAATTTATATTCCCATTCTAGACTTATCGAATTCCCTTCTATTCCTTTGTCATTAATTATTACTTCATTGCTAGAATTCAATTCATTATCTGTTCCTCCCTCATTTTCTCTTTTGCTTCCCTCGGAATTCTGGTCATCGAGTTCTTCACTAGCTTTCAATTCCAAAAACTGTTCAGTCGTTATAATGAAACAATAATATACACTTAATGCAAAATATATATACACTGGAATAATAATACAATTTCCCGATGGTTAGCCTTTGCTCTCACACTACTAATTTCTATCTACTTCGCTGAGCTACTTAGTTAAATATCATTTTGATCTCTACCTTTTACTTTTTCTTTTTATCTAGGCTAGTACCTATCCTTCTCAGTCCACTATTTTCTTTCTTCACATAAAAAAATATACTTTTCACAATTTATTATCTCAAATTCTTCTTACTATATCCTCGCTAATCTTAAGTTAAATTTATCTTAGAAAGGTTACCTCTAGTACTCCTAGTGTTCTAATGAAACTTATTCCGCTATTTCTAACTTATACACAGGTATCGACACAGGTAATCAAATTGTGGCTTCAAAAGTAGTACTTACCGGGCTACTTGGGCCCCCTCAGCTTCTCTGTTGCAGCTAAACTGCGGCCCGCGATGGGACTCCCTAAACAGGGAAAGTCCGGTCTCACTGGTGACGTGAGACGTGGTCTCCCGAAATTCGGCCTTGCACACTGGGTCCGAGCGTCGTCGGCTCTCTCCGTCGTGTAGTGTTAACTCGTCTTGCCGGCTCTTCTCGTCCTGAATCCGGTTGCAATCTTCGTAGTTGTCGTCTTTCGATCTCGTCCTTGGATCCTGGTTACGGATCTCCCTGTCACTGCGTCTGTCGGTCTCGTCCGTTGATCCTGGTTACGGATCTCCCTGTCACTGCCGTCGATGAAATCACCACTTTTCTTTGTGCACAGAGTCCTAGTAGCAAAGATTGACTTCCGTTGTTCTTCACCTCAAGAATTACTTATTCACTTATTTCTTAGCCTCGCCTTCTCCTCCTCGGATTTACCTGGTAGCAAACATTCTTCCTACCGACTGCGCCATTTATTACTTTGCTGTAGGGGTGAGACCTAGACTTTCGTGCTAAGTCCCGCCTTCTTTCCGATAGGCGTCCGTGAGTTACTTTAACAACTTCCCCTACAGCAAATAATCTGAGGTTCTCACTCTCGTAATTTATTAATAATAAATTTATCATCCAGGCCCTTCTGCCTCCGCCTTTTTGTGTAATTATCCGCGAATCAAGGAAGGGAGAGAATGGCTACTGTTGGGCACTTCATCAACTTCAATAAATACTTCGTGAATAAGAAAGATAATAAATTTAATGAATCAAAGTACTAGTGAGAGTCTGGTTCCGGTGCCAATGTACGCGTCGACGAATTTGTGGCATGCGTCGTCCGTCACGAATTGTTCAATCTCAAATCCGTTGCCCTAACGCCACTCTAATATCCGAGTCGTTCCGACTCCACGCTGTCTCTTGACACTCTGTTTCACGCTATAAACCAGGAACTGCGTTCCTCGGAGCATAAAATCTCCACCGTTTATCCGTCTTCCAGACACTCGTTGCAAATTCTTTTCACTTTCTCCCGAAGCCCCCAGCTTCACGCAAATAACAGGAACTGCGTTCCTTGGAGCATAGACGCCACACGTCTGTCCGTCTTCCAGACACTCGTTGCAATCTTTTACGCTTTCTCCCGAAGCCTCCAGCTTCACGCAAATAACAGGAACTACGTTCCTCGGAGCATAGACGCCGCACGTCTACCCGCCGTCCAATCGCACCTCGCAATCCTCCTTGTCTCTCCGAAGCCATCTCTTATCCCCCTCGCTCCAGAAGACCCCTCCCATCTTTTTCGGCCCCCCTCTACCACGAGGCGCTGACCTACTACACGGCGCTGACCTTGTCAGGTCCTGGAGCGAACCTGACCTATGTCCGCAGGCCCACTTTCTTCGAATCCGCACCCCTGCCGCTCCTGCTTCTGGGAAATCGCTCTCCCTCGCTTATTGTCTCCGGTCCCGACGACAGCATACCACACATTCCATCTAACGGACTTCTGCACGTGGAAACCAGACTCTATACAAACAGAACAAAACATACAACAATACTGACATTCTTTTACACAAAGGACGTATTCAGTCTTCCCAGACAGGCTGGCGCCCTTCTAACCTTAGGCATTGTATATGCACATAGTTAAAGAAATAAAGTTATTTCCTTGTTTTTATGTACATAATAGTTAAAGAAATAAAGTTATTTCCTTGTTTTTATGTACATAAATTAGCACTAGATCATATCTTAATTGAGCAGCATCTCATTATTACTTTTCGCCCTTGCACTATCTATGCGATATTCACAACGTTTACACATCAAATCAAGTTAATAAAATTGCGCTTTTACTTTGGGACGAAATATTAATTCACAGGTCCTATTATTGTAGAATATCTAGGCCTAGGCCCTTTTACCCGTTTTTATTCTATCAAAGTCATATTCACAACGTTTACAGGGCAAATTATGTTAATAATATTGGGCGTTTACTTAGGCATGAAATACACTGCTGGACAATTGCTAAGGACGGATGACAATAGCAATGATAGCAACCATAAAATGGAAGGCAGGAAAATGTGGAAATTAGCATAAGTGCGGGATACAATAAGACGTGTTGTGCGTATGCAAATTTTGGATTGCCGAACTTGTTCGTGACGTCATAGCGCTGATAAGAGATATAAAGGATTTGACGCGTATTGACCGTTGTTGTTCAAACGCAAAGTTGAAAGGGAAAGAATCAATTGACGAACTGGCAATTTTCAGTATGTCTTCCCGACGTCACCTAGATGATTTTACGCGTGGCCGTATTATTGGCAAGATTGAAGAAGGGCGAAAAATAGCAGATGTTGCCAGGGAGTTCGACGTCAGCCACGGTGTTGTTTCAAGGTTTTGGAAATCATTTCAAACAAATGGAGAGTGTAGCAAACGTCACGGGGGAGGTCGTGTTCGCAGTACGACACCTGCAGAAAGATCGGTACATAGTGCTATCAACAAAAAGACACCGGCGCAGCACAGCTAGTGAGGTAGCAAATCAGTTTATGGCTGCTACTGGCAAGCTGATCTCCCGAAAAACTGTCGGCAGACGTTTGCATGAAGGAGGACTATACGCCCGCCGTCCTGTTGTGTGCATCCCATTGTCCAGACGTCACCGTACCGCCCGTTTCTAATGGTGCCATCAACATCGCAATTGGACTGATAACGACTGGTCTGCTGTCCTCTTCTCAGATGAGAGTAGATACAGTCTATCGTCTGATTGTGGACGGCAACTGATCTGGCGTGATAGTGGTACTGCATATTGTCCAGCAAACATACAGGAAATGGACCGATATCCGACATGTAGTGTCATGGTATGGGCTGGCATCATGATCAATGGCCGTACATCCCTCTATGTGCTTCCAAATGGGACTATGACTGGCCAACGATACATTAATGATGTTCTGCTACCTCATATTCGCATGTTCCGTGGTGCTGTCGGTGATAGATTCATTTTCATGGACGACAACCCAACATGTCATCGAACAGTCGCTGTCCAGGAGTGTCTTGAGAGCGAGGATATTCTACGCCTCATATGGCCAGTATGTTCTCCAGATCTGAATCCCATTAAAAATGTGTGGGATGCCTTGGGGAGGAGTCTTGCTGGTCGCCAATGCCCTCCAATAAACAAGGACACCCTCATCCGTGCACTGACAGAGGAATGGGATAAATTACCCCAACAGCTGCTTGATAATGTTGTGCAAAGCATGACACGACGTGTGGAATCTTGCATCACCCTCCATGGTGGCCATATCCCGTATTGACATCTTACGCCGGAACGCCTGCGGACGGTAATTGCATTTTTTTCACGTTTACGTATTCTGCACAAAATGGCCTGTTTGTCCCTTGAACACGTTCCAAAGCCTTCTGGATTTCAGAGCACAATAAATTGTCTTTCTTGTATGTCCTGGCATTCTGACATTATTTTAATTCACTTGGCATCCAACCACACTTACTTTTTTATGCGCTATATAGCCGTTTATGATCCGTCCTTAGCAATTGTCCAGCAGTGTATTAATTTATAGGCCCTAGGCCTATGCCTTTTTAATAGTTTTTATTCCACCGATGTCATATTCACAACGTTTACACATCAAATAAAGTTAATAAAATTGCGCTTATACTTAGGCGTGAAATATTAATTCACAAGCCTTGGCCTAGGCCCTTTTACCAGTTTTTATTCTGACTCTGTCATATTCATAACTTTTATATATCGGTTCAAGTTCTGTTGCAGTTATTAAAATTTTCTGAAAAGAATTAATATGTGGTGCCTAAATAAAAGTGCAATGCTGTTAACTTGAGTTGATGCGTAAACGTTATGAATATGGAGTCGACGGATTGAAAGCTGTTAAAAAAGCGAAGGCGTATGAATCAAGGAAAAGAAAAATATTACAAACTTGACATGTTATGTAAATATTTAGTGCCTAAGTAAAAGTGCAGCGTTAGTAAAAAATCCCAAGTTATAGTCTTTTTCTGAACACAGCAATTCTCGCTTGGTTTACTCAGAATGTTTTCTCGAAATTTGTTTAGAGTTTCCAATTCAATTCTCAATATAGGCCAAGAAACGTTAATATTTATACACCCCCCCCCCCCTCACACACACACCTTAGAATTTTTGTGGCCAGTTGCCCTAAACTCGTATGAACCGGTATGAAATTTCAGATAAACAAAAGAGCTCCTTCCCGTCGTTAGGTACTTTTGAAAACTGCCCCATTGGAGAACTGCCACACATTCAGAGTGTTCCTCGGAAGAACAGCATGTTATGCCCTGCCCCTTGATGAAAACCATGTGGAAGTTTTCCTGTGTGGCAGTCTTCCGGTGTGGCATTTTTCCTGTGGTGGTTTACAGTGAACCCAAAAAAACATCTGAAATGCTTTCGAAAGATTTGAGGATGGACTGGGGGCGACTATACCTTTTGCGGACTCCTCCTAAAAACGGGGAAAGAAAAAAAAATATTACAAGGTAGTTTCTTATTCTTTTCGCTGCGCTATCTGGAAAAAAAATTGTAGAATATCAATTCTTCAAGCATCCTGCATAATTCTGGGGTCCCTTGAAAATGCTTCAGCACCCCTAGCCTCCCTCTTAAATGGGCTCTGATGTACCCCGATGAGCCAATACATTATGACCACCTTCCTAATAAGCTGTAGGACCTCCTTTAGGCCGCAAAACGGCGGCCGCTCGGCGAGGCATCGATTTAATGAGGTGGCGATAGGTATCCTGGGGTATCTCGTACCATAATGTCAACAACAGGTCCTCCAGTTCTCATACATTTCGGGGTGGTGCTGATTTAGAGCGAACCCGCTTTTTCAAGTGGAACCACAAATGTTCGATTGGGTTCATGTCAGGTGAATTTGGAGGTCAAGGCATTAACTGAAAGTCACCACAGCGCGTTCCTCGAACCTCTCCTTGACAATTCTGGCAGTGTGGCATAGCGCATTATGTTGGTATTGGCCATCACCAGCAGGCAACACAGCTACCATGGATAGGTGAACTTGGGCCGCAACGATATTCAGATAACTACTGACAGCTGTCAGGGATTGTGCTATTGGGATAATGGGACCTAAAGTGTGACAAGAAAATATGGCCCACGGCGTAACACCGCCGTCGACGGCCTGTTTCCGCCCAACAGTGCATCCAGGTGCCATAGCCTCCGTTGGTAATCGGCGTATCCGCGCTCGTCCGTCTATGTGATGCACCAGGAATCTTGATTCGGCAGACCAGGTCACTTTCTTCCAATCATCCACGGTCCAATCTCGATGATCTTGGGCCCATTTCATGCGTTGTTGGCGATGACGTGCAGTGAGCATTGGGACCCGGCAGGGTCTTCGGCTACGCAGGCTCATGCGCAGAAGGCTGCGATGAACTGTGTATTGTAACACATTGCCCTGATCACCGCTGTTTTAGCTGCGGGTGATTTGTCGCACTGTGGCCCTGCGGTCGCTGTGAACAATGCGCGACGCAGTTTCCTCTCCTTTCTGGCATCAATGAGCTGCTGACGGCACAAGGCTCGACGACGGTTCTTCGTTTGGCCATTTGTGCACCACCTTTGATATGTACTCACTACAGCGGCACGTGAACAATCCACAAGCTGTTTTCGAGATCGCAGTTCCAAGGCGCCGTGTCATCCCAATTTGTCCTTTATCAAACTCCAATTTATCGGCAGCTTTTCCCATTCAGACTCCGAACACTCTACTAACCGAAAGCCGGTCCTCGGGTTGTATGTATTTTCTCTGTGAACTTCACCTGCGCCACCGTTCGGTCTCCAGGCGCGCTCATTTCTCTAGGCTGGAGGTGGTCATAATTTAATGGCTCATCTCTGTATATTAACAAAAAAATGTGGAAGAAATAACAGTTCAATCAGTGGGATTTTTACACCATTAATGAAGATAAGTTGTTATGTATTACAAATGTTTGCTCATAACTAGGCATCCTTCAGAATACCATGAACTTTTTAAAAGGTGTTCTTCGCGGGAACAAAGAAGCACAGACGAGCTGTGTTGTGCGTTTTTTTTTTTTTTTTTTTTTTTTTTTTGTTGCTGTTTTTATCAGACAGTGAAGGGAATTTTTGTTTTACAATGTGCAAAACTTGTGACATTATTTTAGGTGTGGTTTTCATATTCGAGAGTAAACCATTTAAGTACTTCTGCGTGTTTTGTGCCACAATTCTTAACTACTTACTTTTTTCTGTATTTTCATTTAAACAGAAAAAAATCCTTAGACACTATCACACGGCAGTTACGTTTGTGTGTGTGTGTATGTGTGTTATCGTGAGTCATTTCAAAGAGGCTGGCCTTAGTTCTCTAAAAGAATAAAATTTGCATGTTATCATTAACTCTGACGAAAGTGTTTTAGAGCACTTTGCACCGGCATGAAACTAGGGCAATCATTTTAATTACCATATGCGCATTTGTGTTTCACGCAATAAAGTGTAGTAATTTTGGTTTTACGAAAAATACTTGTAGGTTCCAAAACAATTGATTTATTGATACGCCCATTAAGCCTAGTAATTAATGTGAATGTAAAAATTTTCAGTAATTGAAAGCTAATAGATTTTCGCAAAAGAGCATCGATTTTTTTTTTTTTTTTTTCCTGGGGAGTCTCGAGTGTTTCTGGCGCGCCACTGATCCACAACGTTAGGTCACTATGAGGAAGC
The DNA here is from genome assembly GCA_039090855.1 of Macrothele yani. Taxonomy (NCBI): domain Eukaryota; kingdom Metazoa; phylum Arthropoda; class Arachnida; order Araneae; family Macrothelidae; genus Macrothele; species Macrothele yani. Next base: position 68,190,314 of record CM076993.1, on the reverse strand, counting down.
AAGGATGCTTCGACTAGCGAAAATCTGTTCAGATTCCTAAGCTATGTTTGCTTAGTCTCAGTTGCTTGGAACTTAACTACCCTGAGAGGTGTAATGGTTAGCATACTCGAGCGGAAATCGGGAAATGCGGGTTCGATTCGCGCTACAAGGTGATGAAGTTTTTAAGTTTTCTGAGAGGTGTTACATGGATGACCAATAAGTGTTGCAGGCAAATTAAGAATTTATATTCTGTTTGCTTCGAATATTCTACTAGCGAATACTTTTTCCACGCCAGAAAGTTAAAACAATAAAATAAAACAAAATACGAAATATGAAAACGAGGGTCTGAAAGAAAACTGAACTCCCTTGAAATATTAAACAAAATATCGCATTCTCTGAATTTATTTGATTGCGGTTCAGTCACAGGTTCCATTGTTGGATAAACTACACTGCTCAAAATGATTAGGGCAGGGACGCTTTAAGAATCTCTGAGGCTACGGCGCCTCGTGACACGAGGCTCTCCCATGCCGTTCCGCGCGCCTGCACGTATATAATTCCATTTTATCTTCTAAAACCTAACAATATTGCTAGGTATACCTTTTCCTTCACATCTCAAGGAAATGCGATAAAAATTTCTTAGAGTTTGTTTTAGCAATACATTTCCATATGTAATTGATATACGTGTACAAATAAGTTTTAAAGCGGTTTTTCTTTTGTGACGTAAACCGCTAATTTACATATCCGACATTCCTCCGCGTTGTTGTCATGTGACCGTAACTGGTACAGAGTATAAAATGTGACACAGAAGTTTACCCAACAGTCAAACGCACTTACACATCGGTAAGTGAAAGATGGAAAGCGATACTGTATTTATTCGACACTGCATGTGTTACGAATTTCATCAAGAAAAAAGTGCTGCAAAAGCATGTGCATCGATCTGGTCTGTTCTGGGGAAGAATATTGTATCGAAAAGCACGTGTGAGTTTTGGTTTAGATGGTTTAAAGCAGGTGATTCGAGAACGTAGCGACATCCCGCAGAAGGTTGCACATGAGGAACTGCAAGCATTGCTGGATGAAGATTCGTCTCAAACGCAAAAAGAACTAGCTGCACAACTGTGGGTAACGCAAAAAACTATTTCCAATCGTTTACGCGCAATGGGAAAGATTCAGAAGGAAGGAAAATGGGTGTCACATGACCTGAACCAGAGGAACAAGGATAAGCGTGTCATGAAGTGTTTGAATCTGTTGAATAAACAACGCAGAAAGTCTTTCCTGTGGAAAATCGTTACGGGTGATGAAAAGTGGATATGGTGCGACAATCCCAAATGCAAAAAACACCCCTGTGAAGCAACGACTTCGACACCGAAAGGCAATATTCACTCCAAGAAAGTTCTGCTGTGCATCTGGAATGATATGAAGGGTGTGCTCAATTATGAACTATTGGAACAAGGTCAAACTGTTGCTGCTGATCGCTACAAGCAACGATTGTTGCGATTGAACCAGGAAATTTGTCGGAAACGTCCATTCACAGGCAAAGGATTACGTCCCGTGAAATTACTGCATGACAACGCTAGGCAGCATGTCGTGAAATCGGACAAGGAAACGTTATTGACGCTTGGCTGGGAAGTTTTGGAGCACCCGGCGTATAGTCCCGACATAACCCCTTCAGACTATTATTTGTTCCGATCGACGCAACATGGTTTGTCTGCTGTACGGTTCCGGACATGTGACGAAGTGCAAAATGAGTTGACGACTTCATGGAGTCACACGAAGTATTCTTCATGGCTGGAATCCGTCAGCTGCCCGGCCGATGGCGGAAGGTGATAGATAATGACGGCGCATATTTTGATTCGTAAAGGTATTGTTGTTTTTTCTCAAATTACATGAACATTGCGTTGTCTTAAAACGCTTTAAAACTTATTTGTACATCTAAGTACCATAACGTTTACGTAAAAAGTTCGTCATTTAAGTAGAAGCACGTAGCTGATATCAAAGTCGAATGAAATTCAATGTATTGGTGCATTTTTCTGATTTTCAGTAGATCCACAATAAAATAATCAAAATAAGTATTTATTTTAAATAATCAAAGAAATAAATGAAATTCTAAAAATATATTGAAAAAAAAACTGCTCTCAACAAAAGCATGCGAATGTCTTCAAGATATGGCACATCAGTGGTATGATTAATCTAGTGACCCAGACTGAAACCACGAGGTTTTGAGGGAGGATAATAATGTAAAATTCAAGAATGGCTTTAAACTTACCATTTTAGCTCATTTTATTTGTTTGTTTTATTGAGGTTAATGACGTAAGAGCCAGGATTGGCCAAAGAGTGCCAACTGCCAAGTACAGTCCAAAAACAGTTACATCGTCAGCTAGGGCCGTGGGGACGCCATCTCTCCAGCTGACCTCGTTTTCTACAACTGCTCACGGGGCAATAAGCTTGGTTGCGTTGCATCTTTTTTTTTACGAGAATGAGATCCTCAGTAGACCTACAAAAACAACCGAATGAGCACTGTGTTTAAATTTGCTTTAAACTACAAGTTATTTTTATTTTATTTCCATATTTCCTTTCTCCCCTTCTCTTTCTGAGGTCCCCGGCGAACGCCATACGCCCATGTGATAAAACGTCTCTGGATTAGGGGAGCATGTGACCATGGTAACATTATGCAAACCAATCGTGTGATACACAAGCCAAACGTGAAAAATGCAAGTCGTGTGTCACGTAGAAAGCCAAATCATATATATCCTTATGAAAATTAGTGCCTGTAACATCAGAATATATATTAAATCACAGACTGAGGTAAAAACGAAGGTTTTCCAGGACTCCCTTATTCTTTCGCATTAATCGTGACATTTCGCTTCTTGAAGTCTTCGGTTCGAAGTCGAACGATGTCTCAGCAGCATGATGTACCGGAATCAACGGCGTGGAGACATATTGGCAGCCTGGAAGAAGGTAAGACACACAGCGGACAGTAGCAGAAGCCATTGAAGCACGGACGCCTCAATCAAATTTTACGGTTGTTAAATTAATGTCAGTGATGTGGGAGAAGTTACGAAAACGTTTTACAGTGAGTAATCGTAATGCTACGTGGCATGCTTAATTTTTTAGTAAAAATAATTCATTATATAATTCAATAGAATACGACTTGAAGTCAGAAAATATTTTGTTTTGTTTTGTTCAGTAACGGATACCGCGGGCAAAGGACTAACAACTTATTATTATTATTTTTTAAATCTTGAAATTTCAGTATTCGTGCTATGACCGTGGAGCCAATAATTAGGATAAAACACAATGGATTTCAAAAAAAACATAATTTTTCTACCTAAAACCCTTATGCATTTTATGTATACTTTGAGCTGCTCATACTTTAAATGTGGTCATAAAAAACGACGAAAAAAAAATCCCTACCTCTGCCCATTGTGCTCACGTAACGCACTATGTCTCATCTGTCCTGGCTGGCAGCTTATATCTCCTTATGGTCGACCTTGTCACGTACACTCAGTGAACCGCCTGGGCGGGTACACTGTGATTCCAGGAGTGGTCATATTATTTTGATACGACCGTGTATATGGCAAATGGAAAACTTGCTCCCTCTAAGGTTCCATTTGTCCTCCCCCCGGCCAAAAAGGTCTGAAAGAAACACTGGGCCTCGCACGCGGGCGGCAAATGCCATTTTCATTTTCCGACTGCGGACACAATTCCAAAAAACGGGAAGTGTTCGAAGAAACCAAGGTCAAGGCCGTCCACGTGAAACTACAACCAGGAATGACAGTTATCTTTTGTCAACAGCCTGTCGAAACAGACGGCAGAATGCTACTCAACTCCAGCGAGAGTTCCTTGTGTGAACAGGGCACAGGTAGGAATGAAAAATCTAGTTGGACGATCAAAGAAGTGCATCGACCTGCAGGGGGACTATGTGGAGAAGTAAGATAACCGTTAAGTTCATTTGGTCACAGTTATCGCTATTAAAGTGTATGTGGTCTTACCTTTTTGATTATCCCTCTCCCTCAACATTGCTTGCAGGCAATTAACTACATAAAAGTTTCATAACAGCAGCTTTGCATCTGATAGTCACTTGAGTTATACCCTTCTGTGCAACTACGCATCCATCTTCTATCTCCGCCTCTGCGTCCTCATCCCCCTCTAGGAAAAACACAAGTGTTGGGAAACTGCTGGCCACCAGCTGGCAGTAATGGTTCAATGCTGGCTGAAATCTGCCGCTCACGGCCCGATAGCGGTCTTTTGGTGGCAGCGCCATCAGTTGGCAGCCATTGATGGTCCTGCAGCATCGCCGTGAATTGCGGGCCTCCAAGCAAATGCCACTAGTGGCCCGTAGTTGGCAACCAATACAACCCCAACTCCAGGTGGAAGCAACAGGATTGCGCATGCGCAGATGCAACACGTGCTGTGTCTCTCGTGGTACCAGTTAGTTGAAGACGACGCTATCGCCATCGTGTTATTTTAGTGGTTGCTAAGAAAAAAGCAAACCATATGTAGAGAGGCGAATTAATTTCCTACAATGAAATGCCACGTCGACGAAGATATCAGATTAAGCCATGAAATACACCCATCCCATTCCCATGAATAACAAGAAATAATTTCTGTGTAAACTTTCGTTTTAACATACACCGCTTGAAACAAAAGTCCTGGAAAAACATTAAAAACACGTTATGAAAAAAAGAAAAAAAAAGCAACGCTATGTGGATATAATGTACTCATCCATGGGTTGAATACACAAGACTGGAGGGATTCACTTCTAAAAATAACGAGAAGTAAAATAAAATATCTTTCCTCTTTAAAACAAATTTAGCTTCGGACAGCGAAAAGGAAAGATACAACATTAAAAATGTAACAGAATGTGATATGCACGGGTAAATACACTATCTACCAACAAATAATTGGACACCTGTGATAGCAAAGGAAAACGAAGTTTATTCACCTTCAATAGTTGGTAGAGCCTCCACGAGCGGCAATTACAGCTGCGACTCTCCGGGGCATACTCTCAACCAGGCATTGTACGACGGCTAGCGGTATTTTCTTCCACTCGGCTTGGAGAAGACAGGTCAGTTCCTTCACCGATTTCGGACGGTGGGGGCACCCCTTAAGTCGACGCTCCAACTCGTCCCAGAAGTGCTCGATAGGGTTAAGGTCCGGGCTTTGCGCAGGCCAGTCCATTCGATTAACCCCATTGTCACCATATCAAGCCATGGTGGACCTCGCAACATGACAGGTGGCATTGTCATCCTGAAAGTAACATGGGTCCACCCCGTAAAACTGACACAACGTAGGAAGCGCATGGTCATTCAAAATGATGCAGTAGGTCACGGTGTTGAGTCTACCAGGAATTGCGATCAAGGGTCCCGTGCCATACCAGGAGAAACACCCCCATTGCATAATTCCACCGCCGCCGAACTTCACAGTTGGCACAATACATTCCGGCAGGAGGCGTTCTCCAGGCGGACGCCAAACCCGGACCCTGCCATCCGAACGGTAGAGGGTGAACCTTGATTAATCGCTCCAGATAACCTGTTTTTACTGTTCAACGGTCCACTGTCGACGTTCTTTGCACCACGTTAGCCGAGCAGCGCTATTGGACTTGGTGATCAAAGGCTTGTGGGCGGCAGCACGTTCATGATAACCGAGCAGATGGGCTTCCTTACGGATGGTATTCATCGAAAGAACACTCCCGGATGCCTGTTGAAACTCCTCGCGGATGTGGCCCATCGATTTGGTGCGGTTCTTCCGAATTTCTCTGGTCAGCACCCGTCGGTCTCTAACTCCCAGTTTTGTGGGTCTGCCGGGTCGGGGCACATTCCGACAGTCACCTCTCATCTTCCACTTGCCAATCATGTAGGCCACTGTCGATTTTGGGTACTTCAACTCGCTGGATATGTCACGTATGGATCGGCCATTTCTGTGATACCCGACAATTACACCTTTCTCGAAATCAGAGAGCTCCGAACTGCGTGGCATCTTGCATGCGACTGATTGCGTTGTTGTTTTTCCCGGCTGCCGTGACGTGTATCAGGACCGCAGATATCGTCGATTGCAGGGGTGTCCAATTACTTGTTGGTAGATAGTGTACATTAATTGAACAATCGCCTTTCAAGACGACAAGGACAGCACGAAACTTTGGAGAGCGCCCTTAAGTTGGCACACTCGTTGAAAATAAGTGAAGTTCCTTTAAGGCAAAAAAAACAAACGTTACGTTGAAAAAATAAATTTATGAATTATATGAAACTGACATTTATGAAAAATACCTCGCAATATTGTCAAATTAAAAAAAAAGAGAACCATTCCGCAAGAAAGAGTCTCAGCTTCAAGCTAACGCTCGTGCATGGTAAATCAGTTCAGTTGGTAGAGCGCCCGCTTCCCACGCAGACAGTTCTTGGTTCGTTCGTTTCCACCCAGATCCAAATGGGAGGTTTTCAGTATCTGTTGAGAAAATTTCCCCAGCGCAGTGCGTGAGCTGGCTTGGCGGGTATATACTGCGTGGCCACTTTATTATGGCCGATCCGTTAGTACTTCGTTGGGCCACCTATTGCCTTTAATAGCAGCGCTGTAATGCAGAAGTTTCGTGAGGTGAAGAAAAAAGTAGTTGTAGCTTTGGGAAACAACGGTTATCTTTTTTTTTTTTTTTATGGCTACTACTGGGAAATCGGCGGACAAGATTCGTTCGGCAAGCCATCAGTTACGTTACGTGATTGCCGGCTGCCACTGCCGGGAAACTAGCTGAGCACATTAGGCTAGCCATCATTTTTGGCACGTGCTTTCAGGGCCGCTGAAGGGCCACTTGTGGCAGCTATTGCCTGTGATGGATAACTAACGGCCCTGTTCTGGCATATGACAACTGATGGGGGTGCCACTGTTGGCCCGTTGCTGGCCCATGTGGTGGCCACCGGGACATTTTACTGACGGTTGGGCGGCGGCAACAGAGTCCTGGGTTTTTTCCACTTACGCCGTCACTCACGAGCAGATGAAATCGTACAAGTCCTTAGAAGCTCATAATTATTTCACCAGTGGTTGGGTGAGTAACAAAGTACTTACCAAAGTGTTTGAGCATGACGAGTTCTTCTGTTAGATGAAGTAAGTGTTATCATTAATTTTATTTATTTTTGTGATGCAGTTCCAAATAAATATAGTGCATAATAGTAAATAAACCTGTACAGTTTGGTAAACTGGCTTTTGGATGACCGTTAGTGATTCATGTGTGCAACGATCGTTGTGTGGCAGATACTGTTTTGTCTTCTTCGAGTTGTAATGTGTTGTTCGTTTTGTTATAGTATAGTTTGGACGATTTAATTGCAATAACTATCAGCCATTCAAGTCTTCTTTGGGGTACCGGTGCAGAATGATGACGAACTAAAATTTCCTTTTTTTGTTGTTTTCTCATGATGAGACTGTATCTTTTACTTGTGACGTGATGATACTCGGTATTTTTTACTTGTGATCATCTGTCTTGGCCGTCAGCACAAAACAGATGATCACAAGTAAACAGTAAATTATTTTTGTCTCATATTTTTGGTTTGGAGTCCTAAAGAAAAAATCTAAATTAAAATTTGGCTCAAATATGTGAAAGGTAAATAAAATTTAGTGAAGAAATTGTTGGCTTAAATAGTTCGCAAGTTAATTGAGATAAACTAATAGTAAAAATGAGCTAAAATTTGTGAAGGTTAGGAAAGGTAGTGCCATTTTTTTTTATTTGGTTGTTTTGGTTCTAAAAAGCTTAACTGGTTTGATTGCTAGATTTTCTTGTGGGTTGTTTTGAGAATGGGTCTCTAGTTATGTTAGTTATCAGGCAGTGTGGAGGTTAACTGAAATTAATTTCTAAATTTGAATTTTTTTTTATTTTTTTTTATTTTGCTCATTTAGACAGATTTGAGTTTGAGGGGCTAGGAATGGATCTAGTGTGATATTAAAAACTTTTATTTTTGTTTGTTGGTTTATTTTGGCCTATTAAACTGAAATTAAAGCTGTAAGAATCTTTTTTTAAGGCTAAAGTATCTATATTACGTATATGGAGTAAAATGTTAACCGTGTGAAAATGTAAAAGAGTCATATTAAATTTTTAGTAAACTTCTGATTGCTCTAAACCAAAGAGTGAAATTGTTAGGGAAGTGTGTAAAAAAAACAACTTAAGTTTGTTAAAAAAAAAAAAAATACTTATTCACAAAAAGAAATATGTTCCCAGCAAAAACACAAGTGCTGGGAAACTGCTGGCCAACAGCTGGCAGTGATGGGTCCCTGCTGGCTGAAATCTGTAGTGGTCCGTTGGTGCCAGCGCTATCAGTTGGCGAGCCATTGATGGCCCTGCAGCATCGCCGTGAATTGTGGGCCTCCAAGCAAGTGCCACTAGTGGCCCGTTGCTGGCAACCAATGCAACCCCAAAAGCAGGTGGAAGTAACGGGACTGCGCAGAAGCAACACTTGCTGTGTCTCTCATGGTACCAGTTAGTTGAAGACGACGCTATCGCCATTGTAGTATTTTAGTGGATGTTAAGAAAAAAATCCATATGTAGAGAAGCGAATTGATTTCCTAATGAAATTTTACGTCGACGAAGATATCAGATTAAGCCGTGAAATACTAGATTACAGCCATGAAATACACCCACTCCATTGCCATGAATAACAATTCATGGAATGGAGTGGATGAAGAACAAGAAAAAATTTGAAACCGCTTGAAACAAATGTCCTGGAAAACCATTAAAACAACGTTTATTGGGAAAAAAAAAAGAAAGAATTATACGCGTGCAAAATTGATTAATTATTTGAAAGAAAAAAAAGCAACGCTATGTGGTGTACTCATCCATGAGTTCAATACACAAGACTAGGAGGAATTCGCTTCTAAAAATAACGACAAGTAAAATAAAATATCTTTCCTCTTTAAAACAAATGTAGCTTTGGACAACGGAAAGGAAAGACACAACGTTAAAAATGTAACAGAATGTGACATGAACCCGGGTAAATACATATTTATTCAACAATCTCTTTTCAAGACGACAAGAACAGTTCAAAACTTTGGAAAGCGACTCTAGTATGTACACTCCTTGAAAATGAGTGAAGTTCCCCTAAGTTAAAAAAAAACAAAAACTATCGTTACGTTGAAAAAATTAATTTATGAATTATATCAAACTGACTTTTATGAAAAATACCTCGCAATATAGTAAATTGAAAGAGGGAAGCATTCGATTGCACATTGCATACAAAACAGATAGCTTTAAGCACACGCGCGAGCACGGCAAATTAGTCCGGTCGGTAGAGTGTTCAGCTATCACGCGAACGGCCATCACCATCACCCCCTAATAGCTTAACAGGCCTGCGCACCGATTTGTGACGTCACTAGAGTAGTCCGTAGTCGCGGAGAGGAGCATTACGGCGATGTGCGAACGAACGCGTCTTTACATACACCAACTAACCAGGTCGTGCGTTCTTTTAGAGTTTCACTGCATTTAAATAAGAACTTGTGTGTTAGTTTTCAAATAACTGCAGAGTTAACAAGTTTGTTGAATAATCTTTTAAAATACAGAAGAAAAAGAAAGTACAGCGTAAAATTTAGCGTAGCAATAATTTCGACTTGAAAGGGTAAGCAACACAGATTCGTCAACTTAATGAAAGCATCCCTGTCTTTTCACTGGAAGTGATAAACCATTATTATAATCGAAATTATAAACTGTTGTCGTAGTTTCACTTGAAGTTATAGTGTCTTTATAGTTAGCCGAACGATTCCTGTACTTGTGAACGATTCGTTCTTGTACTTGAAAGACTATGAAATTGATTTTATTATATATGTGTAACAAAAAATTCGTCATAGAAGACTGCAGTGTGCTAAACAAGTTCAACACAGGTAGTGACCATAGATTGGTGAGATGTGAGATGCACCTCAACACTAAACTTGAACGTGGCAAGCTCATAAGACAAACAAAATCTATTGACATAACCAACCTTAAAAAACACCATAATACCTTCAAGTTGGAACGGAAGAACAGGTTCTCTGCTTTATAAGGCCTAACATCAGAAGAAGTGGACATCTCTGAAGTTAACAGAAAAGTAACCAAAGCTCTTATGGAAACAGCAACAAAATTAGCTGGGTCTAAGAACAAGTTGCATGTAAATAAATTATCAGGAAAAACGAAAATGTTGATGCAAAAAGAAGAGAGATGAGGACTACTAAAGAAGATGTGACTTCCAAAGTGGAATATATAGAGCTATGCAAGACAGTAAGAAAAAGTATCACTGAAGACGTAAGGAAATTCAACTGTGAACTAGTGAGGAAAGCAATTGAAAACAACCAAAGCCTAAAGATAGCAAACGGACATCTCAGTAAGGGAAGAAAACAGATTATGGCACTGAGAAAAGAAGATGGTTCTGTAACAAGAAATAGAGGCGAAATTTTGACAAGAGTGAAAGATTTCTACTCCAAATTATATGAAAGGGATGATACATGCACTCCAGACATCATGAAAGATACCAGTACCAGAGTTCCTCCAGTCCTTCCAGCAGAAGTTGCACATGCAATCAAGAACATGAAGCGGGGAAAAGCTCCAGGAGAAGATGGAATTACTGTAGACATCATACAAGAAGCAAGTGGAGAAATCGAAACAGTACTCGCCCAAATTTTCACTCGATGCCTTAATGAAGAAAAGATTCCTGAGGATTGGAACACCGCTACAATGATCCTGCTACATAAGAAAGGTGACATTGAGGATCTCGGAAACTACAGACCTATCAGCCTCCTATCAGTAGTTTATAAAATCTTCACTAAAGTTCTTTCACACCGCTTGAAGGTAACACTGGACATGGCTCAACCGAAAGAACAAGCTGGATTCAGGAGTGGCTACAGCACAATAGATCATATCCACGTGCTGAGAGAACTAATTGAAAGAGCGAGGGAATATGAACTTCCATTGTGCATGGCTTTTATCGATTATGAAAAAGCCTTTGATTCGGTGAAACCATCAGCAGTTACAATGGCTCTGAAAACCTGCGGTACTGAAGATGCATACATTAATATTATTAATAACATCTATGAAAATGCAAGTGCAAAGATTAGGCTGTTTGAAAATACAACACACGTAAACATTGGAAAGGGAGTGAGACAAGGTGACACCATATCTCCGAAGCTCTTTAATGCCACATTAGAGGGTGTTTTTCAGTCTCTGAGCTGGGAAAACAAGGGGATAAAGATTAATGGAGATTATCTAACCCACCTTCGTTTTGCTGATGACGTAGTCATTTTTGCAACTACCCCATCAGAGCTGCAGAGTATGATCCAGGAACTTGCTGACAAGAGTAAAGAAGTGGGATTAAAAATGAACTTTCAGAAGACAAAAGTGATGTTCAATGCTTTTACAAGAAATGAAGATTTATCGATTGATGGAGAAAAGCTGGAGATAACAGACACGTACGTTTATCTTGGACAGCAGATATCAAGTGAGGGTCACATTGATGAAGAAATTAATCGGCGTACAAAACTTGCCTGGAGAGCTTTTGGAAGAAACAGCATAATTTTCAAGAGCAATATGCCATTATGTCTTAAAAGAAAAGTGTTTGATCAATGCATCCTTCCAGTGCTTACGTATGGTGCAGAGACGTGGACCTTAACTAAAAGAGACAGACAAAGGCTGCAGACAACTCAAAGAGGCATGAAGAGGTGCATGCTTGGTGTTACCAGGAGAGATAAGAAGAGGAACTCGTGGATCCGAAAAATGACAAGAGTGGAAGACATCATGATCAGAGTTAAATCCCTGAAATGGCAATGGGCTGGACATACTGCCAGAAGGACAGATCATCGATGGACAGCCGAAATTTTAGATTGGATTCCAAGGGACAGGAAAAGACCCAGAAGAAGACCACATGGGAGATGGGTGGATGAAATTCGAAAGTATGCAGGGGTGACATGGAGGAGACTGGCACAAGACAGACCGTTGTGGAGGAAACTTGGGGAGACCTTCGTCCAGCAGTGGATTGATAATGGTTTACAATGATGATGATGATGATGATATATATATATATATTATATGGGTTCATAGGTTTGCTTCTATTTCCATGTGTTTCTTACGCTGGATTGTTTTGGTTAACTACCTTAAATATCAGAGTAAAAATCCAGGGAGCTGTAACATATACCGGAAGAAACTTCAGTTCATGATCTTTAAATAACTGTTTGCAGAATTTGAATCGGCACAGTAGTTTAAATTTTATAAGCCACTATATTTGTAAACAAATCGCCGGTTCTTCGCGTTTTTCAGTGTTTTCGCTTACACTGCAGGCAATATGCATCTCATTTAAATTCTAAACAACTGGAAACATTCTGGCTGGACGGTATACGTAAGTACAAGTTAAGCTAAACACCATACCACTTCAATAAAATACGTGCAGATTGTTATTGATGTTGCAACACCAGCTAGAAATAGAAATGAGCCGAACAAACGTTGAGCAGCACGCTCCCAAAGGGTTCTGCTCTTGTACCAGTGCAAATGGCCGACAACGACTGGCGGCTGATGGACGGGGGGGGGAGAAACGGCTTCGTCAACTTTACGTTGCGCTTAAGCGCGCCTCTTGTTGTATTCTAACCTCCTTGGTCAACAAACGGTGTCAAAACAAAAATATCACCATTCCAAAATATGTTAGAGCTAATCAGCCACCACCTGAAAATAGTGGGTAGCTGGGTCATACTAGGTAGCCACGTGACCCCAGTTTCTAGCTCCGCCCCTTAACCGAAATCCTGAATCTCTGGCTAGCGTGTGATTGGTCTAGAGAACGTAATCGCGCACTGTATGTCAAAATGCGAATTACGCGTTCCGGACCCGTATTAGGATTAATGTGGGTAAATTCTTGTAATAATTCAGTTTTAGAAATTTCAGTGAAGAACATAGCATTTAAACGGTTAGACGATGTTAGGTAATTCATGTAAGTTTTTTGTGCAGTAGGGAGTGTGTTTTTTAACGCTTGAGGTATTAAAATGGAATGTTCATTTAAAGTATTAGCAATATCTTCTGTGTAAGTAATTAAGGTGTTGTTAGTACCTGTTAAGTATGAAGAGAACATTACACCCCTCTGTTTGCCTAGCAGTGGATTTAAATGTTTCCATTTTAATTTAGGTAAATTTTGAGAGAACATTCGCATATAGTAATTACGTTTTATAGCTCTAATATCAGAGTTAAGTTTATTTCGGTATTATTTGAAATCTTTAAAATCTTGTTGCATCTTACTTTTTATAAATTTTGAATATATTGGGTTGTCGGAAAAGTCATGACGTATTTTAGCCATGTTTTGCATAGGTCATTTATTGATAGAAAGAACAGAGATCAATCAATTATATAATGCTCGTTTTGTTCGATAACTTTTTGCCATCTTTCAGTGAGCTGCAGAATGCCTCGTTCATAGAAGGACCTGCCTTTCGTGGCGAAAAACTTTCCAAGGTGATGATTTGCAGCCTCATCTGAATTGAACGATATACCATGCGAGGACTGTTGAGGAGAGCGAAACAAGTAGAAATCTGACGGCGCAAGGTCAGGCGAGTATGCTGAATGTGGCAACACATCCCACCCAAGCTCCAATAATTTTTGGCGGGGATCAAACTTGTGTGTGATCTCCTCGTTGTCGTGATGGAACACAACACCTATACGATGAACGAGCTCTGGACGTTTCTGGATGATGGATTCTTTCAAACTGTCCAATTGCCGACAGTACACATTCGAATTGATTGTTTAGTTCCGTGGTAAGAGCTCGAAAAACACGACACCTTTAAAATCCCACCACACTGAGACCAGAACCTTCCTCTGATGAATGTCTGCTTTGGATGTCGTTTGAGGCGAAGCAGCACATCGGGACCAAGTCATTTGCGCAGCACATTGTTGTACACAATCCACTTTTCGTCACCAGTTATCAGTCTCTTCAGAAAAGGATCGTTTTCCTCACGTTTAATGAACATATCGCAGATGTTTATACGCGCCGTCAATTGAGCTTCTTTGAGTTCATGAGAAACCCACACATCGAGCTTGCTTACGTATCCCAGCTTCTTTAGGTGGTCGTGAACGCTTGAGTGTTGGATGTGCAATGTGTCTGCAATCTCTCGTGTCGTGTAACGTAGGTTTGATTCGATCAATGCCTTGATTTGGTCGTCATCAACCTCGGTGGGCCTCCCGGACCGAGGGGCATCGTTGAGATCAAAATCACCAGCACGGAATTTTGCGAACCACCGCTGGCACTGACGTTCTTGTAGAGCATTATCACCGTACACTTTACGCAACTTTCACAAGCTTGACACGCGTTCTTCCATTTACGGAAGTAAAACAGTAAAATATGACGAAAATGCACAGTTTGGTCTTCCATCTTCAACTTCATGTCAAATCTCCGCAAAACAACCAAATCGTTCACTATTCCTTTTAGACTGCAGCTAGAACTAGCACCTGTCGAATACCATATCGATAACAGAGCTGCTGTCTCTAGTACTTCCAAAAACCGCCCAACCGCCATCGGGGGCCCAAAATACGTCATGACTTTTCGACAACCCAACAGTTTTTCTTTTTATTAATTCGGTTTATATAAACCGAAAACCCTGGATTACAAATACTATATAGTATTTGTAATCCAGAGTTTTCGAACTTTTTTTTTATTCTGATGTGTTATATAATTTTTAGGGAAACATTGATCCTACAGTTTTTTAATTAAAGAGAGAAATACCTCATAATTTTTATTAACGGACCTATTCCCGATTTGATCCTAATTAGACTAGGGTTAGTCAAATGACAACTGAAGGCACTAGATTAGTTAATGCACAACAGACAAATACAATTTTATCCATAGGTACAAGATCATTGCCCTCTGCAGTTGAACACAATTCAATGGGTAGAGTGCTTTTTGAAATCCTGATTTTTTTTCTGACATTGCCAATGACACGCTCAACATGTATGCGTAAAGATGCTAATTTCCTTGTTTCCTGAACTTCTAGCGCAGTAAGCTGTTTTTTCCTCTGGCAGTAGCAGGCATAAGTTTGGGACAAAAGAATCCAACACTGTCAGGTATGTTGAATCCTCTATCAGCCAAGACTAAGTATCCAGGGAGTAAGAGATTCAGTTTTCCACAGTTTTTCAGAAATGAACTTGTCACTTACTCTACCACCCCAACTATCAGCTATAAATGTTTTTACTCCCCGGGGTGCTATCCCTATTAAAAACTTGACCGTGTTGTGATGTTTGTAGTAATACCAAGTTGCTGCACGTGTGATTAGAGATGATGGCCTATCTATAAATATTTCAAAACAATCAATGATGACAGCCACATGATTTCTAAATGCATTTCTAAAAGTAAGTGGCATTGTTTTGAATAAGTTTTCTCCTTCAGGCCAGAGAAGTGTTCTTTTAAAAAGAGCATACATAGCATCAAGCCATTTTGCAAAAATCCTTGACCCAGTTGATTGTGAAACACTAAATCTGTATGCTAAATCTTGGGTGAATAAATTTAAGCGTAAACGCATGAGGAACAATGAAAACTCCTGGAACTTCGTAAGTACATTTCTGGGTGTTATTTCCACATAAGGTGATACAAAATCAAATACTGCTAACAACAGTTTCAGGTTCACTAAACCAGTATAAAAGTTTGCCTTTTCATCATCAGAAAAAAAGTTATTTTTGATAGATGTATGTCTTTTTAATGTCAAAATATTTTTTATTTATGGAAATTATGTTATCTCCTTCTAATTGTTTTATACCTGTAAGCGTTAAATCATTTTGACATTCAGCTTCATTTTTTAAACTAACAGCGGGTTGACCTCTAATTGTGTCTTCTAATTGCCTTATATCTACAACAGTCAAATCAGTCTGGCAGTTAGCATCACTTTTAGCAGAACCACCAGCGAGTTCATGAGACAGGTCAATAGAAACTGGCATGTACGTATCTGACAAATTGTCAGAAGAGGTGGACACATGCTGACTTTCAGAAGAGGAGGCAGGTTTCCTCTGGTCACGTTGGCACACCCTGTAAAGGGCAAAAGCAAAGCTCTATAGTACAGAAATAAAAATACCATTATCGAAATACACAAAATAAAAGAATATTCTACCATTATTTGTTTAACAGCACTACCACATCCCACGAAAAAGATAAAACATTAGATGAACATCCCTTTTACCACGTAATTTCTGAGAACATTTAATATTTATTACTGAAAAAGAAAAAAAGTTATAGAAATGTATCAAATCACTACGAAAAGAAAATTACAAATTGGCCAACAAAATCTAAGAGAAGTTCAGGGTTCATTCATCACAGTATTTCACCAGTCCAAACATTATTTTCTAGGACTCAAAATAGCATATCAGAATCAGAAAAAACTAAACTTGCTTTTACATTTCTGATATTGCTGGATACCAGAAATTTGAAATGACATCTAGCTTAACTGCATGTAAGTAATTTCATATGCATTAGGCTTTTCTTTTTGAAAAGCAAAGCATGAAGTCAAAACAATGGAAGAGAAACTGAAAGGTGTGATGTTGTCACAGCAAAGATTAGCAACAACACAGGGAAAATAAATGCATGCAATTCACAGAAAATAAATTAACTGTAATAGCATAACCTAGTTGTGCAAATTGTTTTCCAGTATATAACTGTACCGTTCCATTTTTTAAAAAAACTAAAAAAATTATTTTTGAAGAAATATTTAATCATATAATAATATATAATGTGCTCTTACTTTGAATATCCCTTGCGTAAGAAATT
This sequence comes from Macrothele yani, assembly GCA_039090855.1. Classification (NCBI taxonomy): domain Eukaryota; kingdom Metazoa; phylum Arthropoda; class Arachnida; order Araneae; family Macrothelidae; genus Macrothele; species Macrothele yani. The sequence goes on along the minus strand of CM076993.1, from coordinate 68,173,623 downwards.
TAGCAGCACTTCTATATATTTAATTGTACTTGATCCATGGTAACTTGTTGACCATTTAATTAATCTCAACCAAATTCAGTGTTGGGCACTGCCATCAAACTCAAAGATCAGATAAGAATGTTCTAAGAAAAATAAAATAAATTCTTAATGGAGCACAAAAAAAAAATGCTGTGTGAGTATCAGCAGTCCTATAGTTCAAAAGTCAATGCTAACAGAAACAGTTGTAAGGAAATCAACGATCTATGTATGAAAGCACTGTTTAAAGGTTAGTGATTACTGCTTAAATCATTTTCAGTATTTTTGTAGTATTGGTTCAGTGGGTAACTGCACAATCAGCACTTTGATATAAGAACAGCAAACATGCAAGTAAAAAATCTTATTTCCTTCAAGGTTGTCAAACATTTTAGTAAGTGTGCAAGATACTAAAATACAACAAAAAAAATTGATACAATCAATCATTAATATCTTATTATTTAAAAAAATGCTATAAAAAAAGTTTCGTCTATTTTAGTGTTTTAAATTTATCAAAACTTTAGCTATACCAACTGCTAGGCGGAAGGGCTCGAGCCCCCCCCTCCATGGGCGCCCTTGGTTGGTTAGTAGCCTTTACTAGGCACTACTTATGTTACGCTTGGGCCAAAAGCCAAATGGATGGATGGGGTTTAGATTTGTTTGCAACAAAAAGTATTTACTGTGGGTCTATCTCCTTAAAAAAAGTATTTACTGTGGTCTATCTTCTGAATCATGACGGATTTGAAAATCAACAACAACAACAAAAACTGACAGTGAGTCAACTATAAAGTCAATGATTTTCCCATTAAAATACCAAATGTAATCATAACAAAAAAAAAAAAAAGAAATTTTAGTTCATCATCACAGGGTACCTCTGCCTCTTTATTCAGGAACGGCAACTGTTTCATAACAATTATAAATCTTCAGTAACGTTAACAAATCCTCATAAGTAAAATGACCTTATTTGCAAAATAAAATATTACTTATACATCACTTACCTTTCATATCAGAAGACTGCTGCTTCAATGTTATTTACTTTATGGTGTCCCAGATTCAAAGATGGAGCCCAATCAGGATTCTTCACATCTGTCAAAAAGCTTGGTTTCTCTGTCATTATGGAAGATATTATTTAATGTTCACTGGTTATTATTATTCACACTACAAATTTCAGAAACCTGTAATAGTTTACAGAAACTGGTCAATGTACTTCATGAAAAAATTTTTAATTTGCTATTGAGTAGCAAGTTTTTTGGCTTAAAAAAATCACTATCACTGCAAGTAAATAGTTTTTTATGGTAACCTAATGTCTTAGTGTGTGAAGTGGAATCACCATTACAGCTGGACATGGTGATGCAGGTATTCAGTCAGCTATTGAAAATGATGTGTGTGTTTTGCAGCTCAACCCTTTTTTGGATAAAACCTCGGAAAGGGACATCACAGACAAAGGAGTGAATCACATTTACTGCTGCATGCTGTAAATAACATCCACCTAGACCTAGCAGCTGTTCTTCCTGGAAGACACTCTCAGGCTTACTACTTACAATTGCGTTTTAAATCTATCTGAAAGTTAAACGTATTGCAAAAGCAATTGTGAGCTATAAAATACACTCAGTAGACAAAACATCAAAGATAGGGGTGATGGGAAGTTGACCAGAGATGGATTTAGGACTTTGCCGCCCCTAGGCTTAAACAAACTTGCCGCCCCCCCTACTCTTTTTTAAGATAAAGAATTTGATGGCTACAATTTCATGTAACTCATTGCGATCCGATTCAAGAGCAAAACGAAATGTTAGGTTAAATGTGATGAAACTAACACAAACAAGAATTTTTCTTATAATAATTAATAACAAAATTTTGTCTATCGTTGACAAAAGTTCCTTACTTTGGCCTTTCGCCCTCAATTCCTAAATTGATTAAATATTTGTAATTAATCAGTTGCTTTGGTAGAAGTTCCTGTCCACTTTTTTTCCCTTTTTCGTTTTTTAGCACATCTTTTGTAAAAAAAGATCGTGCTTATGTTATCGGTTTGTCCGTCCGTCCGTCTGTAGATACCATATCTCCGTAACTATTAGTCCGATTTGAAAAAAAAAAATTTTGTATTGGGAAGCTTGCATTATGCAAATGATGATCCTTTATTTCGTTTTTTCCACAATGTACCGTTTCGCCGCTAGATGGCGTAAATGAATATCATATCTTATTCAAAATACATTTTATTCCACATATTTGGTTCTAAACATCCGATTGAAAAACATTATTTTATCTTTCGATTCCATTTATGTCGAAGAGTATTTTAGGTGTAGTTACTTTTTCAATTTACGCATAAATTTTCCGCTAGAGGGCGTAAGAGTAAATTACGTTTCCCCCGGTATCTCTTCTTCAAAACTCCGATTTGAAAAAAATTTCTTTCCGTGGATACAGCTCCCGATAAAATCTTTTGCATATAATTTCTAATTTTTGGTAAAGAATGCTTTGGCCACCAGGAGGCTTAACTGTTAGTTTTTGCTTCTGATGTATTTGCCGTAAAATCTGAGCTTCTGAAAATCTCGATTGAAAAAATTCGTTCGTGGGCCGATGTCACTCACATCGACAAACCTTTTCAGAATATTTTCTTCTTAAAATACTGCATGGTTTCTCCACCAGGGGGCATAGATATATATCTTATTTTTGTCAATATCTCTGCTTCTACCTGTCCCATTTGAAAAATTCTTTCTTTATTGGATAGAGATTCCGGTGTGACATGTTTCTCATATAATTTCAAAAGTAATTTATAGATTTTGCGCTAGGAGGAGTATAGGTAAATTGCGATTCCCCCGATATCTCTGCTTCTACAACTCCGATTTGAAAAATTCTTTCTGCACCAGATACAGCTCCTGACGAGAAATCCTTTGCATATAATTTCTAATAAAAAATGGTTTGGCCACCACGGGGCGTAAGTTCCCGCTTCCGATGTATTTGCAGCAAAATCTGAGCTTCTAAAATCTCGATTGAAAAAATTCGTTTGCAGACCGGTACTACTCACGACAGCAAACTTTTAAAGACAATTTTCTTCTTAAAATAATGCACGGTTTCTACGCCTGGGGCGTAGATGTATATTTTATTTTTGTCAATATTTCTACTTCTAGAAGTCCGATTTGAAAAATTCCTTCTTTGTCGGATAGTGTTTTCGATGGAAAATGTTTTTCATATAAATTCAAAATTTTCAAGTTAATCATGGACTTTCCGTAAGGGGCGCAATGGTAAATTGCGTTTCCCCCTATATTTTTGCTTCTAAAACTCCGATTTGAGGAATTTATACTGTATCGCATACACCTCCTGGTGGAAAATGTTTTTCATATAATTTCTAGTATTTGATAAAGAATGGTTTGACCACCAGGGGGCTTAAGTGTTAATTTCTGCTTCTGATATATTTTCAGCAAAATCTGAAATCCCGAAACTCGACTGAATTTTTTTTTCTTGGGCCGATACCGCTCACATCGGAAAACCTTTTGAGAATACTTTCTTCCTAAAATAATACATGTTTTTTCCGCCCCGAGGCACAGATGGATATCTTATATTTGCCGATATCTCTGCTTCGAAGAGTCCGATTTGAAAAATTCTAGAGGCTTTGCGCTGTGAAATGTTTCTCATAAAAATTTTAATTTTTCTTAATGCACAAGGCTACAACCAGAGAACATAAGCTCACGATTCCGTTTACAGCAATATCTTCGGGATTAAAAACCCGATTTAAAAACTTCTTTCTTCGGTCAGATACTACTGTTTTCGTTCCAGTTCCATTGTCTTCGAATAGCTTTGGTAAATTTAATTTGCTTTAGAACGAATTCAAAAGATGTGCTCATTACACCCGAAAATTCGGGGTCATCTTTCTTGTTAATAATTCTTAATGTTTTGATACATAGCAGCGCAATTCAGCCCTTGCCCTACCCCCTACCATTGCATTCATTCTGAGGGGAGATGTGATAGCTTTGCTTGAACATCCTGCAAATGTCTCCCTCTAAATCATAAAGCGATATTTCTTTATCTAAGCCTGAAAACTTTTATCGGGCTCCAAAGAGCAAAGTTAACACCCTACTCGTTCCCTCTACCACCTGTTTGTATTCATTTCAGTCCTTAAGCACAGTCAAACAGATACACATATGCTTGTCTGTGGTTTCTCAACTGGAAGAAGAAGGGGTTTACGGGAATTCCGAAACAAAATCTTGCATACAACAGTTTTCGGACTAAATGTTAGTTTCCGCTTTAATTAAAAAATTATTTCATTATTTTTATAGGTTTTAAAAAATTATTAATTTTTACTAAAAAGTAAAATTTGCCGCCCCTAAAATTTGCCGCTCAAGGCCCAGGCTTAGTCGGACTATTGGGAAATCCTTCTCTGAAGTTGATACTGGCATTCTCTGCCCAGATTGGAACATAACCAAACCGGATGCAGATGATAAAAAGAGGGACATAAGTGCTTCTCAACAGTGTATCGCAGTCAAAAATATGGGTAAATGTGGTGATATTAGCGACTTTTATTGTGGACGTACCGTTGTCACAAGATAGGTGTGTGGGTCATTCTATCGTCGAAGTGTTAAGAACCCTAGGATTCCGAGGGCAACTGTATCAAGGGTCTACCGTGAGTATGCCATATATGTACATATCAGCAGCGAGTGAACAACAGTAACTGACCACACGCCATTGATGACGGGTCAACGTAAACTGTACGGCTCATACAGACCGACTGTAGGGTAACGGTGACACAAGTCCAATCAGTTTTAATGTTGGGGGCTCAAGCATTGTCGGTGAATGAACGACACAGTGCACGCTGCGTAGCATGGGCTGTGGTGGGCGATGCCCTACTCATTTGCCACTATTGATTGCTCGTCATCAGGCATTGTGTCTTGCCTGGTGCCGGGAACATCAAAACTGGAAATCTGCAAGTTAGGACTTTAGAATGACTCGAATAGATAATTTTTGTAATTTTCCCCAGGAAATTTTACCTGACATCAAGGTTTTTTGAAATGTCAAAAAGTTCGAGCACTTTGGGGTAGAAATGTGCGAAACAGCGAGGCATAATAAAAAGTCACGATTTCAAAAATGTACAAAAAAATAAATAATAAAAGTCAGTGGAACATACGTTAAGTGATTTTTTCGCTAAAGTAACATGCATTATCTAGTAAAAGAAATAAAATTTTGAGTACCGAGTCATTTTGAAGTGTTATCCCTCTGCAAAGTGGAAAAAGTCCTGCCCTTTAATCTGGCTATATGGTTTCAAGTGGCACTTGAATTTTCCCTGAACGAATTTAACTTTCCTACGAAGGGGAATGTTTTTGGTCGAAAGGAACTCAAAATTCTGTATTCCAACACAGCCACCAGCTTCTGTGCTTACAGCATATTCACACATTAATTAAGATAAAAACGTCCTGTCATCTTTGGCTAATTATTCAATTTAAAAGTTTACTTTTAAATAATTTAGATATTCCCCAACTTGAAACTTAAGCTAAGGTAAAAATCCTCAGCTTTACACAGGTAAGGCTATATGTATCATCATCATCATCATCATCATCACTGACAACCATTATCAATCCACTGCTGGATGAAGGTCTCTCCAAGTTTCTTCCACAACGGTCTGTCTTGTGCCAGTCTCCTCCACGTTACTCCCGCATACTTTCGAATTTCATCCACCCATTTCACATTTGGTCTTCTTCTGGGTCTTTTCCTGCCCCTTGGAATCCAATCTAAAATTTCGGCTGTCCATCGATGGTCTGTCCTTCTGGCAGTATGTCCAGCCCATTGCAATTTCAGGGATTTAGCTCTGATCATGATGTCTTCCACTCTTGTCATTTTTCGGATCCACGAGTTCCTCTTCTTATCTCTCCTGGTAACACCAAGCATGCACCTCTTCATGCTTCTTTGAGTTGTCTTCAACCTTTGTATGTCTCTTTTAGTTAAGGTCCACGTCTCTGCACCATACGTAAGCACTGGAAGGATGCATTGATCAAACACTTTTCTTTTAAGACATAATGACATATTGCTCTTGAAAATGCAACCTTTGTATGTCTCTTTTAGTTAAGGTCCACGTCTCTGCACCATACGTAAGCACTGGAAGGATGCATTGATCAAACACTTTTCTTTTAAGACATAATGACATATTGCTCTTGAAAATTATGCTGTTTCTTCCAAAAGCTCTCCAGGCAAGTTTTGTACGCCGATTAATTTCTTCATCAATGTGACCCTCACTTGATATCTGCTGTCCAAGATAAACGCATGTATCTGTAATTTCCAGCTTTTCTCCATCAATCGATAGATCTTCATTTCTTGTAAAAACATTGAACATCACTTTTGTCTTCTGAAAGCTAATTTTTAATCCCACTTCTTTACTCTTGTCAGCAAGGTCCTGGATCATACTCTGCAGCTCTGATGGGGTAGTTGCAAAAATAACTACGTCATCAGCAAAACGAAGGTGAGTAAGATAATCTCCATTAATCTTTATCCCTTTGTTTTCCCAGTTCAGTGATTGAAAGACATTTTCCAATGTGGCATTAAAGAGCTTGGGAGATATGGTGTCACCTTGTCTCACTCCCTTTCCAATTTTTATGTGTGTTGTACTTTCAAACAGCCGAATCTTTGCACTTGCATTTTCATAGATGTTATTAATAATATTAATGTATGCATCTTCAATACCGCAGGAATTCAAAGCCATTGTAACTGTTGATGGTTTATTAATCGATAAAAGCCATGCACAATGGAAGTTCATATTCCCTCGCTCTTTCAATTAGTTCTCTCAGTACGTGGATATGATCTATTGTGCTGTAGCCACTCCTGAATCCAGCTTGTTCTCTCGGTTGAGCCATGTCCAGTGTCACCTTCAACCGCTGTAAAAGAACTTTAGTGAAGATTTTATAAACTGCTGATAGGTCTGTAGTTCCTGAGATCCTCAATGTCACCTTTTTTATGTAGCAGGATCATTGTAGAGTTGTTCCAATCCTCAGGGATCTTCCCTTTATTAAGGCATCGAGTAAAAATTTGGGCGAGTACTGTTTCGATTTCTCCACTTGCTTCTTGTATGATGTCTACAGTAATTCCATCTTCTCCTGGAGCTTTTCCCAGCTTCATGTTCTTGATTGTATGTGCAACTTCTGTTGGGAGGACTGGAAGAACTCTGGTACTGGTACCTTTCATGATGTCTGGAGTACATGCATCATCCCTTTCATATAATTTGGAGTAGAAATCTTTCACTCTTGTCAAAATTTCGCCTCTATTTCTTGTTACAGAACCATCTTCTTTTCTCAGTGCCATTATCTGTTTTCTTCCCTTACTGAGATGTCCCTTTGCTATTTTTAGGCTTTGATTGTTTTCAATTGCTTTCCTCACTAGTTCACAGTTGAATTTCCTTACGTCTTCAGTGATACTTTTTCGTACTGTCTTGCATAGCTCTATACATTCCACTCTGGAAGTCACATCTTCTTTAGTTGTCCTCATCTCCCTTCTTTTTTGCATCAACAATTTGGTTTTTCTTGATAATTTGTTCACATGCAACTTTTTCTTAGACCCAGCTAATTGTGTTGCTGTTTTCACAAGAGCTTTGGTTACTTTTCTGTTAAATTCAGAAATATCCACTTCCTCCGATGGCTTTCTAAAGCAGAGAATCTGTTCTTCAGTTCCAACTTGAAGGTATTATGGTGTTTTTTAAGGTTGGTTATGTCAATACATTTTGTTTGTCTTATGAGCTTGCCACGTTCGAGTTTAGTATTGAGGTGCATCTTACATCTCACCAATCTATGGTCACTACCTGTGTTGAACTTGTTTAGCACACGATGACGAATTTTTGTTACACATAATAAAATCAGTTTCACTTGTCGTCCCATTTGGATGTCTCCATGTCCATTTCCTGTGTGGCGCTTTTTCTTGAAAAAGGAGTTCATGATCAAAAATCCTTCTGCCTCTGCAAACTCTACGAGAGTATTTCAACGCTGGTTTCTGTTCCCATAACCCAATGTACCAACCGAAGTTTCATTCTGTTGTTGTTGCGCTACTTTTGCATTGAAATCACTCATAATGATCTTTAAGTGATGCTTACCTTTATTATTTAGATGACAAATTTCCTCATAAAATTCTTCAATTTCTTCTTCAGGATGACTTGTGGTGGGTGCATAAGTTTGAATAATCTGAGCCTTGTATCTTTTCGAGAGTTGGATAACGAGACGTGCAGCTCTGTCAGAGGAACTTTCAACTTCTACAACTGTATCCTTCAGTTTCTTGTTTATTATAAATCCAACACCATTAGTTCTGCCAGTATCTGTCCCACGATAGTAGAAGAGATGTTCACTTTTCAGTTCAATGAGATCTTCTCCTTTTCTCCTTACCTCACTTAGCCCGACGATGTGCCACTTGATCCTTTGTAGTTCCTCTTCCAATTCAAGAAGCCTTGAATCAGAAGATAGGGAACGTCTATTATACGTAGCCAAGATCAGCATCAGATGGCAGCCTAGTCCGGTCCTCCGGGGATTCTTAGCACCCTCTGCCTTCATGTCGCACTGGCCGCTACCTTGGCCAGGTACATTCGAGCTACCGGAGACTCAGGGCCAAGATTTAAGTTGTGGAGTCATTTTGGAGGGGTTTGGCCATAACTCACCACGCTGGCCAAGCGGGTTGGTGAGTGTGGGATAGAATTTCCTGTAATCCGATGGTATAGTTATACCGCTATTGGCGGTCGTCAGTGCCCCTTTAGTGGGAACAGGATGCACCACGAGAAGGCGGGGTTGGCATTTGTCAAGGAGAGGATGTGATGTTGCGCATCACCGTCCCATATATAATAATAATAATAATGTTTCCGGTGGAAACTCGTATCAGTTCAACAATACCAGTCAATGACAATTTGCTGTTTATTTTGTTTGTCAGAGGCTGTGATTCGTATATTTCGAATAAAGAAATAAAAATAATAATAATAAGCTGCAGTGTATGATCCAGGAACTTGCTGACAATAGTAAAGAAGTGGGATTAAAAATGAACTTTCAGAAGACAAAAGTGATGTACAATGCTTTTACAAGAAATAAAGATTTGTCGATTGATGGAAAAAAGCTGGAGATAACAGATGCATACGTTTATCTTAGACAGCAGATATCAAGTGAGGGTCACGTTGGGTGTATAAAAATTTGGATGGAGAGCTTTTGGAAGAAACAGCATAATTTTCAAGAGCAATATGCCATTATGTTTTTGGTCAATGAGACATGGACATTAACTAAAAGAGACATACAAAGGCTGCAGACAACTTAAAAAGGCATGGAGAGGTGCATGCTTGGTGTAACCAGAAGAGATAAGAAGAGGAACTAGTGGATCAGAAAAATGACAAGAGTGGAAGACATCATGATCAGAATAAACTTCCTGAAATGGCAATGGTGTGGACATACTGCCATAGGGACAGACCATCGATGGACAGTCGAAATTTTAGATTGGATTCCAAGGGACAGGAAAAGACCCAGAAGAAGACCACATGGGAGATGGGTGGATGAAATTCGAAAGTATGCGGGAGTAACATGGATGAGACTGGCACAAGACAGACCATTGTGGAAGAGGCTTGGAGAGACCTTCTTCCAGCAGTGGATTGATAATGGTTGCAATGATGATATAATAATAAATTCTGGCGAGTAGCATTAAGTCTCTTTACCTTATATATAATAATGACAATAATAATAAACTGGTGAATGCGATCACGAGATCATTTTTCCAAAATCGGCCTCGGAACCCAACATATGAAAGTTCCACAAAATATTCACTCCCCTATAGCAGTGGATACATTCACGATGAAGAACAGCATAATCTTACTCATAAGGAAAGTTAATTCTAGTCTAAAGATCTTCATAGTTTTTTGTAGATAATGCATCAGTAAATTTATGAAGATACCTGTTGCAAAATGTAAATTACACACTCTAATGTTTCTTCGTTTCCGGTCATCAATGTCAACTCTGCTGATACGTGTTAACCACAAAGTTTGGCGCTTTTGAATTAATTTTTTTATAATTCTGATTCTACTTCGTTCATTCAGATGGTAATCTATAATTAATTGGACACATAATTATCTCTCTCACTTCGGTTACTGCAGCCGAAAATAGCACATAACACCATCTTCCTTAACGTTCCACAATGCAAATCCAAGCAGTGTTTGTGCACCAGTTGATCACCAGACGTCTGCTGGGTAGGTTTACATCGCTGTAACGTCATATGCATACGGTCTATAGGCACTGTCCATGTCAAACTTAACAATTTGTTCACCTTTTGACAATGTACATATATTTTTAAAAGAGTAAAATACACAAAAGCAAATGCAAAACAATCTGGTTGGATTTTCAATAAAAAGCTAACATGCCAACAAATCAACTTTCGACTTCTCATGCGAATGCAACAAAAAACACTGGCAACAGTTGCGACCAAAACAGTTACGGTTAAAATAGCCCTGTTACGGTTACAAATGCCATGTTGCCACTTCAGAGACAAAATATTATTACTTAATAAACATTGAATAAAGGAAATTATAGTTAAATACAAAATCCTAACTGAAATTGACAAAATTGTACATTTTCCGCTAAACATGGAATACCACTTCCGGTGAAAATATTGAAACAACACAACCCACATAGACAATCACATCAAATAGACGTCCATTTTACGTTCACCACGTTACGTATGGAACTTTCATGGACATCCATGAAAGTCCAGATTACGTCTATTAAACGTAATCTGGAGAACCAATGGCTGTCCAATGTCTTACCAGATTACGTTTAATCTACGTAATCTGGATGTACCTATAGACGCTAAATTGATGTTAAATAAACGTGAGTCTAGGTACGTCCATCAACGCCATGTGTGCTACACTGTAATAATAATAATAATAAAAGTAAGTGACGTGAACTCACGGGAAATTCCACCGTGCCAGTCTGACACAACGAAACTTTCCTCACTCGCTCCAGCAGGATTTGAACCAGGGACCTTGCGATTGTGAAGCGGGTGCCTACCACGGAGCCACAAATTCCTTTTAGCACGGCTCGCGTGCAAGGTACAACACTAATTTCGCGATTCTTATTTATTTAGTTGTTATTATTGTGGGTGAGTTAATCATTTTATTTTCTGTTGGGCCTTATTATTTTTCTGAATAAGTTTGTACTAATTTCCTTTTTTCGGTAGGAGGATTTATTACAAATTATAAGTATGGAATTTACTTTTGATAGCTATAATAACTTGTATCTTAAGGGACCTCAGACATACATAAACATCATATAACTAATTCAGTAGTTAATTAAACCTCAAGTATTCCCACGAATCGATCTTGTTATCGGAATTTTTTACATCATGTGGATACGGAAAAAGTGATAACAGAATTTTCCGTTAATATGTAAAAAGAATTGCTGAAAAGTTTGTCAAATTTCACAATTATCGGCAAACACCTCTTAGTAACGGCCGACAATATACTGTAAATATAAAAAAGGAATTGCACAAAGTTTTCTGAAAATTCAGAATTTTCTTGGCGTGAAATTCACCCCCCCCCCCCCCTCATTTCACGAAAAAGGTCGCATCAGAAATATGCTTCGTTAATTTAAGAAGGAAAGCACAAAAATGGTTCGTGAATTTCAGAATTTTTTTATTATATACATACATGAGTTTTAAAAAATCTTGGTATTTATAGATTACACCACCAAGGCTGCCACTAACTGTATCACCTTGATAATGTATTAAAATCTTATAAAATTTGAATTCGTTAGAAGTTTATTATCAGAGCACTTGGCAGGTTGTCAGAACTGCTCCCTGCCAACTTTAAACATGACCAGAAACACACTTAGACAAACAAAAAATAAACAATAACAACAACAACAACAAAGATAACACCTGGCTTAGTGCTAATAAGTGAGCAACTTCAAACTATTATTAACTTCAAACTTCTATTCCGCTTGGCTCAGTGAGGATGTAGCACGTGACGTCATCGAGAAGTTTCAGTGAAGTAACAAGAGTCCCTGCAAGTTCCTGAAGGACAAGCATAGCGGGCTGTCCTGCACTTACTGTGTAAAGTGCAATCATTAGCGGTCGGTGTTTATAAAAACTTGAAACCAAAATGCCTAGATTTTGTGGCATTATGAATTGCGGTAATAGAGAAATCGAGACGTAAGTCTTTTTCAGGCTACGAGTTGCTGTCTCGAAAGGCAGTACAGAAAAAATTCGCTTATATGCCAAACGAAGAGAGATGGCTTCCCAGAGCTTAGAAAACACTTTTTATTGAAGGATTAGACTCTTCAAAGGCAGAGAACCTTTTAAATGTTAGTTTTATCTAGAAATCAGTGATTTCTGGTAAAGCAGAGAATCTATCTTTTACTTGTTCAAACGCTATTGGAGTGCAATGCTTGCACTTATTGGGCCAAGCGTTTCATTCGTTGATTCAAAGTTTTCAAGTTGAATTTAAAAGGCGTTGGCTGTTTGTTTGGGTTTTTTTGCGTAGATTTTATTGCTACTGACTATTTTCTTATAGAACACCTTTTAGAGTTTGTCTCTTAGTCAAAATATTTTTGAAATAAACGCTTGGGTCCCTAATGGGCTCTTCTGTGCACGTGTTTTTTCCCCAGGGACTTCTTTTCAGAGGGTTCCTGGTTGATCTAAAGGGTGTTGAAACTTTTCATAGTTTTTATAGGACTAAAAGCTAATTTGTTATTAAACCTGACTTTTAGTTAAAATCAAATCTCAGGCTCTTCTGTATTTTTTAGATCTCGAGCACACCGTTCACTTGCCTCACTGTTTTTTGCAAGTTTTCGGCTTTTCGCTTTTAAGGTTATTTGGCTGTCGGTGTTGGGGTTTTTTAGTTTACTACTTTGTTCTATATGATATTTCCTCCCCAAACTACCGTTGATTTTATCTTTAGTACACCTGGATTTTTACCTGGAGGTGAAGCACACTTTTGGCGAAAAAATGCAAATAATGGCTAAAATTATTGTCCAAATGAAATCCTTTTTAATGTCTAGGTCTGTTTACAGGTCGGTGTTATGCTGCTAAATTTATTTACGGATAAGTAGATTATAGGGCACAAATTCCAGCAAAATTATTTTATTTTTTCACCAGCATTTTACGGAAAAAAAAAAAAAAGATTTTACTCATTTTTCTAAGTCTTGGAAATTGCTTCCCAGAGCTTAGACACTTTTTTTTTAGTTAAACGCTCAAAAAGACATAAAACCTTTCAAGGGTGAGTTTTATCCAAAATCAGCGATTCCTGGAAAGAAAGTAAACCTATCTTTTTTTCCTCAGTTCTCCGCCCGGGGGGGGCTTTACTTATTAAAGGCAGCGTACCTATTTTCTCCATAAATTACTGATTGCTCACGAGTTTATGATCGTACTAAATTATCCTGTAAAAGAATACCGACGACAAGAAATTGTTATATGCTTCGAAACTTTTATATGTCTCGAACTGCTCTGCGGTAAAGGCACTTCGACCAAAGAAGAAGTAATCAAAAATATTTACTATTTGCATTTTCAGAAAACTTTTCGCATCACCTTCTAAGATACTTGCATTCAGCACATAAGGATCTTTTCCTTCAATCTCTTTAATTTTTTCCAAATACCGTATTTTGTACTCGGAAGTTAAAGTCTCAAAGTGAGACGCCATCATTTCAACGGGGCTCGTTGTCCTTCACTTACGTTGTTAAGGCTCGTTGCCATGCTGAGAGTCACGTGTCTGCTACATCCTCATGGTCTCGTACTTTATTGATATTTAAGGTGCGCATGCGCGAATAGCTCCTCAATTCATCCATAAAGGACGTCCATTAGATGTCCTTTGAATGACATCCAATGGATGTTCAAATGTGGTAGCTCCAGAATTCGTCCATTATAAGGACATCCACTGGATATTTATACGTGATGTGTAATGGATGTTTATACATAGACGTCCACTGCACGTCTATATTTTTTCTATGACGTCTACTGCACCAGGTAGATGTAATATAGACGTGCATTGGGCGTCGCTGGTTGTGTGAGAACTTTGAAAAAATCATATCTTACGATCTACTCTGTCTTTTCGCATAAATTTACCATTTTTGAAAAGAAGATAAGTGGGAGATATAGAAAAAAATTTCAATTCTTTTAACATAAATTATTTTTTCAGGGTGTCCACCCACCTTAAATGCTATAACATTTTATTAGACAAATCTTTTTGCATTTATGTATTGAATAACTTTATATTCTTTGTTGATAAATGTAGCAGCACCCATAATTTGCAATTGTAAATATACAGATTTTGTACTTTGAATTCATTTATGTGGGTTATTGCATATGACGTTCATTTTTTAGTTTATGAATAAATATTAAGGACATTTCTATGATATATAAGGAATAAGCTGCATTTGAGTCAGTCATATTTGCTGCTATTATGTTGGATTACAAGGGTGTAAAGTTTGCTTTGTAAATATTTTAATATATATACATTGCGTTTTGGCATATGATTAATTCATTGCCTTCTGGAATGCGCCATGTCGTAGCAGTGGTGCACCTAGGATTTCTTTAAGCGGGTGACTCACAATATTGAAGATGCAAATAAAAATACCCCGTAGAAAACATCTGAAATACTGTAAAGCAATAAATATAACTCCGCCATATTAAAATGTGTTTCTAATGATTCGTAAAATATAAAATGTGATAACTCTCGTGGAGGGCTCGGGCTTGTGGGCCATCTTCACCGAGTGTGCCATTGTGTCTTACCATGATAACCACTGCAAAAATGATCTGAGGCAAGAAATTTTTAAGTCACACTTCTATGATTTACAGCTAAACTGTTCAGTGTTTTTATATTGGTTAACCTACTAAAACCTAATACATGAAACTGTACTTTGCATTGAAAATTATTTGAGTATTTTTGCATACTTAAACTTAGAAAACTTCCATCATTGTATGGCTTATACCACTGCTGTCGATGTAAGATATCTATAATTATACATTTCATGTACTTTTGAGTTGAGAATTTGTTAAAGTTCAAAATAAAACATGCTTGTGCACAAGAAGATATTTTTGTGTATTTTTTTATATTTCAGTTTTGATTGTTACTGAATTTATATCGCTGCACAACTGTATCAATAAAGTTGTAGAATCCTACTCTGCTGTCTACTTAAAGGTCATTAGTAAAGTCAATACACTACTTAAAACAATTTCTTGGTGTACAAAAGAAAATCTCCTACAAACAATATTTTACACACTGTTGGTTCATACCATGGTTTAGTTCATTTTTGTTATTATTCATTCTACAGAGCTATGGTAATCGAAACGTCACTTCGTTTTTCTTTTCAAATTTTAATTAACAATAGGAAACACAAAAAATCAGAACATGTGTGAAAACTTAATTTAATGGCTCTCATAGGTTGTGATTCCATAATGGTACCGCAGTTATCCTAGTACTGTTGTCATCAAATATTTTCATTTAATGTTTGTGGAATTTAAATTCTTTGAAGTCATAGCTTTCTTTACGTACGGGGGTGTATTTAGAAAATGAGCTCCTCTTGTTAGAAAATGTTAGCAGCTTTTTACCCTTGAATATCTCGGAGAACGATTATCGTTTCTTAAAATATTATGTTCGGCATGCAGACATCCAAAAATTTCATAAACATGTTATAATTTTAGTCAAACTTCGGAGTAAAATAACTAGATTTCCTGAAGCAATCCTGGGGAGCATGCACGAAAAACTTTCTCGTATTCACGTTAAGAAAATAATAAACATTATAAAATAAGAGCCATACATCAAGAATAATTAACAGATTGGTTATACAATTTTAAATTGTGAAAGTGAGCTAAATTATTGGTAAGGAGCATATATGAAATACCCACAATTTTGCATTGCATTCAACGGTAAACAAACATCCTAGGAGTCGCGAATCAGCGCCGATTCTGTGCAGCGGCAAGAATATGAAATTTTGCTTGTACATTAGCGATAGCGGAGTGGCATAGCCTTGTATTATACATACGATTAATCGCAGAAAGCCATGGACATACAGATGCTGTGAACAACTCAAAGTAGCATGGAGAGCTGCATGCTTGGCATAACAAGGAACTCATGAATCCAAAACACGAAGATAAAAGAAAAGTCTATAAAGTAACAATGGATGGGACACATTTCTAGAACTGACCACCATTGGACAATTGAAATATCAGACTGGATACCAAGGGACAGAAAAAGACCAAGAAGAAGACCGTGTGGGAGTTGGGTGGATGAAATTTGAAAACTTGCTTAAGTAGCATGTAGGAGACTAGCTAACGACTGAAAATTTTCGTAGAAACGTGGGGAGAGCTTCATCCAGCAGTGGATTGGTAATAAGTGGCGTAAGAACGCTTTTGATTTAGGGGATTACAAGCTCATGAACCTTATATCTCAAGGATTAAGCCATCTATGGATGACCCCCTCCGAATTTATTTTTTTGGGGGGTAGTATATTAGAGTTTTTATAAAATACGTATACTGATCAGGAATTCATCCGAATGAACATTGTTATCATCATATTATTATTAATTATTACCATTATTATTTTTATTGCTGACAAAAAGTTCACATTATTAATTTCTTAACAGAAAATGAATGGAGAAGTTTTTTTTGTGTTCTCTCTTGTTAATTTTTGTACTTTTTTTTTCACTAAAATAATGAGCAGGGACAAGTCAACATTAGGATGAATTTCTGTCAGCAGGGTTTGGAAAAGAGGGATTTCTCAGGAAATGTTATATAACTCTTTACAAGAACGAATTAAATTTCTTATCATTTTTGTTTACGTTAATAAAGTAAAACCGCAGTAAGACAAAAACTGCTCTACCCGCGAATATAGTACCATTGAAGCATTATGAAGTCTATATTAAAAACTTTGAACGATACATAGGCTGACAATTGATGTAAAAAGCACATTGGTCTGGTGCAAAGCTAAATGATGGAGATATCGAGGAATTGGAGTTCTATGAGTGGTATGTGAAATCCGTAATGCACTTGTTGTATTGCTACAGATCTTAAGACAGAAAGCAATTTTAGTGCCGGGGTGCGTATTTCACAAGTGAATGTACGAAATTGCGATTAAGGCCATTTCCGCCACGCCGTTGGTTCAGATCTACTTTCGAGATTGCGAGTAGGCGGAGCCTATGATTAGAGTCATGTGACAGGAACACTTTTATTGGGGGAAGTCCTTTTTGCTAAGAAATTCATTGTGAGGTTACTTAACATATGTGACAAATGATCGTATTGAATTATGTCGTGGAAAGTTCTGCTTCCTAAGAAATTTACTGTGAGGTTACTTAACATATGTGAGATATGATAACATTGAATTATATCGTGGGAAGTTCGGCTTCGCCGCCCCGGTGGCGCAGTGGTCTAAGGCGCTGGCCTCTGATCATTCGTCCGTAAGGGGTCCGGGTTCGAATCCCGGTGAGGCATGGATGTTGTGTTTGTCTTACGGCACTGGCTCTCTCCCTTCCCTGGAACCAGTGACCCTGAATTAGGGACGGGCGACTGCTTATAGCCCATTGAGTTGCTCACGGTGGTCGTTAAACCTCCAATCAAAAAAAAAAAAAAGAAAAAAAGAAAAAGAAGTTCGGCTTCCTAAGAAATTCACTGTGAGGTTACTTAACATATGTGACAAATGATCATATTGAACAATACGGTTAAAGTACTTTTGTGCACGATATCATAAGTAATATCTGCAGTATATCAGATGAATACAAGTCGAAATATGTCTTAATGTTAACATTGAGGACGACTTCAATGTGCATTAAATTTTCAGTAGCTAGTTGAATACCATACTCCGTATCGGCCAATAGATGGCAGCACGTCAACCTAGTATCCTCGATTCGTGCTGTTGTGAAAGTGCGTTTATAAGGATACTAAAAAGTACCCTTTGAAAGGTCCTTTCTATTACGCTTAAAAGGACCTTTAACAATGAAAAGTATGTCTCCACACCGAAATATTTATTCTGACGATCAAGTTTTTTTCCTCATGAATGTGAAGAGGTCTAGCTAAAAAAAAAAAAAAATAGAGTGATTTCGTATTAGCAAAGAACTACCTAATGACACGAAGTAAGACTTCAAAACAGTGTCCTGTTGAAAAAAGACACTTCCGTTGGAATAAATACTCCAGAATGTTTTTGCCATATAATTTTTTTTAATATTTAGGTTATTCCTCATATTTATGACCCTCCAAACTTCATCAAAAATGCCTTCAATTCCACATTTCAAGCCCCCTTCTCCCCGAAAAAAAAATTTAAACAGCTCTTGGGTGTCCATACAAAACACATCAGTACTTATCCTGTGCTAGAGCAGTGAGCGCTGACGTGCTGACATCTGTCGGCTCTAAGAGAACTACATAGATTGAAAGTACTTCGGAAGATAAGTCACAAGTCCATGAAGTCATGTTGCTATAAAAACTCAAAAGTTCCCCTACCAATAAAGTACACTCTCTATTTACCTCCTGTCGCATTTCGGCTGTATGGGTAAAACAACTGAAGGTAACCATTGTCGCAATGAAACCACCCGAACATTAAAATGGCTTATAGCGTGTGCAGCAAAGCTTACATGTCTCAGTCACATGACTCTCCTCCCAGGCCCCGCCTATTCGCAATCTCCAAAGTAGCTCTAAACGAATCGCGTGGCGGAAATGGCTTTAACCGCAATTCAGTACATTCACTTGTGAAATACGCTGCCGGGGCTGCGGGCGCTGAAATGTCCACTTGTGCATTAAATTTTCTTTTTAAAGTGCAGAAAGGACGACCTGATCAAGATGCATGGAATTTTAAGAGAAAAGAAACACTGATCACAAGTATGTTATCAAGCCCTAGCCCTACCATATGCTATTTAAAGTTATTAACAAAAACCTCGCACTCGTCATTTCCCTGCAGAACTAATTTGCTGGAGTTTCCCAGATGGTTGATGGTTGGCCAGTTTTTGGTGGATGAAAAGCCTCCCACTACAAGCTTCGGATATAAAAAAAACAGATGACCCGTGATATTTCTTTGAAAAAAAAGAGAGAAAAAAATAAGTAGCATATGAATTTTACAGTTCACTCTTTATGAATGGCTGGTTTGTGTTTGCTTATATCTGGAAGGGGTACAGTAGATGTTAATGTACCTCTCTCCAAAATTTGGGGTACATTGTACCCTGGTACCCCCGTTTCTACGCCACTGTTGGTAATGCTTGATGATGATATACATACTCGTATAGGGGAGGAAGCATTTACAAAACAAAAATCTCATGTAAATGAACATGTCCATCATGCCTACATTTACTGATTTTTGTGTAATATAAGTTTTGTTAGGTTTGAACGTACATTCATTCATATCATTTTCTGTGTAGCTTGTTTAGCTGCATGGTGCAATCTAATATTTGCATATTCCCTTATAATTATTTTTTTTAATGTCGTAACATGATTAAAAAATTTTTTAATGTTGTGACATTAATAAACTTCTCGTATTTCCCCACTTGTAAATTTATTGTTTTCGTAGCATCAAAAATAGGAAAAAGGTTCTCCCCCACCCAACTAACAGTTTCATTACCAGCTGGAGAACGGGTTGGCGAGACAACTCATTATATGAGATGCTCATAAGATATGCAGAGGTGTAGCGGTTTGTTCTCGTCTCCCCATCCTAGTTGCTGAATAAATGCCTCACCTATTTACTTCACTAAAGCAATGGCAGTGATTATGGCTACCCTAGCAAATTTGATACCAGTGCGGACTACAGTGAATTTATTTATATATAGCCCAAGTACAGGAAAAAATATGGTTTTGGGTTTAAATGCCAACACCCTTGTCATGCAACCTGTGTCCTCTAGTACTTTAAAAATAAACTGATGCATGGCTGTAACTAAAAATTGAAAGAGTAAGTTTCAGAAATGACTAGCATGTTAGGTACAGTCCCTCCAATACATATCCGAACAAAGGGTGGGCAGTCAATTGGCGACTTCCCCCACAGAGCTGGCAATCAGTCAACCGCAACATACTTGTCACCATTTTGTTCCTCGCGATGGTCTTGCGACCGCAGACAGGCAACCTACCTCCAGACAGGCAACCAAGTTGACACAGACAGGCAACCTACCTGACACCCCTAGAAAATGTCTCCAGAACAGGCAACCCACCTGACACCCCCTAGAAAAGGCCTCCAGAACAGGCAACCCGGTAATAGAGGACGGGTTTTTCGAGGAGGCCGGCACTTTGCACTAGATTATTTCGCGGAGATGGTTCGTCTGCTTCTAAACATTCTAAATAAAACAGACGACCCGACCCCACCAAGATGACTCTAGTGATATCACTAGATTATTTCGCGAAGATGGTTCTTCTGCTTCTAAACAGTCTAAATATAGCAGACATCACTAGCAGACAACACCAAGATAGCTCCAGGACAGATATCACTAGATTATTTCGCGGAGATGGTTCGTCTGCTTCTAAACAGTCAAAATAAAGCAGACGACCCGACCCCACCAAGATGGCTCCAGTTGAGATATCACTAGATTATTTCGCGGAGATGGTTCGTCTGCTTCTAAACAGTCTAAATAAAGCAGACGACCTAAGCAGACAACACTAGCATTGACCCCACCAAGATGATTCCCGGACAGATATCACTAGATTATTTCGCGGAGATGGTTCGTCTGCTGCTAAACAGTCTAAATAAAGCAGACGCTTTTTAAATAAAGCAGACGACCCTAGCAGACAACACTAGCATTGACCCCACTAAGATGATTCCAGGACAGATATCACTAGATTATTTCGCGGAGATAATTCGTCTGCTTCTTAGCAGACGAAATAAAGCAGACGCTTTTTAAATAAAGCAGACGATCCTAGCAGACAACACTAGCGGTGACCCCACGAAGATGATTCCAGGACAGATATCCCTAGATTATTTCGAGGAGATGGTTCGTCTGCTTCTAAACAGTCTAAATAAAGCAGACGCTTTTTAAATAAAGCAGACGACCCTAGGAGACAACACTAGCGGTGACCCCACCAAGATGATTCCAGGACAGATATCACTAGATTATTTCGCGGAGATGGTTCTTCTGTTTAGAAGCAGACTAAATAAAGCAGACGACCCCACCCACATTGGAGGCGCGTCAGTGACCATCCAGAAAGTGACGTGCCCTTTGACACTTTGGGGCCGGTCCCTTTAACACTTTATCCTCTCTTTGGGTACTTTGACGTGCCCTTGGACGTCCGGTCCCTTTGACATTTTCCCTTTGGTCCCTTTGACACCTTATCATTCCTTTGGGCACTTTGGCGCGCTCTTTGTTCCTTTGAACACGCCTTTTGGGTACGGTTAATTCGGAACGCGCAGAGAGAGGGCGCCGAAAGAGGGTGCTCTCTGAGCATATAAAAGCATCTTGTCGCTGTCTTGCTTTGCCTTGCCGTTGTCTGCTATGATCCGTAGTCTGCTTAGCTGTCCCGGTGTATCTCCGAACCCGCCGTCTCGTAGCCCACCCGAGAACTTGCGGGAGAAAATCTCTGAACTGGAGGAAACCGTCCGGAGGTTACAGAAATGCCTCGACGAGGAAAGAAAGCAGAGGGCGGCAGAAGCACCGCACTGGAAGAAGGAGCGGCCCCCGTCGAAGATGACACGGGGGAGAAATATGCACCCTAGAGGGTCTTCGTCTCTACGTGCCCCCTGCCAGACAACAGATCCCCGGCTATCATGATCAATTGAATACCAGAACTTTGAACTGACGTCTGCATTTTGTCCATCTCATCTACGTTCCATCTCATCCATGTGTCGTCTGCAGTGTGTTCACCTCATTTTGTCCATCTCATCTACGTTCCATATCATCCATGTGTCGTCTGCAGTGTGTTCATCTCATTTTGTCCATCTCCTTTATGTTCATCTACGTTACATCTCATTTTGTCCATCTCCTCTATGTATACATGTGTTGTAAATAAAGAAAAAAGAATAGCGGAAAGAGCCCATTTGGGCTCTTTCCCCTATTTTTTTAACAGGTTCTCTCACCAAAGGACGACCACGTGACACCGTTTCGTGTATAAAAGAGCAGGCAGGCAGCGCAGAGCAGTTATGGAGCGTTTAGACGACGTCGTTCCCGTTGCCATGATGCAGGCGGTGTCCAGTTACCGAGCGACCTCAACAGCAGTAAGTCCGGCTTCCTCATCTGTTCCGACAAGCCACGTTCCAGCGGCAACCTCAACAGCAGCTTCCGTTCCAGTGGGTCCGGCAGCAAGTCTGGCAGTTCCGGCAACCGTTGAAGACGCCATCGATAGGATGAGCTGCAAGAGGGTGAAGCGCGTGCTGAAGGAACTGGCAGCGCAGATTCAAGGGAAAATTGAAACCTGCAAGATAGAAAAGAAGCTGTTGAAAGACGGCTATGTCTCCCCGTGGTGCAATGCTAATTATGTGGAACGAGAACTCAAGTTTCTCAATGACAAGATTGCGTACCTAGAACGCAAAAAGGAAAGACTGGCGCACTGATCTCACTGTACTTATTGCCCTTTATGTAACTGCACTTTATGTGTTTTTAATAAACAGTTTATGTATATATTGAATGGTTAATAAAGGCACAAAAGGATGGAGAAGAGAGTCCCGCACAGGGCTCTCTCCTCCATTTTTTTAAACACTCGATCGCACCAAAGGACCCACTATGCAAATAGGACTGCGGTATAAAAGGTGAACGCGATTCTCTTCGCGCATAACCATGTTTAGAGCACTCGAAGAGATTGCTGATGAGAGGAGACAAGCCTTGCGCGAGGCAGCGGAACACGAAGCGCTAATCGACAACCCCCAACTTAGGGAGATAAGGAGAAAGTTGCTGTTCATGGAGTTGGCGCACCTTTCGACCAGGGAACAGTGTGTGATGTTGCTGAATCTGGGACAGCGTCCATACGTTCTGGAGGAACTGCACGACACGCTGGTCCATCTCCGAGAGCTCCTGCAGTGTATTCTCCACACGCACGAAGTCATTCGTCGATTTTTAAACACCCGCTAACACTTTTTTTAATTATTAGACAACCATTGGTATCAAAGGACGAATGGAAGAAATCAAAGGTAGGTATCAAGGAATGAATGGAAGGTAGGTATCAAAGGAGACATTTTATTGTTTCACAAGCGCCATAAACCGGCGCACGGTGGGAATGACGTCGTTGAGCACCCAACACTGAAACGGTTTAGCCAGGTCGGACCGAACTATCATCCGATGGACGTCGTGCTCTCGAACGAACGGCGCGTTACAAAACATTTTCTTCTGGATACTAAGCAGAGGCACCACCTTCAACGCCGACGCGACATCCGCCTCGTTGAACCAGAGTAGACCGCTCAGATCCACGACGCACGAGATCTCGCAACCGCGAAAGCTCAACACGAGCAGCTGTTTGAAGGAGGTGCCACAAAACTGACGATAGCTGGGCAAGACGTCTTTGGTTAACCACTTGCAGAACTCGAGGGCTTTGATGCAACGCGTTACGTATTTCTGCGTGGCCGTCAAACTGATCAACTTTAAGTGTTGTTCTACGTCCATGTTCCCAAGTTCCGGATAGGTTGCCAACAACTGGCGCACGGTGAGCGCGTCTTCACGCAATGCCATCCTATTAAAACTTGACGAGAGAATCTTGACGAAAGAACCACAGGTGAAGGGACGGATCCACAATGACACGTATCGATTCTTCCCTAAAGGTTACGCGAAACCGGATCATCGTAACCCTCCAGCTAGACAAGTGAGGATCGATAAAAAACTTCAAAGTAAGGATCCGTAAGAAAAAAAAAATAATAATATATATATATTTTTTTTTTTTTTTTTTTTTTTTACGGATCCTTACTTTGAAGTTTTTTTACTTCGATTTGAAGTTTGCTTCGTGGTTGGGTTCGGGTCTTTTGCCACGAACACTCCAAGGAGGTCAATGGCCTCGTTTCCCAGCATTGAATGGTTTACCTTAAAATTTCAAGACCATTCCATCAATTGCATTATAGATCCACTGTATCGCATCTGGTTTCGTGAGCAAGATGTGATAAAGTCCTTGGGTTACAAGAGGAGGCATGGATTGTCACATCGTAGAAATACGATTTTCTTAGCACAGCTACTCCGGATATTTCCAAGTTTCAAGACACAATTGCCTCGCGGGCACCATAAAAGGAATGGTTTGTTAATAAACGAATCGGGAATGCGTGAATCCATACGGCGTTCAAAAAAACCAAGTGCTCCCCATTTATGTATTTGGCTGACTGAAAATGTATTACTCAATTATAGTATCTTTTGCGCCAAGCAGCAACCAGAAGAGACACAAGAAGCGATGCAAGAACCCAGCAACACAGAGGAAGCGACGCAAGAAGAGATGCAAGAACCCATCAACACAGAGGAGATTAGCGCAGAAGAGAGACAAGAAGCGATGCAAAAACCCAACAACACAGAGGAAGCGACGCAAGAAGGGACACAAGAACCCAGCATCATCCAAAAGGCCATTCCTTTCGTCGGTCAGTCGTTCGTGCTGCCCTTTCGCCACTGCAAGATCTTTTGCACCGTGGACAACGCGTGAACCCTCTGGTTCAGAGAAACGGACGTCGTGTCCGCCTTGAACGAGACCTTTCTGCCCGTGCACGGCGTCTACAAGAAGAAATTCTCCGACATTTCCCCGAGGTTCAACCTTTTGCCCAACACGGTGCTGATCGAGGAGCACGGCATTCACCAGATTGCCCTTCATCTGGAGAACGAAGCATTCCAATGCTGGATGATGCACAAAATTGCTCCCGTTGTACGCCAATTTACCGAATATTAAACCTGTTCTAACCTGTGTTTTTAGTAGTCTCCCGCTAACATAGCATCACATGGAAACGAATCAGAAAAAACCTGCACACACTACCTGGTGGCGTCCTCGGTGAATTGGCGCAGGCTGGGTCGTTCGCAGGTCAAGAACTGTACACCGTTCGTCACCTCTAGAGCCGTTTCTATCCTCAACACGAAACATCCTCCAGAGGTGACGAATGATTCACGTTCGGCCCCTCAATGCATTAGAAAAAGAACTACACACTATCCCTATTATGTCTCCCGGTGGCGCAATGCTAATTATGTGGAACGAGAACTCAATCCGTGACACAAAATATCACCAAGAAAAACGCTTTTTATGCAGCTAGGAAGTAGCACACCTTCAATGTACGTTCTAACTCAAAACCACACACGACACGAGCAGGCAACAAGACATCCAGGGAAGGACTGACTGACCAACACTTCAAAATATTTAACAAGACCCTCGTCCAACTATCTATAAAATATTTAACAAGACCCTCGTTAAGCCCCGTTTATATATAAAATATTTAACAAGACCCTCGTTAAGCCCCGTTTATATATAAAATATTTAACAAGACCCTCGTCCAGTCCAGGTAAATAGGTTGTTACGTATAAAGTATTGAACTAGACCGTCGTTAAGCCCCGTTTATCCATAAAAATATAACGAGAGGCATGCCCTATGGAAGGGTGTGATAACAACTCATGGATAACTTTTAGAAAATTTAGATACCGTGACATGTTGATTTTTTCAAAACGGGTCATCGTTCGCAGCGTACTATGAACCAGGAGTTCTTTTCTAGCACTTTGGAAACACTCACCCTTCTTGCAAGCTTGTACATACCGAACCGTGCTATGACCATAGGATTGTATAGCGAGCGTTCGAGTGAGTGTACCGTAGCTGCTACCGTCTTACGACATGAAAAAATTGTTCAACATCGGTATCTTCTCTGATGGGTTCAGAGCCTTCCACGAATTAACCAAACGCAGAAGGAGATTAACTGCAGAAATCCATGAGACGTTATCACCAAAATGTCCTAAGAGAGCCCCTCGTTAAGCCCCAGCTACCTATGAAATATTTAACAAGACCCTCGTTAAGCCCCAGCTATCTGTAAAATATTTAACAAGACCAACGTTAAGCCCCGTTTATCTAGAAAAAAATTTGAAGAACCTGCTTACCTAAGCCGTAGTTCTTCAGCGGACCAACAGCGAGACGAAGTTCCGAAACACTCCAGCAGCAAGGAGGCCAAGCTCCTCCTGGGCAGGACAAGCGGCTCTCCGGACCAGCAGCGAGGCTAGACGAAGTTCCGAGACACCCCAGCAGCAAGACCAAGCTCCAAGCAACCCAGGAAAGGACTTCTGACGATCTCCGAAATCTGAGAATTTTAAAGTCAGAACAAAAAAAAAATTGCTTTTTTTTTTTACTTGAGTCTTCAGATCTTGAAAGTTGTTGCCAGTCCTTCCTGGAATCTCTTGGAGTTCGATCGTCTTCCTATGGCTGTTTAGTCGCTGCGACTGAACGCTCTCCATCCTGCATGGGCGTGCGGTGGGACGGCTCCATGCGTGCTGCAATATGGCAAGTCTATGCATTTCTTAGAGGGGAGCGCTCGTTAGCCCCACCTATCTATAAAAATATCACTCAAGACCCTCGTTAGCACCAGGTATGTATAAAATATTTAACAAGACCCTTGTTAAGCCCAGGTAAACAGGTTGTTACGTATAAAATATTTAACAAGACCTTCGTTAAGCCCCACCTATCTATAAAATATCACTCAAGACCCTCGTTAGCCCCAGGTATGTATAAAATATTTAACAACACCCTCGTTAAGCCCAGATAAAGAGGTTGTTACGTATAAAAAATCATACAGGACCCTTGTTAAGCCCCAGCTACCTATAAAATATCATACAAGACCCTCGTTAAGCCCCAGCTATCTACAAAATATCATACAAGACCCTCGTTAAGCCCCAGCTATCTATAAAATATCATACAAGACCCTCGTTAAGCCCAGCTATCTATAAAATATCATACAAGACCCTCGTTAAGCACCCAGCTATCTATAAAATATCATACAAGACCCTCGTTAAGCCTCAGCTATGTATAAAATATTTAACAAGACCCTCGTTAAGCCCCAGCTATGTATAAAATATTTAACAAGACCCTCGTTAAGCACCCAGCTATGTATAAAATATTTAACAAGACCCTCGTTAAGCCCCAGCTATCTATAAAATATCATACAAGACCCTCGTTAAGCCCCAGCTAGCCGCCCCGGTGGCGCAGTGGTCTAAGCGATGGCCTCTGATCATTCGTCCAAAAATGGTCCGGGTTCGAATCCCGTGAGGCATTGATGTCGTGTTTGTCTTACGGCACTGGCTCTCTCCCTTCCCTGGAACCAGTGACCCTAAATTAGGGACGGGCGACTGCTTATAGCCCATTGAGTTGCTCACGGTGGTCGTTAAACCTCCAACCAAAAAAAAAAAAAGCCCCAGCTATCTATAAAATATCATACAAGACCCTCGTTAAGCCCCAGCTATCTATAAAATATTTAGCAAGACCCTCGTTAAGCCCCAGCTATCTATAAAATACTTAACAAGACCCTCATTAAGCCCCGTTTATCTAGAAAAAAATTGAAGACCCTGCTTACCTAAGCCGTAGTTCTTCAGCGAGACGAAGTTCCGAGACACTCCAACAGCAAGGCCAAGCTCCTCCAGGGAAGGACCAGCGGCTCTCCGGACCAGCAGCGGGACGAGACGAAGTTCCGAGACACTCCAGCAGCAAGACCAAGCTCCAAGGAACTCCAGGGAAGCACTAACGACAACCTCCAAGAACTCAAAGTCAAGAGTAAAAAAAAAAAAACTTTTTTTTTTTTTTACTCTGACTTTAAAATTCTCAGACTTTGGAGATCGTCAGAAGTCCTTCCCTGGAGTTTAAGCTTGGTCTTGCTGCTCGAGTGTCTCGGAACTTCGTCTCGCCTAGCTGCTGGTCCGGAGAGGTGTTGGTCCTTCCCTGGAATAGCTTGGTCGTCTGCCATGGAGTTGCTTCGATGGTGCAGGGCGGTGGAACGGCTCCATCCCTGATGCGATGGTAAGTTTCCCTTCTGTCAAGCTCTTAACGTCACGGGGAGCGTATGAAAGGGAGATAGATTGCTTCGCCTTTGAAAGGGAGATAGATTGCTTCGCATTTGGAAGGGAGATAGATTGCTTCGCCTTTGGCAGGGATTTAGTAAGGGTGAACAAAATGTGGGAAGTCATTTTACTCGTGTTTACCGTGATCGATGCCGTGTTTCTTTATCGCCGTGTGCATCTGCGGCCTGTGTCAGCTGCAAAAGGCTTCGGGAAAGGCTTCTTTGAGCGATTGCGTGTGAATCCACCTAAAGGTTGCCCGCCTTGACGTAATAGAAGACGAACGCCTTGGTGACGAGGGCAACGCGGTTTCTCTGCGCAAAGGCACCTTTGATCGGGTCCAAAATGACAAAAGGACGGAATAAGCGCTTGGCGTGCCTGTAATCGAGGATCGTTTCGCCGTCAGTGACGACCACCAGGTCGTTCTCGTGTAGAAAGAACTCTCTGTCTCCAAAGGCAAAGGCCACGCGTATCCTCCCGAAGCAGAAATCTTGGCCGCGCGGGATCAATTTCCCTTGGTGGAGCGTCCAACTCCTCCATCCGTAGAAGATGACCCATTGGCGGTCGAGATTCTCGTACACGACCGTGACGTAAACGACGGGAAAGACGGCTTTCGGGGTCCAGAGTCGTCCGCCTTCCGCCACGAGCAGCGTGCTGTCGTTGACCACGGTCAGGGCGTTAAACGCGTAAGAGACGTGCCTGTCGTACAGATGTCGCAGCGCCCGACGGTCCTCTTCGGGCAACCGAGGCGGAAAGTCCTCCGCGACGACAGGGATCATGACCGAGCACGGGTCGTCAGAGTGTTTGAGTCCCAGCGAGTGGCCAATCTTGTGCTTCAGAACGCGTTCCAGGCTTCTCTGACCGTCGTCCAGGTCCACGTGTACGTCTTTATTGATGCCGGCCGCTCCCGGATAGAACGCGTGGGCCTGAATGCCCCCGGTCCGTCGAACATATAGCCGTCTCCGTGGTCCCGCCGTTCAAAGCGAACCCTAATGTCCGGGGCAAGGGCCAATTCCTCGAAGCAAAAGCCCGTTTCGTCCTCCCAAAAGCGGAATGCAGACCAGATGGATTGCAGCACGCGGGCGTCGTTCTTGAAATTCTCCAGCGACCACGTCAGATTCTTTCTGTTCCACAGTTGTAAGTCTTTGTAAAAGCAAGCGTCGACCGCAACAAGTAAAAACAGGACAAACATCCTTACTTTAAAGCAGACAGAGAAAAAACAGGGTGACTTTATCTTTTATATGTGATCAAACCCGCGTTTTTACACTACACAAGGATAACAGTTCTTAAAAACCCGCGTTTTCACACTACACAAGGATAACAGTTCAAAAGAGTTCCCTTATAATCTATCGAGCTGTTTGACCAGTCTTTTAATTTGCTTGATGGCTAGTTTCAACTCATTTCTCACCTCATAGAGATGTCCCGCCGTCAAGTTCGTCTGCGTTTCCTCGTCGATCTGCGTGGCGTGCGTCTCTTCGTCGGTCTGCACGGTCTCGTCGATAGTCAGCCTCGGTTCGCACAAGTCGTCCAGGAAACTCATGCCACTATCCAGCGGCATGGATGGCCACACTGGAGCAGGGTAAGACTTCTTTGGCGGGCTTTGAAACGGTGTTTCGGGTTGTGTCATCTGGCTCGTGAAGTGAGATGAGGTTGGGCTTTGAAACGTCTGGCTTTGAGGGTTCGCAGTCGTCGGGATTTGATGCACTGTCTGAGAATACCCTGGAGGGCTTTGATACATCTGAGGATATCCTGGAGGAACCGCTGTCTGGCACATCTGGGGAGTAAGAAGCACTGTCATCTTTGGTGGGGACGTCTTCGAAGGTTGATTCCAATCGAACGACTCGGTCGAAAAGTTCAACAGGGCACTGGCTGCCTCGTAGTGCATCATCATTCCGCCCGATTCCTCCATCGTCATGGTGGCGGAGGCGTCAAAGTACTGCTCGTGATCTCCCTTATGGATGTAGTACTTGAAAATGCAGTGGCAGGGAGCGTACGTAAAGTACACGGTTCCTTCCTCCAGCAGCTCGTCGTCTACAATGGACGTCACTTCGAAATATAGGGCCACAAACGCCTTGTCCAAGGGCAGACAGCACTGCATGAACGCCGACAGGTCCGCTTCGGGTTTAGCTTTGAAGATATACAGCGGAATGTGACAGGAGAGCACGATGCGGTGCCTGAAGCCGGTATGCACCCTCAAGAGTCCAAACGTCGTGTACTTGGTGACGTAGTACGTCGCTCCGTGCAGCGTGTATCCCATCGCTTTCTTGCCCTAGCAGAAGTTGGCGTAGAACAGATCCAAGTTCACAGTCGGGATTTTGCCATTTCTCTTGAAAATGTAGTGTTCTATGTACTCCTTCTTGGCTCTGAACTGGGATACAGAGTCCGCCGTGATCCTATACTGGTAGAGATCCTGCTTGCGAACGTTTAGAACGTACGATTTCTCCGCCATCTCAGAGGTAGCATCGGAAGTAGGCATCAGAGGTAGATATCAGAGGTGGGAGATAGCGGGTCCATCGGAAGTAAGCATCAGAGCAGAGCATCGGCGGACTGACAAATGCGCTCTGACAACCCTTTTTATAAGCCTGTCACGATGCGGTGGCGCTGCATTCCGCCCCGATCACGCGCGTTTGCGCTCTGGGCGGCCCCTTTATGTGAGATAAAAGATGCAGCACCGAGTCCGTTTTGCCTAGTCATGGAGTGTCTCGTCGTGGGAAGCAGCCTCCCGAGCCGCCAGTTCCAGGGAGCGATACGTCTGTCATCCGCCTCTGCCGTTCGACTGGACCAGGGGAAGGCACGGTCGTCACTTGCGAGCAACGCATCCTGGTCGGAGAGCGGTGGAGACCTTCTGTGGAGACAACGGCCGATCTCTTTCTGCACGGCGGAGTGGCTGGACCTCTTCTATCCCCTTTCTGCAGCAGAAGTGCTTTGAAAATCCGCATCTTGGTACGCAACGCGATCCATCACCCCTTATAATTTCCCCCGAAGATCCCCATTGCGACGTTGCATTGGCTGCCCGTCGTCCATCTGAGGTACGTCGAGGAAGATCCCGCTCGTCTGCTGTACCTGGCCCTGGACCAAACGAAAGATCCCATCACCGACCACCCCTGGAACACTCTGCACGCCATCAGCGAACTCCATTAGCCCATGGACTATGACGCCATGCGACAGGAACTGAATCCCCAGGACTCTGACGACGAAGAATGTACTGAATCTACTAAATGTCCTAAGAATTAAACCTCTATTTTACTGTTCCTAAGGATTCCATTGTACTGAATGTCCTAAGCATTCCATTTTACTGAATGAATTCCATTTCCTAAACGTCTCTAGCGCCGCGGGTATAAAAGAAGCGGCAGTCGCGTCGTTCTCGCCACTATGTTTCAAGAACTCGAAGAGCTCCATCGGCAGAGAACCGAAGCGTTGACGAGGGCGGCGGAACGCTTTCGCGTCCTGGAAGAGATCGTGGCACAGGCCCCAGACCGTGATCTCTGGATCCGGATCCGGGAGATGTGTCTAGAGATCTTCCGTTGGCGTCTCGTGCACCTCGCGAGATGCGAAGAGTGTGTCTTTCTCAGGCACACGGGGGATGAGGAGAACCTCGCACGGACGCAAGCCCTGGTCACGCGGCTCCAGGCCGGCATCCTGGAACAGTTTGACTTGCTAGCCGACTTGGTACCCGGTTAGCGACCGATAAAACGCTCCAAAAAAGATGCAAACGGTGAAGTCTCACCGTTTTTCATGTTTTTTGGGCAAGGGGTCTACACTTTGGTTCCATTGGTTCCGCTGTGCTACGTCACATGTTCAATAAAGTAACGTCGAATGACCCCCTCTTCTGTATATAAGCAACTGGTTTTTACCGCGGCGCCACTTCATCATGTGCCTGATGCTGACTTGCCCCGACGATCAAGTAGCCAAGTTTTACTGCTATTTAAGGCAGCATCCCCACACCAAGCTCGTGGCGAGCACAGACGAGGTATTCATCTACCCAGTCGATGTGAACCCGGACCTGGTACCGCATCAGCGGTTTGCTGTATACGATCCGGTGGAGGTCGTGTACATCGAGTTCGCCATGTCGTGTATGGGTCCGGTGATACACACGTTCACTCGGGGAAACGTCTTGCGCCACATAAACGACGGACGGGATTGCTTGTTCACGACGGTACGGAACTGCGACTCGTGGGCACAGCGTCTTTGCTCGACGTTTTATTCGAATACATCATGGCGGACAAGGAAAATTTACATTTTCCGTCGTTACATGAAGACAATGAGTTGGCATTGTCCGATATCTTTTAAAAAAAAAAAAGAGTGTTCCAACAAAAAAAGAGCAAGGGCAGACGAGAATCTCGGTTCTCGTCTGCCCTTTTCTTTGACGGGGTGCTTTGCCACCAATGGACATGCGTTCCCAGAAGAAGCGATGCATGCGTTCCCAGAAGAAGCGAGCGGCAAAGAGTTTGCTGCTCGCCTTTTCTGGGAGAGTTTTTTTCTTATTGAGCTACACTCTGAAAAACTCTCTTCACTTCCCTGGTCATGTGCCTGCATTCTCGTATGAGCCGTCTTTTCTGGGCTATCATGTCAGGGTCTGTCAACAGGAGTGTCTCTTCTCCAGCCGAATAATAGACCGTATACCAGTACATGTGCATGCGATTGAGTTCGAGCAGCCGTTGACACTTCTCCCCGCGGTAAGTCGCTCTTATCCCTGCGTCGTCACTCGCGAACACCTCTAACGCTCGCTGCCTATGCTGATGTAATTCCCTGAGCTCAGCCAACATGTTTGTGTGAACAGTGTAGAGACGAGTGTGGTTTTTATATAAAGAGTGTGACGTCCTCCCTGTGAATTCTCAGTGTGAGCAACATGCCCCCCAACCTATGTATAAAATATTTAACTAGACCCTCGTTAAGCCCTACCTATGCACAAAATATTGATCTAGACCCTCGTTAAGCCCTACCTATGCACAAAATATATAAAATATTAAACTAGCAGAAAGAAAGAACCACTAGTAACTTAGTCCTCGTCAATCGGAGGTAATGAGAGAGCTCCCATGGGAAGGGTGTGATAACAACTCATGGATAACTTTTAGAAAATTTAGATACCGTGACATGTGTTGATTTTTTCAAAACGGGTCATCGTTCGCAGCGTACTATGAACCAGGTGGTCTTTTCTAGCACTTTGGAAACACTCACCCTACTTGCAAGCTTGTACACCCCGAACCCTGCTATGACCATAGGTTTGTATAGCGAGCGTTCGAGTGAGTGTAACGTAGCTGCTACCGTCTTACGACATGAAAAAATTGTTCAACATCGGTATCTTCTCTGATGGGTTCAGAGCCTTCCACAAATTAACCAAACGCAGAAGGAGATTAACTGCAGAAATCCATGAGACGTTATCACCAAAATGTCCTAAGAGAGCTCCCACATGTACCCAAAGATTGACATGTGCAGTGTTTACGTCTAACCTGAGCATGGTGTACGACATCTAGACCCTTAAGCCCCCTCCCCCCACCTTTGTATAAAGTATTGATCTAGACCCTTGTTAAGCCCCACCTATGTATAAAATATTGATCTAGACCCTTGTTAAGCCCCACCTATGTATAAAATATTGATCTAGAGCCTTGTTAAGCCCCACCTATGTATAAAATATTGATCTAGATCCTTGTTAAGCCCCACCTGTGTATAAAATATTGATCTAGATCCTTGTTAAGTCCCACCTATGTATAAACTATTGAACTAGACCCTTAAGCCCCCCCTCCTATGTACAAAATATTGAACTAGACCCTTGTTAAGCCCTCCCACCTATGTATAAAATATTGAACTAGATCCTCGTTAAGCCCTACCTATGCAGAAAATATTGGTCAAGACCCTTAAGCCCCCCACCATTGTATAAAATATTGAACTATACCCTTAAGCCCCCACCTATGTATAAAATATTGAACTAGACCCTCGTTAAGCCCTACCACCTATGTATAAAATATTGAACTAGACTCTGGTTAGGCCCTACCTATGCACAAAATATTTCTTTAGACCCTCCTAAAGCCCTACCTATGCACAAAACATTGATCAAGAGCCTTAAGCCCCCACCTTTGTATAAAATATTGAACTAGACCCTCGTTAAGCCCTACCTATGCACAAAATATTGAACTAGACCCTCGTTAAGCCCTACCTATGCATAAAATATTAAACTAGACCCTCGCTAAGCCCTACCTATGCATAAAATATTAAACTAGACCCTTGTTAAGCCCCCACACATGTGTAAAATATTTATTTAGACCCTCGTTAAGCCCTACCTATGCATATATTTATTTAGACCCTCGTTAAGCCCTACCTATGCACAAAATATTAAACTAGACCCTCGTTAAGCCCCCACACATGCATAAAATATTTATTTAGCCCCTCGTTAAGCCCACACATATATAAAATATTAAACTAGCAGAAAGAAAGAACCACTAGTAACTTAGTCCTCGTCAATCGGAGGTTCGTCTCCTGGGCATGCAGGCCGCCAGAGGCGGCACCGCAGGGCCAGGAGACGAACCTCCGACTGAGGACACCTAACAACTACTGTAACCAGCCACCACCACCCCTCTGAGAACAATTCCTTAAGTACTTTTTTTTTTTCAATAATATACCGGTGGCTACGCACAGTGAGATCTGATTTGTTGGTGGTCGAAAGATGCTGATTGGCTATACAAGTAAAATAAGTTTCAAATCCCAAACATTGCATATTTGATACAGGGGTGGCTTGCGTTCCCCCCAAACATGGAATATTTGATACATGGGAGGATTGTGTTCAAAAATTGCATGTGTCAGGCTTCTTAACCCCAAAAATTGCATATGGGAAGCTTGTGTTACCTCTACGAGATCAAAAATTACATATTTAGCATAGGGCAGGCTTGTTAACCCCAAAAATTGCATATGGGAAGCTGGTGTTATTTCGAAGAGGTCAAAAATTACATATTTTGATGCATGGATACTTGCGTTAACCCCAAAAAATTGCATATGTGCAGTGTTTGCCATGGATAAAGCATGACGAGTGATATCCTAGCCATGTGCAGTGTTTGCCATGAATAAAGCATCGTGAGTGTGAGCCTAACCAGGACGACATCTGCAGTGTCTATTGACCTGAGCATGGTGTGTAATCCTGGCCAGGATCACATGTACAGTGTTTACCATGAATAAAGCATCATGAGTGTGATTCTAACCAGGACGACATGCGTGTTAAATAAAGGAAGGGGGCCAATTAAAAAAATTATATATATATATATAATTTGTTTTAATAATCTAAAGCAACTTATGGGATTTTACTAGGAAATTTTTTCATTAATAGCAAATTTTTGGAGAAAACTCTTCTCCTTCTTCAGGCTGTCTTGTTGTTGTCACTTTTTACTTGTCACTATCACGGTTATGGTTTACCTTGACGGTTACGGTTAACCTTGACGGTTTAGGTTATTTTTCAACAAATCCTGCCAGATGTTAGGCAGGGAAAATCCTTTGCAGTCATTGATGATGGAATTTTGATTTTTCTCAATCTAAACCGTCAAGGTAAACCATAACCGTGATAGTGACAAGTAAAAAGTGACAACAACAAGACAGCCTGAAGAAGGAGAAGAGTTTTCTCCGAAAATTTGCTATTAATGAAAAAATTTCCTAGTAAAATCCCATAAGTTGCTTTAGATTATTAATTCAATTAAACTAGGAAGCCATTTCTCAACATGAGCTTTATTCAAAAAATATATAATTTGTTTTTCATTTTTTGATCTTGAGAATTTTTGTTTTTTCATTTTCCTGTCTGTTGAGATTTTTTGGATATGTATCATTTTGGATATTTTAGGATAGTTTATTACAATATGATTTTTGCAACTTATTTTTTTTTGCTTTTCATCTTCAAGATTTTTTTCATCTTCCAGTCTGCTGAAATTTTTTTTATGTATGCTAGGTGAGAGAGCTTCCATGGGAAGGGTGTGATAATAACTCCTGGATAACTTTTAGAAAATTTAGATACCGTGAATGTTGATTTTTTCAAAACGGGTCATCGTTCGCAGCGTACTATGAACCAGGTGGTCTTTTCTAGCACTTTGGAAACACTCACCCTACTTGCAAGCTTGTACACCCCGAACCATGCTGTGATCATAGGATTGTATAGCGAGCGTTCGAGTTCGAGTGAGTGTACCGTAGCTGCTACCCTCTTACGACATGAAAAAATTGTTCAACATCGGTATCTTCTCTGATGGGTTCAGAGCCTTCCACGAATTAACCAAATGCAGGAGATTAACTGCAGAAATCCACGAGACGTTATCACCAAAATGTCCTAAGAGAGCTCCCACATCTACCCTCGGCTTGTGTTATATTACATGTTTTGAGGGAGGCTTATGTCAGGAGTGTTGCCATGTGGATTAAAGACGCTCTGCACGTCCCATCTTCTATGACCTGGTAGTTCAAAACTTGTCCTAGAAAGTTGCTCGGCCTCATGGAAACTAACATGTGAGGAGAGTTTACATATCTGCAAAACTTGATTTCTGTTTGAAGTAACTGATAAACAACATGTAGATCCCACCATGGGGGATGCAAAATGTAATCATTGTTTGAATGCCAGAAAGATGGGGAAAAGCTACATTTAAACCCTTCGAAGCAGCTGTTTGTGTGTGTGTGTGTTCAATATGCAAAAATTGAGACATTAGGAGCATAAGAACTGGTTGAGTTTTCAAACGTGGGATCCTAAAACCATCAACAGTACATCAAAACTTGTAAATTACACTAGAAACTTGCTCGGCTAACATTCCTGTGGAAATTAACATGCCATTCTGGTCCTTAGGGAGAGTTTACATATGTGTACAACTTTATTTTTGTTTTAAGTAACTGATAAACAACATGTAGGTCCTATTTCCCACCCTGGGGATGCAAAATGTAATTATTTTTTTAATACAGATGACAGAAAGATGGTAAAAAGCTACATTTAAACCCTTTGAAACAGCTGTTTTTGGTAAAAAGCTACATTTAAACCCTTCGAAACAGCTGTTTGTGGTAAAAAGCTACATTTAAACCCTTCGAAACAGCTGTTTGTGTGTGTACATTGGTTCAATATGCAAAAAATAGAGACATTAGGAGCCTAAGAACTGGTTTCAAACTTGGGATCCTAAAACCATCAACAGTACATCAAAACTTGCACTAGAAAGTTGCTCGTAACATGTGTGGATAGTTTACTGTGTGTGTAGTATCCTTTTGAAAAGTTTACATATGTCTTATGCCTTATATTTGTTTTAAATAGCTGATAAACAACATTTATAAACTATTTCCCATGGGATTTAAAAATGTATCAAATGTTTGAATACAATTGCCCATAAATATAATGAGAGAACAATGATTTTTACTCGAACATAATATCATGAAAATGTATTCTACAACCCCTGTGTATATTTGAAAATGTACATTTGTGTTTTGTAAATATTACATTATATTAAAAATAATTAATTATCTATAGAACTATGTTTTTTTTTTTTTGAAATGTTAATTTTTTCTGAACCTGATGTGATGAAAAATGGGTTTTACAGGTTGTCTCTCCCTGGACACAGCCTCGGAACATCACCTCTGTGGTTCAATATGCAAAATAGAAACATTAGGAGCCTAACAACTGGTTGGTTTTTAAGTTTTCAAACTTGGGATCCTAAAGCCATCAACAATGTATCTGTCGGATACATCAGAACTTGTAAATTGTACCTGGTGGTGCACTAGAAAGTTGCACGAGCCAACATCCCTATGAATGTAACATGCTATTCTGGTCCTTAGGGAGAGTTTACATATGTGTACAGCCTAATTTTTGTTTTTAAGTAACTGATAAACAACATGCAGATCCTATTTCCCACCCTGGGAATGCAATTTTTAATCATTTTTTGAATACAGTTTGCCAGAAAGATGGTGAGAACAGGCAAAAGCACTCTGCTTAAAGATCTGTTTGTGTGTGTAGTAAACTTTTGCAAAAACTTTACATAAGTAAGGCAATATATTTGGTTTAAATAGCTCAAATAGAGCATTTACAAACATATTTCCCATGGGATTTAAAATTTTTAATCATATTTTTTATTTTTGGTGCCAGAAAGATGATGAGAAGCCTACATGTCAACCCTCTGGGAAGCTGTCAACACACAGCATTTGTGACTGTATATGTCAAAGGAATGTCAAGTAAAGATGCAAAATATCAATATTTGTCCCTTCCCTCAAAAATCTATCATTACACAACATTTATCTCCCATGAAAGCTAATTTTTATTAAAACATAAATGTTACTTATGTCAAATGAATATTAGGTGCTCATCTGACATGATTACTAAGTAACACAGATCAATAAGTGTGAGCTCGATGACAAAAATATCTTTATAGTATTTTTTATGTTAGATCTCTCCTCAAAGAATCAAGATTTAAATATCGCTCATACTACACCGGTATCTTGTCCAAAAAAACGCCCGAAATTCTACTCAATCCGTTAAATAATAATTGTGTTAGATCAAAT
Organism: Macrothele yani; assembly: GCA_039090855.1. NCBI lineage: Eukaryota > Metazoa > Arthropoda > Arachnida > Araneae > Macrothelidae > Macrothele > Macrothele yani. The sequence continues at coordinate 68,135,284 of CM076993.1, read as the reverse complement.
AAGACCTACCGTATTACATATGTATTTCATCAAAAAGACATATTTAATTGGTACATGAGTTCAGAACTGCATAGACGACCTACTCCAGATGGCGTTTGCTGTCGTTGGTACACGTGTCAAAATATGCCTTCATGCTATTGGATTGTGAAATCAGAAAACACACTTACCGTAAATATTCCATATTTAATGTAATCATTACAGGTATTTCTGTAAATTTTCAATTACTCTGGTTATATTCTTCATGTGTTTTTTGATGTCTTCTACATCTTCTTGAACCTTTGTTACTATCTGTTCCAGCTCGAAGAGATGAAATGACATTTCCGAATATAACTGCGTTAAATTATTTCTTCTTGGGTCTCCTATTGGTGGTGAAGGGTTAGAATACTGTGTATCTGAAGAACCTTTGGCTGGACTAGCAGCTTCATATCGTCTCTCGTTAGACATGTCTGAAATATAAACTAATTAAAAAATTCAATTAGTTTTTAACAAGAGAAATGTAAACAAAAATTAGTGCGTGTAAATTATATAGATATTAAGTCATAATTTTAAAATAAATTGTTACCTTGATTCAATGGCTAATGATCAGTCACTTAAATCTGTATCCTTGAAAGCGTCCAATGGAAAATATCTATTATTTTACAGTGACTTACCTTAATATGCCATTAGAGAAATGCTGCTCAAAGACTGACCATGTAGACTCCATGAAAAAATATAAACATAGTGAAATAGAAACGTAGAAACCTACCGAAATGCTCCTTTAAAGAAAAGAATTTATACTTTAAATAAAGTACATAAAATAAATATTTACCAAGTCTTGCAAAATGCTGTTGTTTAAAAGACGAGAAATGGCAAAGTGAGAATAAAAATAGATGCAAGTAGGGCGTAGTGGTTCCCAAGTGCTAGAAAGGACTACCTGGTTCATAGTACGTTGCGAACGATTACCCGTTTTGAAAAAATCAACATGTCACGGTATCTAAATTTTCTAAAAGTTATCCAGGAGTTGTTATCACACCCTTCCCATGGGAGCTCTCTCACTCAGCATACATAAAAAAAATTTCAGCAGACTGGAAGAGGAAAAAAATCTTGAAGATGAAAAGTAAAAAAAAAGTTGCAGAAATCATATTGTAATAAACTATCCTAAAATATCCAAAATGATACACATCCAAAAAATCTCAACATACTGGAAGATGAAAAAAAAATTCTCAAGATCAAAAAATAAAAAACAAATTATATATATATATTTTTTTTTAATTAGCCCCCTTTATTTAACACGCATGTCGTCCTGGTTAGAATCACACTCATGATGCTTTATTCATGGTAAACACTGTACATGTGATCCTGGCCAGGATTACACACCATGCTCAGGTCAATAGACACTGCAGATGTCGTCCTGGTTAGGCTCACACTCACGATGCTTTATTCATGGCAAACACTGCACATGGCTAGGATATCACTCGTCATGCTTTATCCATGGCAAACACTGCACATATGCTATTTTTTGGGGTTAACGCAAGTATCCATGCATCAAAATATGTAATTTTTGACCTCTTCGAAATAACACCAGCTTCCCATATGCAATTTTTGGGGTTAACAAGCCTGCCCTATGCTAAATATGTAATTTTTGATCTCGTAGAGGTAACACAAGCTTCCCATATGCAATTTTTGGGGTTAAGAAGCCTGACACATGCAATTTTTGAACACAATCCTCCCATGTATCAAATATTCCATGTTTGGGGGAACACAAGCCTCCCCTGTATCAAATATGCAATGTTTGGGATTTGAAACTTATTTTACTTGTATAGCCAATCAGCATCTTTCGACCACCAACAAATCAGATCTCACCGTGTGTAGCCACCGGTATATTATTGGAAAAAAAAGTACTTAAGGAATTGTTCTCAGAGGGGTGGTGGTGGCGCGTTACAGTAGTTGTTAGGTGTCCTCAGTCGGAGGTTCGTCTCCTGGCCCTGCGGTGCCGCCTCTGGCGGCCTGCATGCCCAGGAGACGAACCTCCGATTGACGAGGACTAAGTTACTAGTGGTTCTTTCTTTCTGCTAGTTTAATATTTTATGTATGTGTGGGCTTAACGAGGGGCTAAATAAATATTTTATGCATGTGTGGGGGCTTAACGAGGGTCTAGTTTAATATTTTGTGCATAGGTAGGGCTTAACGAGGGTCTAAATAAATATATGCATAGGTAGGGCTTAATGAGGGTCTAAATAAATATTTTATGCTTAGGTAGGGCTTAACGAGGGTCTAAATAAATATTTTATAAATGTGTAGGGCTTAACGAGGGGCTAAATAAATATTTTATGCATAGGTAGGGCTTAACGAGGGTCTAGTTTAATATTTTATGCATAGGTAGGGCTTAACCAGGGTCTAATTTAATATTTTATGCATAGGTAGGGCTTAACAAGGGTCCAGATCAATATTTTGTGCATAGGTAGGGCTTAACGAGGGTCCAGATCAATATTTTGTGCATAGGTAGGGCTTAACTAGGGTCTTGATCAATATTTTGTGCATGTGTGGGGGCTTAACAAAGGTCTTGATCAATATTTTGTGCATGTGTGGGGGCTTAACAAGGGTCCAGATCAATATTTTGTACATAAGTAGGGCTAAACGAGGGTCTTGATATATATTTTGTTCATAGGTAGGGCTTTACGAGGGTCTAAATAAATATTTTGTGTATGTGTGGGGGCTTAACGAGGGTCTAGTTCAATATTTTGTGCATATGTAGGGCTTAATGAGGGTCTAGTTCAAAATGTTATACAAAGGTGGGGGGCTTAAGGGTCTTGATCAATATTTTATACATAGGTGGGGCTTAACAAGGGTTTAGATCAATATTTTATACATAGGTGGGCGTGCTTTAGAGTCTAGCTCAATATTTTATACAAGATCCTGAATTTTATATAAGGGACGTTAACAGTGCACATGCCAAATTGACCAGAATGTCGTACACCATGCTCAGGTTAGACTCCCATGCATCAAATATGCGATGCTTGGGGTTTGAATGTTACTTTACTTATATGTGTGTGGGCTTAACGAGGGTCTAGTTTAATATTTTATGCATAGGTAGGGCTTGACGAGGGTCTAAATAAATATTTTTTACATGTGTGGGGGCTAAACGAGGGTCTAGTTTAATATTTTATGCATAGGTAGGGCTTAACGAGGGTCTAGTTTAATATTTTATACATGTGTGTGGGCTTAACTAGGGTCTAAATCAGTATTTTATACATGTCTGTGGGCTTAACAAGGGTCTAGTTTAAAATTTTATACGTAGGTGGGGCTTAACAAGGGTCTAGATCAATATTTTATACATGTGTGGGGGCTTAAAGGTCTAGATGTCGTACTCCATGCTCAGGTTAGACGTAAACACTGCACATGTCAATTTTTGGATACATGTGGGAGCTCTCTTAGGACATTTTGGTGATAACGTCTCATGGATTTCTGCAGTTAATCTCCTTCTGCGTTTGGTAAATTCGTGGAAGGCTCTGAACCCATCAGAGAAGATACCGATGTTGAACAATTTTTTCATGTCGTAAGATGGTAGCAGCTACGGTACACTCACTCGAACGCTCGCTATACATTCCTATGGTCATAGCACGGTTCGGGGTGTACAAGCTTGCAAGTAGGGTGAGTGTTTCCAAAGTGCTAGAAAAGACCACCTGGTTCATAGTACGCTGCGAACGATGACCCGTTTTGAAAAAATCAACATGTCACGGTATCTAAATTTTCTAAAAGTTATCCATGAGTTGTTATCACACCCTTCCCATGGGAGCTCTCTCATTACCTCCGATTGAGGAGGAGGACTAAGTTACTAGTGGTTCTTTCTTTCTGCTTGTTTAATATTTTATATATTTTGTGCATAGGTACGGCTTAACGAGGGTCTAGATCAATATTTTGTGCATAGGTAGGGCTTAACGAGGGTCTAGTTAAATATTTTTTACATAGGTTGGGGGGCATGTTGCTCACACTGAGAATTCACAGGGAGGACGTCACACTCTTTATATAAAAACCACACTCGTCTCTACACTGTTCACACAAACATGTTGGCTGAGCTCAGGGAATTACATCAGCATAGGCAGCGAGCGTTAGAGGTGTTCGCGAGTGACGACGCAGGGATAAGAGCGACTTACCGCGGGGAGAAGTGTCAACGGCTGCTCGAACTCAATCGCATGCACATGTACTGGTATACGGTCTATTATTCGGCTGGAGAAGAGACACTCCTGTTGACAGACCCTGACATGATAGCCCAGAAAAGACGGCTCATACGAGAATGCAGGCACATGACCAGGGAAGTGAAGAGAGTTTTTCAGAGTGTAGCTCAATAAGAAAACTCTCCCAGAAAAGGCGAGCAGCAAACTCTTTGCCGCTCGCTTCTTCTGGGAACGCATGCATGTCCATTGGTGGCAAAGCACCCCGTCAAAGAAAAAGGGCAGACGAGAACCGAAATTCTCGTCTGCCCTTGCTCTTTTTTTGTTGGAACACTCTTTTTTTTTAAAAAAAGATATCGGACAATGTGAACTCATTGTCTTCATGTAACGACGGAAAATGTAAATTTTCCTTGTCCGCCGTGATGTATTCGAATAAAACGTCGAGCAAAGACGCTGTGCCCACGAGTCGCAGTTCCGTACCGTCGTGAACAAGCAATCCCCGTCCGTCGTTTATGTGGCGCAAGACGTTTCCCCGAGTGAACGTGTGTATCACCGGACCCATACACGACATGGTGAACTCGATGTACACGACCTCCACCGGATCGTATACAGCAAACCGCTGATGCGGTACCAGGTCCGGGTTCACATCGACTGGGTAGATGAATACCTCGTCTGTGATCTCCACGAGCTTGGTGTGGGGATGCTGCCTTAAATAGCAGTAAAACTTGGCTACTTGATCGTCGGGGCAAGTCTGCATCAGGCACATGATGAAGTGGCGCCGCGGCAAAAACCAGTTGCTTATATACAGAAGAGGGGGTCATGTGACGTTACTTTATTGAACATGTGACGTAGTACAGTGGAACCAAAGGGTAGACCCCTGGCCCAAAAAACATACAAACGGTGAGACTTCACCGTTTGCATCTTTTTTGGAGCGTTTTATCGGTCGCTAACCGGGTACCAAGTCGGCTAGCAAGTCAAACTGTTCCAGGATGCCGGCCTGGAGCCGCGTGACCAGGGCTTGCATCCGTGCGAGTTCTCCTCATCCCCCGTGTGCCTGAGAAAGACACACTTTTCGCATCTCGCATCTCGCGAGGAGCACGAGACGCCAACGGAAGATCTCTAGACACATCTCCCGGATCCGGATCCAGAGATCGCGGTCTGGGGTCTGTTCCACGATCTCGTCCAGGACGCGGAAGCGTTCCACCGCCCTCGTCAACGCTTCGGTTCTCTGCCGATGAAGCTCTTCGAGTTCTTGAAACATAGTGGCGAGAACGACGCGACTGCCGCTTTTATACCCGCGGCGCTAGAGACGTTTAGGAAATGGAATTCATTCAGTAAAATGGAATTCTTAGGACATTCAGTAAAATGGAATCCTTAGGAACAGTAAAATGAAGGTTTAATTCTTAGGACATTTAGTACATTCAGTACATTCTTCGTCGTCAGAGTCCTGGGGATTCAGTTCCTGTCGCATGGCGTCATAGTCCATTGGGTAATGGTGTTCGCTGATGGCGTGCAGAGTGTTCCAGGGGTGGTCGGTGATGGGATCTTTCGTTTGGTCCAGGGCCAGGTACAGCAGACGAGCGGGATCTTCCTCGACGTACCTCGGATGGACGACGGGCAGCCAATGCAACGTCGCGATGGGGATCTTCGGCGGAAATTCCAAAGGGGGATGGCTTACGTTGAGCACCAAGATGCGGAATTTCAAAGCACTTCTTTTGCAGAGAATGGAAAGAAGAGGTCCAGCCACTCCGCCGTGCAAAAAGAGATCGGCCGTTGTCTCCACAGAAGGTCTCCACCGCTCTCCGACCAGGATGCGTTGCTCGCAAGTGACGACCGTGCCTTCCCCCTGGTCCAGTCGAACGGCAGAGGCGGATGACAGACGTATCCCTCCCTGGAACTGGCGGCTCGGGAGGCTGCTTCCCACGACGAGACACTCCATGACTAGGCAAAACGGACTCGGTGCTGCATCTTTTATCTCACATAAAGGGGCCGCCCTGAGCGCAAACGCGCGTGATCGGGGCGGAATGCAGCGCCACCGCATCGTGACAGGCTTATAAAAAGGGTTGTCAGAACGCATTTATCAGTCAGCCGATGCTCTGCTCTGATGCATACCTCCGATGGACCCGCTATCTCCCACCTCTGATATCTACCTCTGATGCCTACTTCCGATGCTACCTCTGAGTTGGCGGAGAAATCGTACGTTCTAAACGTTCGCAAGCAGGATCTCTCCCAGTATAGGATCACGGCGGACTCTGTTTCCCAGTTCAGAGCCAAGAAGGAGTACATAGAACACTACGTTTTCAAGAGAAATGGCAAAATCCCGACCGTGAACTTGGATCTGTTCTACGCCAACTTCTGCAGAAGTTGGCGTAGAACAGATCCAAGTTCAAGAAAGCGATGGGATACATGCGGCACGGAGCGACGTACTACGTCACCAAGTACACGACGTTTGGATTCTTGAGGTTGCATGCCGGCTTCAGGCACCGCATCGTGCTCTCCTGTCACATTCCGCTGTATATCTTCAAAGCTAAACCCGAAGCGGACCTGTCGGCGTTCATGCAGTGCTGTCTGCCCTTGGACAAGGCGTTTGTGGCCCGATATTTCCAAGTGACGTCCATTGTAGGCGACGAGCTGCTGGAGGAAGGAACCGTGTACTTTACGTACGCTCCCTGCCACTGCATTTTCAAGTACTACATCCAAAAGCGAGATCACGAGCAGTACTTTGACGCCTCGGCCACCATGACGATGGAGGAATCGGGCGGAATGATGATGCACTACGAGGCAGCCAGTGCCCTGTTGAACTTTTCGACCGAGTCGTTCGATTGGAATCAACCATCGAAGACGTCCCCACCAAAGATGACAGTGCTTCTTACTCCCCAGATGTGTCAGACAGCGGTTTCTCCAGGATATCCTCAGATGTTTCAAAGCCCTCCAGGGTATTCTCAGACAGTGCATCAAAGCCCGACGACTGCGAACCCTCAAAGCCAGACGTTTTAAAGCCCAACCTCATCGCACTTCACGAGCCAGATGACACCACCCGAGACACCGTTTTTTTTTTTTTTTTTTTTTTTTTGATTGGAGGTTTAGCAACCACCGTGAGCAACTCAATGGGCTATAAGCAGTCGCCCGTCCCTAAGTTAGGGTCACTGGTTCCAGGGAAGAGAGAGAACCAGTGACGTAAGACAAACACAACATCCATGCCTGACCGGGATTCGAACCCGGACCCCTTACGGACGAATGATCAGAGGCCAGCGCCTTAGACCACTGCGCCACTGGGTCGGCAGACACCGTTTCAAAGCCCGCCAAAGAAGTATTACCCTGCTCCAGTGTGGCCTTCCGTGGCGCTGGATAGTGGCATGAGTTTCCTGGACGACTTGTGCGAACCGAGGCTGACCATCGACGAGACCGTGCAGACCGACGAAGAGACGCACGACACGCAGACCGACGAGGAAACGCAGACGGACTTGACGGCGGGACATCTCTATGAGGTGAGAAATGAGTTGAAACTAGCCATTAAGCAAATTAAAAGACTGGTTAATTAGCTCGATAGGTTATAAGGGAACTCTTTTAAACTGTTATCCTTGTGTAGTGTAAAAACGCGGGTTTTTAAGAACTGTTATCCTTGTGTAGTGTAAAACCGCGGGTTTTTAAGAACTGTTATCCTTGTGTAGTGTAAAAACGCGGGTTTGATCACATATAAAAGATAAAGTCACCCTGTTTTTTCTCTGTCTGCTTTAAAGTAAGGATGTTTGTCCTGCTTTTACTTGTTGCGGTCGACGCTTGCTTTTACAACGACTTACAACTGTGGAACAGAAAGAATCTGACGTCGTCGCTGGAGAATTTCAAGAACGACGCCCGCGTGCTGCAATCCATCCGGTCTGCATTCCGCTTTTGGGAGGACGAAACGGGCTTTTGCTTCGAGGAATCGGCCCTTGCCCCGGACATTAGGGTTCGCTTTGAACAGCGGGACCACGGAGACTGCTATCCGTTCTACTGACCGGGGGGCATTCAGGCCCACGCGTTCTATCCGGGACCGGGCGGCATCCATTGATACGTACACGTGGACCTGGACGACGGTCAGAGAAGCCTGGAACGCGTTCTGAAGCACGAGATTGGCCACTCGCTGGGACTCAAACACTCTGACGACCCGCGCTCTGTCATGTTCTCTGTCGTCGGTGAGGGCTTTCCGCCTCGTTTGCCCGAAGTGGCCCGTCGGGCGCTGCGACATCTGTACGACAGGCACGTCTCTTACGCGTTCGACGCCCTGACCGTGGTCAACGATAGCACGCTGCTCGTGGCGGAAGGCGGACGACTCTGGACCCCGAAAGCCGTCTTTCCCGTCGTTTCCGTCACGGTCGTGTACGAGAATCTCGACCGTCAATTTGTCATCTTCTACGGATGGAGGAGTTGGACGCTCCACCAAGGGAAATTGATCCCGCGCGGCCAAGATTTCGGCTTCGGGAGGATACGCGCGGCCTTTGCCTTTGGAGACAGAGAGTTCTTTCTACACGAGAACGACCTGTTGGTCGTCACGGACGGCGAAACGATCCTCGATTACAGTCACGCCAAGCGCTTGCTCTGTCCTTTTGTCACTTTGGACCCGATCAAAGGTGCCTTTGCGCAGAGACACCGCGTTACCCTCGTCACTAAGGCGTTTTTCTTCTATTACGTCAAGGCGGGCAACCGCTTTAGGTGGATTCACACGCAATCGCTCAAAGAAGCCTTTCCCGAAGCCTTTTGCGGCTGACACAGGCCGCAGAGCACACGGCGATAAGAAACACGGCATCGATCACGGTAAACACGAGTAAAATGACTTCCCACATTTTGTTCACCCTTACTAAATCCCTGCCAAAGGCGAAACAATCTATCTCCCTGCCAAAAACGAAGCAATCTATCTCCCTTCCAAAAGCGAAGCAATCTATCTCCCTTTCAAAGGCGAAGCAATCTATCTCCCTTTCAAAGGCTCCCCGTGACGTTAAGAGCTTGACAGAAGGGGAACTTACCATCGCATCAGGGATGGAGCTGTTCCACCGCCCTGCACCATCGAAGTAACTCCATGGCAGACAACCAAGCTATTCCAGGGAAGGACCAACACCTCTCCGGACCAACTGCGAGGCGAGACGAAGATCCGAGACACTCGAGCAGCAAGACCAAGCTTAAACTCCAGGGAAGGACTTCTGACGATCTCCAAAATCTGAGAACTTTAAAGTCAGAGTAAAAAAAAAAAGAAAATTTTTTTTTCTCTTGACTTTGAGTTCTTAGAGGTTGTCGTCAGTCCTTCCCAGGAGTTTCTTGGAGCATGGTCTTGCTGCTGGAGTGTCTCGAAACTTCGTCTCGTCCCGCTGCTGGTCCGGAGAGCCGCTGGTCCTTTCCTGGAGGAGCTTGGCCTTGCTGTTGGAGTGTCTCGGAACTTCGTCTCGCTGAAAAACTACGGCTTAGGTAAGAAGGGTCTTCAATTTTTTTCTAGATAAACGGGGCTTAACGAGGGTCTTGTTAAGTATTTTATAGATAGCTGGGGTTTAACGAGGGTCTTGTATGATATTTTTCTATTTACCTGGGCTTAACGAGGGTCTTGTTAAGTATTTTATACATAGCTGGGGCTTAACGAGGGTCTTGTTAAATATTTTATACATAGCTGGGGCTTAACGAGGGTCTTGTTAAATATTTTATTCATACCTGGGGCTAACGAGGGTCTTGAGGGATATTTTATAGATAGGTGGGGCTTAACGAGGGTCTTGTTAAATATTTTATACGTAACAACCTTTTTACCTGGGCTTAACGAGGGTCTTGTTAAATATTTTATACGTAACAATCTATTTACCTGGGCTTAACGAGGGTCTTGAGTGATAATTTTAGAGATGGGTGGGGCTAACGGGCGCTCCCCTCTAAAAAAATGCATAGACTTACCATATTGCAGCACCCATGGAGCCGTCCCACCGCACGCCCAAGCAGGAAGGAGAGTAGGAAGACGATCGAGCTGCAAGAGATTCCAGGAAGGACTGGCAACAACTTCCAAGATCTGAAGACTCAGGTAAAAAAAAAAAAAAAAACATTTTTTTTTTTTTTTTAGTTCTGACTTTAAAGTTTTCAAATTTCGGAAATCGTCAGAAGTCCTTTCCTGGGTTTCTTGGAGCTTGGTCTTGCTGCTGGAGTGTCTCGGTACTTCGTCTCGCTGCTGGTCCGCTGAAGAACTACGGCTTAGGTAAGCAGGGTCTTCAATTTTTTTCTAGATAAACGGGACTTAACGTTGGTCTTGAGTGATATTTTTCTAGATAAACGGGGCTTAACGTTGGTCTTGAGTGGTACTTTTCTAGATAGCTGGGGCTTAACGAGGGTCTTGTTAAATATTTTATAGATAGCTGGGGCTTAACGAGGGACTCTCTTATGGCATTTTAGTGATAACGTCTCATGGATTTCTGCAGTTAATCTCCTTCTGCGTTTGGTTAATTCGTGGAAGGCTCTGAACCCATCAGAGAAGATGCCGATGTTGAACAATTTTTTCATGTCGTAAGACGGTAGCAGCTACGGTACACTCACTCGAACGAACGCTATACAATCCTATGGTCATAGCACGGTTCGGGGTGTACAAGCTTGCCAGTAGGGTGAGTGTTTCTAAAGTGCTAGAAAAGACCACCTGGTTCATAGTACGCTGCGAACGATGACCCGTTTTGAAAAAATCAACATGTCACGGTATCTAAATTTTCTAAAAGTTATCCATGAGTTGTTATCACATCCTTCCATAGAGCATGCCCCTCCTTATATTTTTATAGATAAACGGGGCTTAACGACGGCCTAGTTCAATATTTTATACGTAACAACTTATTTTCCTGGACTGGACGAGGGTCTTGTTAAATGTTTTATAGATAGGTGGATGAGGGTCTTGTTAAATATTTTATAGATAGTTGGTCGAGGGTCTTGTTAAATATTTTATAGATAGGTGGACGAGGGTCTTGTTAAATATTTTGAAGTGTTGGTCAGTCAGTCCTTCCCTGGAGGTCTTGTTGCCTGCTCGTGTCGTGTGTGGTTTTGAGTTAGAACGTACATTGAAGGTGTGCTACTTCCTAGCTGCATAAAGAGCGTTATTCTTGGTGATATTTTGTGTCACGGAGTGAAAATCACTAGGTATAGTGTGCAGTTCTTTTTCTAATGCATTGAGTGGCCGAACGTGAATCATTCGTCACCTCTGGAGGATGTTTCGTGTTAAGGATAGAAACGGCTCTAGAGGTGTCGAACGGTGTACAGTTCTTGACCTGCGAACGACCCAGCCTGCGCCAATTCACCGAGGACGCCACCAGGTAGTGTGTGCAGGATTTTTCTGATTCGTTGCCATGTGATGCTATGTTAGCGGGAGACTACTAAAAACACGGGCTAGAACAGGTTTAATATTCGGTAAATTGGCGTACAACGGGAGCAATTTTGTACATCATCCAGCATTGGAATGTTTCGTTCTCCAGATGCAGGGCAATCTGGTGAATGCCGTGCTCCTCGATCAGCACCGTGTTGGGTGAAAGGTTGAACCTCGGGGAAATGTCAGAGAGTTTCTTCTTGTAGACGCCGTGTACGGGCAGAAAGGTCTCGTTCAAGGCGGACACGACACCGTGGACAACGCGGGAACCCTCTGAACCAGAGAGTTCCCGCGTTGTCCACGGTGCAAAAGATCTTGCAGTGGCGAAAGGGCAGCACGAACGACTGACCGACGAAAGGAATGGCCTCTTGGATGCTGATGGGTTCTCGTGTCGCTTCCTCTGTGTTGCTGTGTTTTTGTGTCTCTTCTTGCGTCGCTTCCTCTGTGTTGCTGTGTTTTTGTGTCTCTTCTTGCGTCGCTTCCTCTGTGTTGCTGGGTTCTTGCATCTCTTCTGAACTGATCTCTTCTTGCGTCGCCTCCTCTGTATTGCTGGGTTCTTGCATCTCTTCTGAGCTGATCTCTTCTTGCGTCGCTTCCTCTGTGTTGCTGGGTTCTTGCATCTCTTCTGAGCTGATCTCTTCTTGCGTCGCTTCCTCTGTGTTGCTGGGTTCTTGCTTCTCTTCTGGCGTCGCTTCCTCTGTGTTGCTGGGTTCTTGCATCGCTTCTTGTGTCTCTTCTGCGCTAATCTCCTATTATAATGAATTAGCTTTATCTTCTTTCCGCTAAGCTAATTATTATTAATGATTCTCTTCCTACCAGCTAGCTAATGATATACTTGTACTAAGCTTCAAAATAATGAATAATAAGGGTGTTGTTACTAGTTAATTACGAACGTAAACAAAGTCTCAACGCTGGTTATTTATAGGAATCAATAAATGTTATAAACCTAACAGCCAGACAGAGGTCTGACAAACACTATGAATTGAGAAAGACTAACTTACATAAACTTCTTTATTTATACGACTCTTGGTCAACTAAGGCACACACACACTTATAGTACAATAATGAATAATCTCTCCTCGTATTATAAACGCTCTCTCTTAACAACCACAAGCTCTCCTCATAACAACACAAAAGCTCCCCTAAGTCTCGATGAACGCGCCTATATACTTAGCTACCACCACGTCATGACTTACACTCATTGCCAGATCTCATTCAGCGGGTGAAATAATATTTCGTTCAGTAAGAAGATAATTTACATAGTAAAATAAAATAACCAGAGATAGTAAAATCAAAAGGAAAGTGAATATAGAGTATACGTTACACTATGTGTTGATGGGTTCTTGCATCTCTTCTTGCGTCGCTTCCTCAGTGCTGCTGGGTTCTTGCATCGCTTCTTGTGTCTCTTCTGGTTGCGGCTTGGGCAAAAGATATGATAATTTAGTAACACATTTTCAGTCAACCAAGTACGTAAATGGGGAGCACTTGGTTTTCTTGAACGCCCTATGCATTCACGCACCGCCGCCCCGGTGGCGCAGTGGTCTAAGGCGTTGGCCTCGGATCATTCGTCCGAAGGGGTCCGGGTTCGAATCCCGGTGAGGCATGGATGTTGTGTTTGTCTTACGGCACTGGCTCTCTCCCTTCCCTGGAACCAGTGACCCTAAATTAGGGACGGGCGACTGCTTATAGCCCATTGAGTTGCTCACGGTGGTCGTTAAACCTCCAATAAAAAAAAAATGCATTCACGCATTCCCGATTCGTTTATTAACAAACAATTCCTTTTATGGTGCCCGCGAGGCAATTGTGTCTTGAAACTTGGAAATATCCGGAGTAGCTGTGCTAAGAAAATCATATTTCTACGATGTGACAATCCATGCTTCCTCTTGTAACCCAAGGACTTTATCACATCTTGCTCACGAAACCAGATGCGATACAGTGGATCTATAATGCAATTGATGGAATGGTCTTGAAATTTTAAGGTAAACCATCCAATGCTGGGAAACGAGGCCATTGACCTCCTTGGAGTATTCGTGGCAAAAGACCCGAACCCAACCACGAAGAAAACTTCAAAGTAAGGATCCGTAAAAAAAAAAAAAAATTTATTATTATTATTATTTTTTTTTTTTTTACGGATCCTTACTTTGAAGTTTTTTATCGATCCTCACTTGTCTAGCTAGAGGGTTACGATGATCCGGTTTCACGTCGGAGCTTTCACTTTAACATTTAGGAAAGAATCGATACGTGTCATTGTGGATCCGTCCCTTCACCTGTGGTTCTTTCGTCAAGATTTGGACATGTGTTTTAATAGGATGGCATCGCGTGAAGACGCGCTCACCGTGCGCCAGTTTTTGGCAACCTATCCGGAACTTGGGAACATGGACGTAGAACAACACTTAAAGTTGATCAGTTTGACGGCCACGCAGAAATACGTAACGCGTTGCACCAAAGCCCTCGAGTTCTGCAAGTGTTTCACCAAAGACGTCTTGCCCAGCTATCGTCAGTTTTGTGGCACCTCCTTCAAACAGCTGCTCGTGTTGAGCTTTCGCGGTTGCGAGATCTCGTGCGTCGTGGATCTGAGCGGTTTACTCTGGTTCAACGAGGCGGATGTCGCGTCGGCGTTGAAGGTGGTGCCTCTGCTTAGTATCCAGAAGAAAATGTTTTGTAACGCCGTTCGTTCGAGAGCACGACGTCCATCGGATGGTAGTTCGGTTTGACCTGGCTAAACCGTTTCAGTGTTGGGTGCTCAACGACGTCATTCCCACCGTGCGCCGGTTTATGGCGCTTGTGAAAAAATAAAATGTCTCCTTTGATACCTACCTTCCATTCATTCCTTGATACCTACCTTTGATTTCTTCCATTCGTCCTTTGATACCAATGGTTGTCTAATAATTAAAAAAAAAGTGTTAGCGGGTGTTTAAAAATCGACGAATGACTTCGTGCGTGTGGAGAATACACTGCAGGAGCTCTCGGAGATGGACCAGCGTGTCGTGCAGTTCCTCCAGAACGTATGGACGCTGTCCCAGATTCAGCAACATCACACACTGTTCCCTGGTCGAAAGGTGCGCCAACTCCATGAACAGCAACTTTCTCCTCATCTCCCTAAGTTGGGGGTTGTCGATTAGCGCTTCGTGTTCCGCTGCCTCGCGCAAGGCTTGTCTCCTCTCATCAGCAATCTCTTCGAGTGCTCTAAACATGGTTATGCGCGAAGAGAATCGCGTTCACCTTTTATACCGCAGTCCTATTTGCATAATAGGTCCTTTGGTGCGATCGAGTGTTTAAAAAAATGGAGTAGAGAGCCCTGTGCGGGACTCTCTCCTCCATCCTTTTGTGCCTTTATTAACCATTCAATATATACATAAACTGTTTATTAAAAACACATAAAGTGCAGTTACATAAAGTGCAGTTACATAAAGTGCAATAAGTACAGTGAGATCAGTGTGCCATTTTTTTCTTTTTGCGTTCTAGGTACGCAATCTGGTCATTGAGAAACTTGAGTTCTCGTTCCACATAATTAGCAGACATAGCCGTCTTTCAACAGCTTCTTTTCTATCTTGCAGGTTTCAATTTTCCCTTGAATCTGCGCTGCCAGTTCCTTCAGCACGCGTTTCACCCTCTTGCAGCTCATCCTATCGATGGCGTTTTCAACGGTTGCCGGAACTGCCAGACTTGCTGCCGGACCTGCTGGAAAGTTTGCCGGAACTGCCAGATTTGCTGCCGGACCCGCTGGAACGGAAGCTGCTGTTGAGGTCGCCGATGGAGCGTGGATTGTCGGAACGGATGAGGAAGCCGGACTTACTGCTGTTGAGGTCGCTCGGTGGCTGGACACCACCTGCACCACGGCAACGGGAACGACGTCGTCTGAACACTCCATAGCTGCTCTGCGCTGTCTGCCTTCTCTTTTATACACGAAACGGTGTCACGTGGTCGTCCTTTGGTAAGAGAACCTGTTAAAAAAATAGGGGAAAGAACCCACATGGGCTCTTTCCCCTGTTCTTTTTTTCTTTCTTTACAACACATGTATACATAGAGGAGATGGACAAAATGAGATGTAACGTAGATGAACATAAAGGAGATGGACAAAATGAGATGAACACACTGCAGACGACACATGGATGATATGGAACGTAGATGAGATGGACAAAATGAGGTGAACACACTGCAGACGACACATGGATGAGATGGAACGTAGATGAGATGGACAAAATGCAGACGTCAGTTCAAAGTTCTGGTATTAAATTGATCATGATAGCCGGGATCTGTTGTCTGGCCAGGGGGCACGTAGAGACGAAGACCCTCTAGGGTGCATATTTCTCCCCCGTGTCATCTTCGACGGGGGCCGCTCCTTCTTCCAGTGCGGTGCTTCTGCCGCCCTCTGCTTTCTTTCCTCGTCGAGGCATTTCTGTAACCTCCGGACGGTTTCCTCCAGTTCAGAGATTTTCTCCCGCAAGTTCTCGGGTGGGCTACGAGACGGCGGGTTCGGAGATGCACCGGGACAGCTAAGCAGACTACGGCTCATGGCAGACAACGGCAAGGCAAAGCAAGACAGCGGCATGACGACAGCGGCAAGAGAACAAGATGCTTTTATATGCTTAGAGAGCACCCTCTTTCGGCGCCCTCTCTTGGCTCGTTCCGAATTAACCGTACCCGAAAGGCGTGTTCAAGGAATAAAGAGCGCGCCAAAGTGCCCAAAGGAATGACAAGGTGTCAAAGGGACCAAAGAAAAAATGTCAAAAGGACCGGACATCAAAGTACCCAAAGGGATGATAAAGTGTTAAAGGGACCGGACCCAAAGTGGCAAAGGGCACGTCACTTTCTGGATGGTGACTGTCGCGCCTCCAATGTGGGTGGGGTCGTCTGCTTTATTTAGTCTGCTTCTAAACAGACGAACCATCTTCGCGAAATAATCTAGTGATATCTGTTCTATAGCCATCTTGGTGTGGTCAATGCTAGTGTTGTCTGCTTTATTTAGACTGTTTAGAAGCAGACGAACCATCTCCGCGAAGTAATCTAGTGATATCTGTCCTGGAGCCATCTTGGTGGGGTCGGGTCGTCTGCTATATTTAGACTGTTTAGAAGCAGACGAACCATCTCCGCGAAATAATCTAGTGATATCTCCTCTGGAGTCATTTTGGTGGGGTCGGGTCGTCTGTTTTATTTAGAATGTTTAGAAGCAGACGAATCATCTCTGCGAAATAATCTAGTGCAAAGTGCCGGCCTCCTCGAAAAACCCGTCCTCTATTGCCGGGTTGCCGGTTCTGGAGGCCTTCTCTAGGGGGTGTCAGGTGGGTTGCCTGTTCTGGAGACCTTTTTTAGGGGTGTCAGGTAGGTTGCCTGTCTGTGTCAACTTGGTTACCTGTCTGGAGGTAGGTTGCCTGTCTGCGGTCGCAAGACCATTGCGAGTGTCAGAATGGTGACAAGTCTGTTGCGTTTGACTGATTGCCTGCTCTGTGGGGAAGTCGCCGACTGACTGCCCATCCTTTGTTCGGATATATATTGGAGTGACTGTAACATGAACAATTCGGTTAAGAGTGTAGTGAATATTAAGAAATATATGTTTTAATGGGCTGCACACAACTTAAAAGAAGTCAGAAAAGCAGATGGACATCAAAATTATTCAGAAAGAAAATACAAGTTTATAAGTTTTCTATATTAAGCATTGTTCAAAAACATGTAAAACCAAGTGCAATTTTAAATGTTTTCCCTCCTGGTAGCACAGCCTAGAAATAAATATTTGATGTGTTGTAACTTTCAATATGCAACTGGTGTATACACTTGAATTCAATTTAATGTGTTTTTTAAAGTCTGGTTTGGTTTCAGACAACTAAATTAAAAAATGAAACTATTAACAGTTTACACAAGTTCTGTAAGAGTACGATTTCAAAAACTTTAAAATCACCCATTTATATAATGAAAGGCTTTTGAAGAGAAGCCGCAATGCGCAATTATCGTGTTAAATGTTTATATATATATTACACAATATCAAGTTTTTATTTCAATGACAGCAGTTTCGTGTCGTTTGCATACCTATTAAATTCAGTGTAATCCGTTGATTTTATATTGCGATTGCACACGAATGTAGCATCTAAAACACAACACGAATATCGCACACTGACATGTATATTTTCAACCAGAAAGTGCCGCCCCGGTGGCGCAGTGGTCTAAGCGATGGCCTCTGATCATTCGTCCGTAAGGGGTCCGGGTTCGAATCCCAGTGTGGCATGGATGTTGTGTTTGTCTTACGGCACTGGCTCTCTCCCTTTCCTAGACCCAGTGACCCTAAATTAGGTACGAGCGACTGCTTATAGCCCATTGAGTTGCTCACGGTGGTCGTTAAACCTCCAATAAAAAAAAACATAAAACAACAACAGAAAGTTTGTTTTTACCTGCTTGTGACGATTTGCCACAGATTAGCTGTGACTTATGGCGGCAGAGCCAGTGGTGTTTCCACCTAATACAAGCTCCATGTACGAAATCAATAAAAATACATATCGATATAAACATAATTGTTTTACACAGTGACTGTATTTGAATCGTTTTCTTAAATTTTTGATTGCGGTATTTATGTGGAGGTAGGAATAAGGGGAGAAAGTATGACGTCACAAACTTGAAGCTTTTTTAGCAGACGACGGTGCCGGTGTGACAGCCATATTAAGCCTCTAATGGTGGTTTTGAGCTATTGGGTTACGTGCGTGAGAAGTTTGATTTTCGAAATTTGAAGTTATTATTTAGAAATGGCGTTTTGTTGCGCTTACGGATGTCACAATTCCGGGCGATCACTTCATGGAGTTACGTTTCACAGGTAACTCCACGAAGTGATCGCCCGGAATTGGAGAAACATTTAATATGAGATATTTTAATTTCCAAAGAGCATTTAGTAGTCAAGCGCTTATTGGATTGGATTGGAGGTTTAACGACCACCGTGAGCAACTCAATGGGCTATAAGCAATCGCCCGTCCCTAATTTAGAGTCACTGGTTCCAGGGAAGGGAGAGAGCCAGTGCCGTAAGACAAACACAACTTGTCAATTTAGATATGACCAGCTTAATTTCCCATTTTGATTGACAGAATGTCACTGAACAGTATGGCCTTTTGTTGTGCTAAAAAGGTAAAATCTAATGGAAACTCGGAAAAGTCATCTTTCGGAGAATATGCTTATGCCTTACCAACGTGATCCATGGTCTAAGCAATGAACTCGAAAAGTGATCTTTCGAAGCATTTGCTTATTCACACGGGCGAAAAGCCTCACCAATGTGATTTATGTTCAAAACGATTTGCTCGAAAAAGTGATCTTTTGAAGCATTAACTTATTTAGACGGGGCATCACCAATCCAAGTATTTACTCTATCACACGGGAGAAAAGCCTCACCAGTGTGATGGATGTATGCTCGAAATTATTTGCTCGAAAAAGTGATCTTTAGGAGCATGCACTCATTCAGACGAAAAAAAACCCCTCACCAATGTGATGTATGCTCCAAACGATTTGCTAGAAAAAATGTTCTTTTGAAGCATTTACTCATTTACACATGCGAAAAGCCTCACCAATGTGAATAATGCTCCCAACAATTTTCTTGGGAAAGTCTTCTTTCACAGCCCATCCTCCTCCACACGGGAGAAAAACCTCACCAATGTGATGTATGCTCCAGATAATTTGCTCGAAAAAGGGATTTTTAGAAGCATTTACTCATTGACGGGAAGAAAGCCTCACCAATGGGATGTATGCACTAAACGATTTATTCGAAAAAGTGTTCTTTTGAAGCATTTACTCTTTCACATGGGGAAAAGCTTTAGCAATGTGATGTATGTTCCAAGCAATTTCCTCGGAAAAGTAGTTTTTCAAGGCATGTGCTTGTTCACAGGTGAAAAGGCAGCATCATAATATGTCTAATATAAAGTAATATTGAGGTATATTACAGTTAACATTAATTTGCGTACACTATCATATTCTCTTCATTTTACCAGAACAGATCTCAGTAAAACCTCCCTAAACTTAGATTAAAACTCATCACTAGACTTAGATTATCATACACACAGCATTAAGAACTATGAAATTACGCGGCTGTTTTACCTACAGAATGAGAGAAACACTTGTACTTACGCTGATGCCCTAGAAGCCAGCCGAAATGTTTCCTAAATTCTAAATACCTGGAAGTAGCCGTAACGCCCTAAACATTGATAAATCAACTAATAATATCCATTAGCACAGTATATCAACGATTAAAATAATAAAGAAGGACAACTTTATTAATATTAAAAGCAAATTGCCAACTTCATGCCTCGCAAGCATTAACAGCTATTGCATAGTCTGCTCATGTGAGGCTGATGGATGCCATGACGTCACAAGAGTGACGTCTCTCTGGCTTCACTTGGATTGCATTGAGCCAACGGAGAGTGCTTTCCTTACTCCTAGCTCCATGGGTTTTTACATGGAGGTAGGATTTTTAGCTTATTGCTCTGGCTTCTGGCAAATAATTGGCAACACTGTATGGCATGAGTTTGACCCATGTGGTGGTTTGGTTGGTGTTTGATGGCATCGGTTGCTAGGTTAAATAACGTGATACTGAATTTTGTGTTACAGTTATTTTTTTTGTTAAGGATAAGTGCCTGTATTTCAGCGGTAAAGCACAAGAATCATGGGTAAAAGCAAAGGTACGTGTTTATGTAAAAGAAACGAAGTTTTCCTAACTTTCCTTTGGTAAATCTTTAAATTATTGCTAACAGAAGTAATTTTGTTCCCTGAAATTTACATGGGAAGAAGTAAACTTCCGTAATCGGCCCCCAAGTAGTTCCAGCTGAAGATGTGCGACTTGTATCCATCCAGGGGTTTACCAAAGCGTTTGTTTGAATAAATATAAATATTAGCTTAATACAATGGAAATTAATTATGATAATTAGAAAAATTAAGATAAAACAAGGCAGCCGAAAATATAAATATTTGCTTTCCAGCTCCCTTGTTTTGTCTGCAGCTGGAACAACTTGGGGGGCCGCATACGGAAGTTTAGCCGAAGTCAGACCTTTAGCTTGTCCCAAAAAAAAAAAAAAAAAAAAAAAAAAAGGCATGAATCCTTCTTACTCTTAAATTCTTGAAAACTGCTTTAAAAGTCACTTGTGCTAAGTCTGGTTTGAAATATTAACGAAAGGAATAGTGGGAAAAATGCTAACTGTGCGTAATTATAGATTAGAGCTATGTTAAACCCATGGGGTCATGCTAAATTCTGTGCTAGATACAATGGAGACTTGTTTTCACAGGTATTTCAGGATTTGCTTTTATACTCTGTCCTTCCTAACAATTTCTCGTTTCATTCTGGTGTATTTCTTTAGGGATTATGTATTCTGGCAGAAGTTTAACAGCTGTACATGGCAATTATAGGGGTTCATCCGAAGTAAACCAGCCAGACTGCATTTAGATTCCTTTAGAGATATCATCAGTTTATTTCTTTAGTCATCATACCAAAGCTATAAAAAACACATTTCCCATAATTTTGTGCATGTGGTTCCTGATGAGGAAAAAATATAGTGTGAGCATTTAGTTTTTGAAACTGTCTTTTTAACTCTGTAATGTTACACATGAGATACTTTATGGAAAAATTTATAATTTTAGCTGTGAGCTATTGCAGTCAAATAATCTTTAGTGAGAAAATTACAATTTCTTTGCAGGACAAATGAAGCAAAATTAAACCTATGTTCATCAAAAGTACAGGTGTCAAAATAGTATAACTATACTAATGATCCGAATTTCTTGGCGTAGAATAGGAATCAAAGTTCTAAAGCTTTGGCATATCAGCCAGATGGCTTTTTCAAGGAAGGTAGACAGCAGACTGCAAGCTGGATAATAGAGCGCTTCAACAATTTAAACGCAGTGATTTGACTTGACAATAAACAAAGAGATGCTAATGTAATTATACAATTAGAGACCCGAGGCATCATGTTTGTTTTCACGCGGAACCCTTAAAGGAAAACAAAAGGCATTCACTATTTGAAGAATTGGTTCCAAATTCCTGGTAACTCAAAAGACTCCAAACTTCCTTATCCTCCAGACATAAAAAGAAGCTGGATGGATTACTTGAACTCATCCCAGAATCAAAAACTCAAAAGATTTCACTATTTTGTTAATATTTCAAACCGGATACTTACGCTGGAAGAAACGAAAGTTTTGGAATGCTAGAATTACCACGAATTTGGAACTAATTCTTGAAATAGTTAATGCCTATTGGTTTCCTCCCAAGGATTCTGCATGCAAAATGAACATGATGCCTCGAGTGTTTAATTGAATAATTACATTTGCATCTGTTCGTTTATTGTCAAGTCACAGCGTTTAAATTGTTGAAGCGTTCTATTATCCAGTTTGCTGTCAACCTTCCTTGAAAAAGCCATCTGGTTGATGTGCAAAAGCTTGGAAACTTTGATTCCTATTCTATGCCAAGAAATTCGGATCATTAGTATAGTTATACTATTTTGACTATAGTTGGTGTACAGTTCCTATTTATTAATTACTATTTATTAAAAGTACAGCTGTGTATTTATTCCCACCAGTCCAACAAAGAAATTCCAACTTCAGGGATTAGTGTATTGTTGATCCTAGTCAGAGCTTGAAAAATAACTGAAAAGTTACATGCCCAGCCGGCCATGTGCAAATATTATTTAACTGCCCAGGAAGTAAAAGCTAGATGCCCAGGAAATTTTATCTTTTAGGATGACAAATCAGAACCATTCCTTTTTTTAAGTTTAAAAATATGAACTTTTTTTTTACTTGCTTTGCATTTCCATTTTAAGGGTCTGTATTCAAAATGTTCAATGCACAAAAGTTTGTAGATCTCAAGTTTCCACATGATGTGGAAATTGGTATGCAATGATATGATGATGAAATTGGTATTTGAGGAATTCAGTGATTCTGCCATGTTCTTTTCATTGAAGTTTTTTCCCTTTGTTGCTGCTTTGGTGGCGCAGTGGTCTAAGCGATGGCTTCATACCATTTGTCCAAGATGGGTTCAATTTCGAATACCGGTGAGGCATGGATGTTGTGGCTCTCTCCCTTCCCTGGAACCAGTGGCTCTAAATTAGGAATGGGGCAACTGCTTATAGCCTAGTGAGTTTCTCACAGTGGTCATTAAACCCCCAATCAATCAATCCCCCTTTGTCTCCAAACACCTGAAGCTAGTTTCATCTGAGGCATGCATCCCGACGCCTACTGTAAACAACATTTAGAACAAATTTATGTATGGTTCCAATATGTGGACCTAGATCATAATATAGTTAAAGAAGTGATATTCTTCTTTCCTTGGCATTCCGTAACAATGATACAACTTCCGGTGATTAGCAGTGAAATGAAACACTACGGGGTGGGGTATTGGTCTGATCATTCGTCTGAAAGGGGTCTGGGTTCGAATCCTGGTAAGGCATGGATGTTGTGTTGGTCTTATGACACCGGCTCTCTCCCTTCCCTGGAACCAGTGACCTTAAATTAGGGACGGGCGACAGCTTATAGCCCATTGAGTTGCTCCTGGTGGTCGACCTCCAATTAAAAAAAACACACTAAATGCGACAATTGCCTTTTTTCCTGTAGTGAGAAATCTATTCCAAACTTTCTCATTTTTTAATTTAGTTGCCCTGTCAGGGCAACTAGATTGCTTTTTTACCTGCCCAGGTCAATAATTTATATGCCCCAGGCATCATGTTCATGGTATGCTTAGTAACTGCAATGATAACTAGCCCTGCAAGTTGTCATTGCAGTTACTGTTACATATATCCTAGGTTGTTTTTTTTATAACTTTTGTATTTACTTCAGTTAAACAGGAATTTCTTTAATGCTATTAGGTGTGCAACTCAATTCTTGGCCCCTAACCCCAAGCGATCATAGAACGTCGGCAAATGCAAATAGCTCTGTGTGATAATGGCTGATTGCAGCACTATCCAACAGCTTTCCAGGCAACTGCAAGCACTCACAGCTGTAGTAACAGAAGGGACGAAAGTTGACGGTGAAAGCAATGTCGTTCGAGAGACAACATTTGAGGCACTGCCTCCTGTTTGCGTTTCAGCTGCAAAAAAGTGCTGCGGAAGCCAAGCAAATGATCTGTGCTGCTTTGGGTGAAGCTGCTGTGTCCTACAGTACGTGTGAGAAGTGGTTTCAGTAGGGAAATTTTGATCTCCGTGATGCAGAACGCCTGGGTCAGCCACAGAAAGTTGACGATGAGGAACTGGAAGAACTGTTGGACGGGGATCCCTGTCGCACACAGTCAGAGCTCGCCCAGGAACTCGGAGCAACATGGCAAGCCATTGCAAAGCGCCTGCACAAGCTTGGACTGATTCACAAGAAGGGCCGTTGGGTCCCTGGGCAGCAACTCACAGCTGTGAACAAGTCTAGGTGCTACGATGTTGCTGTGTTCTTGCTCTCCAGATTCACGAAGAAGGATTTCCTCCACAAGATTTTGACCTGTGATGAAAAGTGGATCCTCTGTGATAATCCTAAGCGGCGCAAAGCATGGGTTTATCCAGCTCAGCATACCATCAGTACCACCAAACCAAATATCCATGCCAGGAAGTTGTTGCTGTGATCAGTGCGGTGTCATACACTATATGAGTCGCTCAAACCTGGTGAAATGGTCAATGCTGAGCGTTATTGTCAGCTACTCGTTCGTGGGTCATTCTATGTCAAATCAAATAGCATGTGTGCTCCAAAATGCCCGATTTGCCTAATTCTTTTTTTCTAGGTTTGAATTCCCCATAAAATGAACCCTGAATTTTTTTTTTCAGACTTTTTGCATCAGTATTTGCAGAGATACAGCCCCTTGAATTTTGGTGGTCACGGTTCTGCAGGTGGTTTCCCACTGTGGTTATAAAGGAAGGAACACCTATGCCATTTCTTTATTTTTGAACTGATTTTCATGTATTTTGCACCAAAATAAAGGTGTTAAAGTGTAGAATCCAAATATTCTGAGAAATATTAGTTTTGAACATACACTGTGACAATAGTGAGCCACAACCCCATAGAAAATGTAAATTCAATGGAGTTCCATGCAACTCCTCATATTTCAGCTATCACACCTAACAAGCATTTTAAATTTTTTTTTCAGAGAAGTGCATAACCTAAGTGTCAAATATAAAAAAAAATTGTGAAGGTGTTCTGAGGGAAAATAAAACTGTGATGTTTTCTAGTAATTCGCATTAAAGTTTCATTTTCAAATTGCTTATGTAAAAAAATTTTAATATATAACTACATTCTTCTCAGAAATAACTGCAAAATATAATAAATTTTCACTTCTTCCATTTTAAAACATGTCTAGTGTCAAATATTTTAAAAATTGTGAAGGTGTTTTGAGAGATAGCGGTATCAGTAAATAATATATATAACTGATATATTGTATGCATTATTCTATCAGAAATCACATGCTACCAGGGATTTATGGGTATGAAATTCTCCATTTTGCGTGACATTTTTATAAAACATGTTCAAGATAAACATCAGCACTTTAAAGCTACAAAAGATTTCCAGTTTTAAACAAAAAATTTTAGGCTAATATATATGGTACAGCACTTCTGAATTATAAAGTTACAAGCTGCTAGACATCTAAACTGATTCTTAAACTATATATAATACACATTCTGAAAATATTAATGTGATATTTTCTGATTAAATATCTGCTGTATTTCTTTATCTGAGCCTGGTGGCAAAGTGTAAGTTCTTCCTGTTGCTGATGCGGCTCAGGGATTTTGCACAGGCAGTTTTCAGATGGTACCCAACAAACATTTTCAGTTTCAGGCCAAAAGTAAGACTTGGAAGGCCCATTTGGTTTCATAAGGATAATTTTAAAATCATCATGTTCTTCTGAAGATTCCACTACTTTTCCTAAGAACTATTTATTTCCATATATGCAAGGAACATAATCTTGATTTTTAAAATTAAGATCACCATCTGTATTTAATTCCCCAATTGTTACATATGTCTTTTCTGCTTGTGAACTTGAGACTCGGGGGCATACACAGCTTCACTTTATTTACTGGAATAAAGCAATGGTTTTCTGTGGTGCCTGAGATAGTGTGAGCAGCTGTGTATTATTTTTCCAGCTTCTGCTTCATTTCAGTAATTTCTTCTTCAGGAACATAAAATGGTGTTATTCCTTTCACAGTCCTGGCAAATTTAAAAAAATCAATGGGGCTCAGAATAAGATCATTATAAGGTCGTTGGAGGCTTGCTCTGGTTGCTAAGAGCTTCAATGTACCTCCAACATTGTCGCACACATTTTTTCCATGACTTGTGGCGAAGAAATGCCATTCAGCACTTAGTCCATGGTCCTCTTTGTGGTGGCATAGGTTCACAAAGTTTTTGTACTGCGATGCAGCTCCATCACTGAAATACACTACTTTTTTGGTTTGAGGTGCAATCTCCTTGAGGTATTGTACAGCTCTTCGTTGAAAGCAATAGAAAGAATTAGTATCATGCTGCAGTGCAGATTGTCACTTACAAAACAAAGAGATAGTAAATTCAGTTCACTTTCACCTTCTTCCTTGATATAGAAAACAAATGGGTGTAAGGTGACCTCCCATTGTGCCAATGAAAACCTTGGGCAGCATCCTGAACAATGCATATGTAGTTTTCAGTAAAGTCTACAATTGCCACACAAGTTTGATTAATCCAGATGAAGCTTCATAGTTTTAAGGAATTTACTTTGACATTTGGAAACAAAATGATGCTTGCACAGTTATTGTAGCTTGCTGATTAACGATTCAATGAATTCATCAGTAGATTCAGTCAGTTTTAGCAATGTATGCTCTGTTTGAAGCCACTGTTTATAAGAAACTTCCTCATCATCTATTGACAGTTCATCCAAACAGTACAAAAATTCACGAAGAACTTCAACGTCAGGACAAGAGGTACATCGAGTAGCATGCATTCTTCTGAATCCAAAGAACAAACAAGTTTTAACATTAGATCTTTGTATGACATTTTTGGTAGTACTCCCTGTATCATTAACTTTACATTCTGATGGTAAGTACATACACAAACTAAATGAACTCCTCTGCAACTTCCAACAGTGTTACATTCCGTAGGTTTTAATTTACAAAATTTTGCAAAATCAACTTTATGCTGTGGATATTTCTCTTTAAACTCACTGTAGACATCTTTTAAATTATGCAAGATCAAACTCTTTTGCTTTCACTCACGTTCTCTCGAAATTGTGATTACTGAACGATATTCTTTCATACCAGCACATTGATGACTAATCTTCATAATAAAACCTTTTAGCTGCCTCTTATGTTTCAGCATCAAGGTTGTGGCCTATCTTTCCCCCTGGCATTGCCAGCACACCTTCGTGAATTACTTCGGTACAACATACTTGGTACGGGCTTTTCGTACCAAGTATGTTGTACCGAAGTAATTCACTGTTTCATCGATCGTCCAGGAATTTGGTGCCAGAGTTAAAATTTGAACTTTCTCTCTTATGGACACAGTTCGGAAACAATTTCTTAAATCTTCCATAAGCGATGAACAATCACTACAAGTCTCGAAAATTTGCTCAGAAGATGAGGTATTTAGTTCACTTGGATCAACACCAACAGCTTTTGCCGCTACATGTGTAAGTTCATCACAAAGTGTTGGTAACTTATTGGTCATATACTGTAGCCTTGCATCTTTGCTGCGCTTATTAGTTAACTTCACAGGACTGCAGCCTAAAAATTCACAACTACGATTCAAGTCTTCTAGAGCAGATGATGGTCCTGAATCATAGGCTTTGTCATCTTCTATTTCATGAGGAACATTCTCACATGATTCTGAAGCCAAAATCTGTTTATAGCATGTGATACAAAGTTTCTTTCCTGAAACTAAACTACAGCCCACATGTTCCTTCACAAATGACAGCGTGATTAATTTTAGTGACTTTCTAACAACATGATTTGGCTTAAAATAGGGATTACAACAAGAATGTATGTCTACATATAGATCCAAAAAATTCTTTTTGTGAAATAAACACAATGTTTCAGAATCACATCCAGTTCGTAGTAGAAAAAGTTCCTTTTGATCTTCTGTTAAGGTACCTTCAGCTAGCTAGCATCCATTCCTCATCAGTCACTGAATTCAGTTCATGGCACTGTTCTTTAAAATAAACTCATAGAGAACATGAAAGATCTTGTTCCATTGTAAACTTCACAGTGTAGCAGTACACACGTGCATTCAATAAAATCTTCCCACAAAGTGGGGCTCACCTAGCTGTCAGTGTCTCTGAAAGTAGAAATCAAGTTTATAATTAATATAAGTTCAAACATGTTCAGACTTGTCTTTTAATGGAAAATTAAATTAAGACCTGAGATAATTAGTAATGTCAAAAGAACACAATACAACTCAAAAGGTCAGCTGATACAACATTAATAAAATAATAATTCACCAGACAATAAAGCTGTCGTATTATCAACACTGGTTTTCACAACAGTAAAGTTATAATTTGTAAATGTTTTAAAATGGAAGAAGGGAAAATTTATTATATTTCGCAGCTATTTCTGAGAAGAATAGTTACATATTAAAATTTGTTTACATAAGCAATTTGAAAATGGCTTAGCATTTCTAGCATATATAAACACATTTCATGTAGCACTAAAAGGGCTTAAACTGCAATGTTTCAGAAGCCTATACATTGGAAAAACATCGAGGCTTCATTACTGCTGCAGATGGAAAAGTACGAATTCATCAGCTTATTATCAAACATGTCGAAACATAGAGGTTTTCAGTGATACGTGGCAAATTTTCGCCGATACTATCAATGTTTTAGGAATGAGTAAACCCAGAGGAAAAAATAGATTTACAAAATGGTTCTTATTTTGCGCAGTGAATAGCTTTTATGTGCAGATAAAGCCATCCATGTAAATAATAGCAGTTACATTAAAGTTTCCATTAATGCCCCCCTCACCCTGTTATATTTTATTATGCTGGAGACTTCTTTTTGGCCACTAAGATTTTTGTTGACTTACCAGCCAGATTTTTTTTTTGTGGCCACTTAGCTGAAATTCCAGTTTGCACCTATACTGTCACCACATTACAAGAAATTATATTGGCATGCCAGACAGTTTATGTGTCAGAAGATGATTAAATATGTATAGATGAATGATGAAAACTTATATATAAAACAAAAAGAGAAAGATAAAAAAAAGTTTGTATGGAAGACCTTCAACATTTAGGACTAAATGTGTAACTGTTCAATGTAATTTGTTTGCTATATTTAATTTTTTTGTTGAATAATTCTCCACGGTCAATACTACATCACACGAGATTTAAATCGATTACTAATAACACCCTAATATCACTCTAAAAAATCATACACATAAATGTGAGATCTTTATGTAATAAAATTATACTCTTTGAGACCTTGATTCAGACAATAACACCAACTATAGATATATTACAAATTATTATACACTTAAGAAATAGTCCAAATGTCACACTCGTCTCCATGGAATGGCTGATGATGATGTTCACTTGAACATTGTACAATGACTCACTCCACAGTTCATGGGCAATTTACAACTTTCAGGTATCTTATGAAATGTGCATTGTATTTTTTGAATATAACTTTGCTGGTGCATCAATAGTTTACCTTCTTTTTTTTCAAATTCAACCCCTAAAAACTGCGAGATCAAACCTAAGTTCTTATTATCATATTTGAATTTCATTAATGTAATTGTTTTCTCCATCTTTTCAACTGCAAAAACAGCTAGATCATTGACATACACAAAGATTAACACTTTTGCTTGAAAAACATTTACACAATTGCAATGTGGAAGTTTTTCAAATTAATGAAAATTTTATCTAATTCAAAAAACTATTCTCTTCCTGCTTGGTGTAGACCATATAATGCTTTCTTTAACTTTATGACATGATCTTCCAAATGTCGTATAATAAACCCTTGTGGTTGTTTCATATATATATATATAACTTCATTTAGTGTACTATAAAGATATGCACTTTTTATATCCAAGTGACAGTAATTCCACCCTTTTAGAACAACCAACAGTATCGTAAACATTCTTACTAGTGTGAAACTAATAACTGGGGCAAATGTATCAAAATAGTTTACCTTCAATTTATTTAAACCCCTGAGCAACAAGTTGTGCTTTAACACTTTGGATTTTCCCTCTGGAATCTTTCTTGATGGTATATACCCATTTATTTCTTAAGACTTTTTTCCCTACAGGTTTAGGAACAACTTCACAAACATCACACAATTTCAATATATGATATCTAGTTCTTCGACCATTGCTTGATACCATGCTTTCTTTTCTGGTAATTTCTGAAATTCTGAAAAAAGTTTCTGGAGTTTTTATTTCAACACAATGTGCTTCTAAATCAGTCAGGCACTGAAGGGTCACTCACCTGAATTTCTTCATCATAGTCAAACCTGAGTGAAAAATTAAATTCCTTTAGATCAAAAACAAAATTTTTCTTTTCACAGCTTTTTACTTCATTTTTACTCCTGAGTCATACACCCTTTTCAGAATAGTAATAAATATCCTTACTTTCAGTGTTTTTTCTCGATTGTCAAGTAACAACTATTTCCCTGTTAGTAGGTTTTACTTTTGGCACATCTTGACTAGCAGTTTTTGAGGTTTTATCATCTTCAAAAACAGAGTTTTCTAGATCTATCAATGGTGTAACAATGGTTAGGAATTTATTAAGGTCCCTTTTTGGTTCAGACTCGCCATTATTTCCCCAAATAAACTCGTGAAATTTCACATGTTTCGCTTCCACAACTTCGTTTGTACCAGGAAAGCAAATTCTATAACCTTTTGTTTTCTGAGCATACCCTACTAAAACTCCTTTTTTTGCTTTAATATCCAATTTATTTCTATGCTGCTTTGGAATGAAAACATAGGAAGCTTCCTATAATATTTAAATGTCAAACAGAGAATTTCCTTCTAGACAATACATTCAATGAGGCTTTAGCATTTAAACTCTTATGGGGAAATATGTTTTACAAATAATTCTGTTCTGTGCATTATCACTTTAGCCCATAATGATTTAGGCAAATGACCTTGTGATAACAGTGCCCTTGCACCTTCTACAAGAGTACAATTTTATCTCTCTGCCACTCCATTCATGTTGGGGGAATAGGGGTTTGTTCTCTCAACCAAACTGCCCTCATGTTTCAGATAATCTTCAAAATAATTAGCATAGAATTACATTCCATTATTTGTCCTTACATGTTTAATTCTTTTCCCAGTCAGCCTTTCCATTTCAGACATCTTAAAATACTCAAATGCTTCACTCTTATGTCTTAAGAAATAGACAACAGAATATCTAGAATAATCATCAATAATTGTGAAAAAATATTGAGCACTGCCAGTGTGTATGTTATCA
Source organism: Macrothele yani (assembly GCA_039090855.1). NCBI lineage: Eukaryota > Metazoa > Arthropoda > Arachnida > Araneae > Macrothelidae > Macrothele > Macrothele yani. The sequence goes on along the minus strand of CM076993.1, from coordinate 68,104,450 downwards.
GGTCACAATTAGGACCACCATCATAATATACATATTTATGTAGATGGTAATGTACCATCCTCATAGTCGTAACATTTGAAATAAGTTTTGTGCGATAAACTTTTGGGTCCAGTTTTCCAGCATTTAGGATTTTACCTTGTTTTTTTCAAAACAGCATTTTACAAAAAATGTCTCCACTTGGTTTTACATGCATATGGGACTCATTCAGACAAAGTTGTAATACTTAATTGTCTCTTCTGTATTTTGAACAAATTTAGGAAAAAAGATGTATGATACAGAAAAAGGAGGAAGAACTTAAGTATATGGGAGGATGAACTTAAGTATTTTATATTGTGTGCTTCATTATATTCATAAGTACTGTTCTTGCCTACAACTGTTTCTTCAACAGTTACACCATCTGTGAGGTGTAACTGTTGAAACTCTTATATGGTTGTGCGAGTGGTTGAAACAAATGGGCAATGGTATTTATATGGGTAAGTATAGGTGCAAATTAGAACTTGCCACTCACCAGATGGCGATTAACTGGCAACTTCAGCGATTAAATTTATTTTAGTGGTCGCCAGTTTAGCCATTTATTATTTTTAGTGCCAATTTACAAAAGTATAATAGTTCAGAAGTGTTTAAAGGAAGTCCTAACTAGGGATGGCAAAAAACCTCAAATGTTTTTTGAACATCGAAGTTTTGCCACCAGTAATCGATGTTTAAACCTCGATGTTGCAGAACCCTTTCAGTGTGATGCAGTCGATTCATGGGCCTGCACATGCTGTTCTAAAAGCATGGTGGGCTGAATGATCAGCCCTCGATTTTGACCTGAGTAGTTCACGAATTATGCAGCAGATATCGGCATGGATGATCATATCATTCATTAATCATACTGTTTTGAAATGAAATCTCCACAAATCAAACCATCAAACAGCAATATAATTGATAAAATCATGGGAATATACAGTAAGAATTACATCGTAAATTCGCATTTGCTATAAGCTTCTCGCACATTTTCGCTGAGTGATGGGAGGAAAGCTAATTTGAGCCAAAACTTTTCCTGCTACAGTTGAGGCAGGACTGTTCACACGGGATTGTGGGTGAATTATAGAATGTTACACTTTTGGAAATCACTTTTTTGAGCCCTGTTCAAAGTGCAATAATGTGCAACTCGTGGTCCAGTGACAACAGCGTGTTTACTTTTCTTGCGGACTTTACTGCGTAGGAGAACGAAATGTGTTTTATTACTAGAAACTGCGCATTATTCATTTTTTTCCCCAGACAAACCGACACAATCACAAAACTCAGCGAATTACGAATCCCCACATCTTATTCCAAATTCATGGGTTAGCTAAGAACAAACTTTAGTGACAGCTTGTTCCTCAGTATTTGCAGTTGTGCATTTTGAATCACCTTAGAATAACATTAGCCTGTAAGGAAATCTTGAAGTGGCTAGCTGTAGTGAGAGTGAAAGTTTGAATCACTTTAAAATAACATCAATCTGTAAGAGTATATTTGAAATTAATGAAGTTATCATTATATTTCCTCATTTTTTTTGCAGAAGAAAGAACAAAGAAAACAAAATTCAGTTATCTGAAATGCAATACAGGGCTTGAAAAATATCTGAAAAGTTTACATGCCCAGCTGGGCATGTGCAGAAATTATTTACTTGCCCGGGCCCTAAAAATTGGATTCACAGGAAAAAATTATGTTTTAACTGGGGTTAAAATTCAGGGCGGGATTCCCGCCAAAAATTAAAAACTCCTGCCGAAATAAAGTTGTTAGGTGGGAGCCTCCCGCCTTACGAAATTTTAAGAAAAAATATTCATAAATATAAAATCTTGGGTCCGTTTTTGGACCACTTGTGAAACTCATGCATTAAAAACATATCCTTTGTAAAAATTCTTGCGTTGGCAACGCACCGTTCGGAGTTCCGAAAATTCCAATCGAATACATCGTTCATGTCGTGAACATTATCAGTTTATGGACATGAGCAGTTCATTTGGCATATCGCAGCCTTTTACGAATCAGGCATGAGATTCTTCCGATTCGCGGAATTCCGCTTTTTTCGCCACATTTTGGTTATACTAGAGATTGATGCAAAAAATAAAAAAAACAGCTGAAGATAATGTCTTAATGTTTTATTTTCAAAAGATTAGTGTGTGTGTTTGTATGGGGGGGGGGGTCGTTTTCCGTCTGGGAAACAGTATTCCGTTTTTCAGAACTTCGGTAAACATAATTTTTTTGTCGCAAAGTTTCCTCTGTCTAGTATTGTAATTAAATATCAATTTATCGCATAAATGTTAGTATTTCAGCTTCCAATAATGGAAGTTCGACGTAGCAAAATTTTCTTAGTAAACTTTTAGGCATGAGTTTCTTCCAAGGATTCGAGGAACTCTTTGTCAGCATTTGCGTCGTTCTCGAGAACGATGCAAAACTGAACATAATTTTTGGGGGTGGGGTCTGGTGTGTGTGTGTGTGTGTGTGTGTGTGACGGGGCAGTGGAAGGGGGCATTTTCTCTCTGTGGACGGAATTTCGTCTTTCAAAACCTTCGAAAACAGAAGTTAGACGAACTGCAGATTTAATCGTAATTTTTTTTTCTCGCGATATTCCCTCTGCTCAGTATTGTAAAATATAATTTTGCTTGATAGCTGATTGTGTTTCAGCCAGAGCTGTAGAATAAAAGGGCTGGGTCATAGGCTTCGGACTCGCTGATCCCTACGAGCGTGTGACGTCAGTATGTTGGAACGGAGCTGGCTGCTGCACTGGATGACTGCAGTGAAGGAATGAAAGCTAACGACCATTTCAGTGCCTTTTGCATAGAAATGTAACAATTGATTCATTCTAGGTATTTAACAGACTTAAATACAAAGAGAAAAGGCTGGAGTATAACTAATGACAAATGAAAATTTTCATTACATTCACACAATACGTATAAATTTTCAGGTCACAAGTTTTCCTGCCAGCATCTTGCTCCAGCAGATGTGTATATTAAAATATATTTGATCTGCGAGATTACACAAATAGATCACCTGAAGTGAACAGGGTTTTTTTTTTCACATTTTTTTTTCTGTTTAATTTCTTAAATTTTGAGGAGTTATCTTAAAATTGCAAATTTTTTCGTATGCTTATTTTTCGTATGCTTATTTTTCGTTTTTCCTTACACTTTATTTGCGGTGTTTTCGTAGTGAGTCTTCAACGTTTTTCTAAATCAGCATTTTTTTTTTTTTCACGTAAAGTAGTAATGTACTACTTTTAAGGTAACAACACAATGAAAGGTTACACAATGTCCGTATTCATTTGTATACTCTTGTTAAAAATCTATGAATTAATGAATATATATTTTTCTATAGTGGCCCCTACTTTGGTTGAACATCAGATGCTCTTGCATTCTGAATTACTGCTATATATGCACTTATATATTAAATTGGGATGTAAGGTCAGGTGATGCGTAACATCACAGCCTCTCCTTGACAAATGCCCGCCTTCTCGTAGTACATCCTGTTCCCACTAAAGGGGCTCTGACGACCGCCAATAGCGGTATAACTATACCATCGGGATTAGAGAAAATGCTATCCCACACTCACCAACCCGCTTGGCCAGCGTGGTGAGTTATGGCCAAACCTCTCCAAAATGACTCCACAACTTAAATCTTGGCCCTCAGTCTCTGGCAGCTGGAATGTACCTGGCCAAGGCAGCGGCCAGTGCGACATGAAGGCAGAGGGTGCTAAGAATCCCCGGAGGACCGGACTAGGCTGCCATCTGATGCTGACCTTGGCTACATATAACGGACGCTCCCTATCTTCTGATTCAAGGCTTCTTGAATTGGAAGAGGAACTACAAAGGATCAAGTGGGACATCGTCGGGCTAAGTGAGGTAAGGAGAAAAGGAGAAGATCTCATTGAACTGAAAAGTGGACATCTCTTCTACTATCGTGGGACTGATACTGGCAGAACTAGTGGTGTTGGATTTATAATAAACAAGAAACTGAAGGATAAAGTTGTAGAAGTTGAAAGTTCCTCTGACAGAGCTGCACGACTCGTTATCCAACCCTCGAGAAGATACCAGGCTCAGATTATTCAAACTTATGCACCCACCACAAGTCATGCTGAAGAAGAAGTTGAAGAATTTTATGAGGAAATTTGTGATCTAAATAATAAAGGTAAGCAGCACTTGAAGATAATTATGGGAGATTTCAATGCAAAAATAGGGCAACGGCAACAGAATGAAACTTCAGTAGGTAAATTCGGTCACGGCAACAGAAACCAGCGTGGAAATACTCTCGTAGAGTTTGCAGAGGCAGAAGGGTTTTTCATCTTGAACTCCTTTTTCAAGAAAAAGCCACACAGGAAATGGACATGGAGACATCCAAATGGGACGACAAGTGAAATTAATTTTATTATGTGTAACAAAAAATTCGTCATAGAAGACTGCAGTGTGCTAAACAAGTTCAACACAGGCAGTGACCATAGATTGGTGAGATGTAAGATGCACCTCAACACTAAACTCGAACGTAGCAAGCTCATAAGACACAAATAAAATGTATTGACATAACCAACCTTAAAAAACACCATAATACCTTCAAATTGGAACTGAAGAACAGATTCTCTGCTTTAGAAGGCCTAACATCAGAAGAAGTGGATATTTCTGAAGTTAACAGAAAAGTAACCAAAGCTCTTATGGAAACAGCAACAAAATTAGCTGGGTCTAAGAACAAATTGCATGTGAACAAATTATCAGGAAAAACCAAAATGTTGATGCAAAAAAGAAGAGAGATGAGGACAACTAAAGAAGATGTGACTTCCAAAGTGGAATATATAGAGCTATGCAAGACAGTACGAAAAAGTATCACTGAAGACGTAAGGAAATTCAACTGTGAACAACTAGTAAGGAAAGCAATTGAAAACAACCAAAGCCTAAAGATAGCAAAGGGACATCTCAGTAAGGGAAAAAACAGATTATGACACTGAGAAAAGAAGATGGTTCTGTAACAAGAAATAGAGGCGAAATTTTGACAAGAGTGAAAGATTTCTACTCCAAATTATATGAAAGGGATGATACATGTACTCCAGGCATCATGAAAGGTACCAGAGTTCTTCCAGTCCTTCCAGCAGAAGTTGCACATGCAATCAAGAACATGAAGCTGGGAAAAGCTCCTGGAGAAGATGGAATTACTGTAGACATCATACAAGAAGCAAGTGGAGAAATCGAAACAGTACTCGCCCAAATTTTCACTCGATGCCTTAATGAAGGGAAAATTCCTGAGGATTGGAACAAGGCTACAATGATCTTGCTACATAAAAAAGGTGACATTGAGGATCTCAGGAACTACAGACCTATCAGCCTCCTATCAGTGGTTTATAAAATCTTCACTAAAGTTCTTTCACACGAAGGTAACACTGGACATGGCTCAACCGAGAGAACAAGCTGGATTCAGGAGTGGCTACAGCACAATAGATCATATCCACGTACTGAGAGAACTAATTGAAAGAGCGAGGGAATATGAACTTCCATTGTGCATGGCTTTTATCGATTATGAAAAAGCCTTTGATTCGGTGAAACCATCAGCAGTTGCAATGGCTCTGAAATCCTGCGGTATTGAAGATGCATACATTAATATTATTAATAACATCTATGAAAATGCAAGTGCAAAGATTCTGCCATTTGAAAATACAACACACATAAAAATTGGAAAAGGAGTGAGACAAGGTGACACCATATCTCCGAAGCTCTTTAATGCCACATTGGAAAATGTCTTTCAATCACTGAACTGGGAAAACAAAGGCATAAAGATTAATGGAGATTATCTAACCCACCTTCGTTTTGCTGATGACATAGTCATTTTTGCAACTACCCCATCAGAGCTACAGAGTATGATGCAGGAACTTGCTGACAAAAGTAAAGAAGTGGGATTAAAAATGAACTTTCAAAAGACAAAAGTGATGTTCAATGCTTTTACAAGAAATGAAGATTTATCGATTGATGGAGAAAAGCTGGAGATAACAGACACATACGTTTATCTTGGACAGCAGATATCAAGTGAGGGTCACATTGATGAAGAAATTAATCGGCGTACAAAACTTGCCTGGAGAGCTTTTGGAAGAAACAGCATAATTTTCAAGAGCAATATGCCATTATGTCTTAAAAGAAAAGTGTTTGATCAATGCATCCTTCCAGTGCTTACGTATGGTGCAGAGACGTGGACCTTAGCTAAAAGAGACATACAAAGGCTGCAGACAACTCAAAGCAGCATGGAGAGGTGCATGCTTGGTGTAACCAGGAGAGATAAGAAGAGGAACACGTGGATCCGAAAAATGACAAGAGTGGAAGACATCATGATCAGGGTTAAATCCCTGAAATGGCAATGGGCTGGACATACTGCCAGAAGGACAGACCTTCGATGGACAGCCGAAATTTTAGATTGGATTCCAAGGGACAGGAAAAGACCCAGAAGAAGACCACATGGAAGATGGGTGGATGAAATTCGAAAGTATGCGGGAGTGACATGGAGGAGACTGGCACAAGACAGACCGTTGTGGAGGAAACTTGGGGAGACCTTCGTCCAGCAGTGGATTGATAATGGTTGACAATGATGATGATGATGATGATGATTAAATTAATATTTTTTTACATACGGTGCATGGAATTTCTTATGAATTTAACGCCTACGTTTTTTAACATCTCATTAACTACACCTGCGCTTTAAAGTTTCTCCTTATGCACTGAAGTAACTGACATTGAATGCCAGGTAAACAAGTAAAATTTTGTGCATGTACTCAGCTATTTGCTTTACAGTTTTTTTGTTTCTCTTCACTTCCAGAGGGAATTGGTATTTTTCGCTAAAGAAAAGAAATTGAGACCCCCCTCCCCCGAAACTGAGCTGCAAATTTTCCTTCCATAAAATACAATATTTTTTTCACTATAAGGGAAAAGTGGTATTTTAATAATTTAATAGCAAAAAGATAATCAGAATTTCAATTAAAAAGCTTCAAAGAAAATTTAAATGAACGAGAGAGCTAAGTCTTTCTTTTGAGAGAACTACCCTTTGTATCGGTAGTTCTCTCAAAAGAAAGACTTAGTTGCATTGTGTTCCCATAATTTCATTTTGGTAATTTACCATCATATATTTAGAAGAACAGATTCTCTTCTTCAGATTCTCTGAAGAACAGATTCTCTGCTTTAGAAGGCCTAACATCGGAAGAAGTGGATATTTCGGAAGTTAACAGAAAAGTAACCAAAGCTCTTATGGAAACAGCAACAAAATTAGCTGGGTCTAAGAACAAGTTGCATGTAAACAAATTATCAGGAAAAACCAAAATGTTGATGCAAAAAAGAAGAGAGATGAGGACAACTAAAGAAGATGTGACTTCCAAAGTGGAATATATAGAGCTATGCAAGACAGCACGAAAAAGTATCACTGAAGACGTAAGGAAATTCAACTGTGAGCTAGTGAGAAAGCAATTGAAAACAACCAAAGCCTAAAGATAGCAAAGGGACATCTCAGTAAGGGAAGAAAACAGATTATGGCTCTGAGAAAAGAAGATGGTCTATAACAAGAAATAGAGGCGAAATTTTGACAAGAGTGAAAGATTTCTACTCCAAATTATATGAAAGGGATGATACATGTACTCCAGACATCATGAAAGGTACCAGAGTTCTTCCAGTCCTCCCAGCAGAAGTTGCTCATGCAATCAAGAACATGAAGCGGGGGAAAGCTCCAGGAGAAGATGGAATTACTATAGACATCATACAAGAAGCAAGTGGAGAAATTGAAACAGTACTCGCCCAAATTTTCACTCGATGCCTTAATGAAGGGAAGATTCCTGAGGATTGGAACAATGCTACAATGATCCTGCTACATAAAAAAGGTGACATTGAGGATCTCAGGAACTACAGACCTATCAGCCTCCTATCAGTGGTTTATAAAATCTTCACTAAAGTTCTTTCACACCGCTTGAAGGTAACACTGGACATGGCTCAACCGAGAGAACAAGCTGGATTCAGGAGTGGCTACAGCACAATAGATCATATCCACGTACTGAGAGAACTAATTGAAAGAGCGAGGGAATATGAACTTCCATTGTGCATGGCTTTTATCGATTATGAAAAAGCCTTTGATTCGGTGAAACCATCAGCAGTTACCACGGCTCTGAAATCCTGCGGTATTGAAGATGCATACATTAATATTATTAATAACATCTATGAAAATGCAAGTGCAAAGATTCGGCTGTTTGAAAATACAACACACATAAAAATTGGAAAGGGAGTGAGACAAGGTGACACCATATCTCCGAAGCTCTTTAATGCCACATTGGAAAATGTCTTTCAATCACTGAACTGGGAAAACAAAGGGATAAAGATTAATGGAGATTATCTAACCCACCTTCGTTTTGCTGATGACGTAGTCATTTTGCAACTACCCCATCAGAGCTGCAGAGTATGATCCAGGAACTTGCTGACAAGAGTAAAGAAGTGGGATTAAAAATGAACTTTCAGAAGACAAAAGTGATGTTCAATGCTTTTACAAGAAATGAAGATTTATCGATTGATGGAGAAAAACTGGAGATAACAGATACGTATGTTTATCTTGGACAGCAGATATCAAGTGAGGGTCACATTGATGAAGAAATTAATCGGCGTACAAAACTTGCCTGGAGAGCTTTTGGAAGAAACAGCATAATTTTCAAGAGCAATATGCCATTATGTCTTAAAAGAAAAGTGTTTGATCAATGCATCCTTCCAGTGCTTACGTATGGTGCAGAGACGTGGACCTTAACTAAAAGAGACATACAAAGGCTGCAGACAACTCAAAGAAGCATGGAGAGGTGCATGCTTGGTATAACCAGGAGAGATAAGAAGAGTAACTCGTGGATCCGAAAAATGACGAGAGTGGAAGACATCATGATCAGAGTTAAATCCCTGAAATGGCAATGGGCTGGACATACTGCCAGAAGGACAGACCATAGATGGACAGCCGAAATTTTAGATTGGATTCCAAGGGACAGGAAAAGACCCAGAAAAAGACCACATGGGAGATGGGTGGATGAAATTCGTAAATATGCGGGAGTGACATGGAGGAGACTGGCACAAGACAGACCGTTGTGGAGGAAACTTGGGGAGACCTTCGTCCAGCAGTGGATTGATAATGGTTGACAATGATGATGATGATGATGATATTTAGAAACCTGTGAAATATGAAATCTGTTTTTAAAATCACGCACAGTTGAAAAGTTAACTTACCAAACGAACGAAAACAAAAATACCTGTTGTGTTCAGGCATCCGGCCACACTTTAATTCCAAGAGCTTTGGACGCAACTATTGGACTGCAACCACTCTTTCATCTTCTCAGATTTTCTTTTCTGAAGTGATGCTTTTCGATTGAGATGTCGTAGCCTGATGAATGTTCTTACACGAGAATAAATGCTGATTACCTCTTTAGAAACTTGTGGGTATCTTTCTTCCAATATTCTCTTTAACTCTTCGGTAACCTGTTTTCCTTTGTGAGCCCCTTCTTTTCCGTGAATCGCAATAAATATGGTTTCGAATTCTTCAATTGTTTTGAGCCAATCTGCTGTTGGTATAGTTAACCCTCCCTGTGAAATTAAATTGATCCAGATGGAGGAATCAAAATCATCACCTACTTTATGTGAAACAATGCCCAGAGAAGGATTTTTTTCTTGAACTCGATAAGCAATGTATCCGGCCACATACGCTGCTGGCCACCCAAAATGCAACACCAAGAAGGAAGCATCCGATTGGCCTGAAATTCGCAGCAAATCATGTGCGCCCGGCACGCCACCGAGAAGCACTATAAGAAGGGTGCACAGAAGGTGGGGTGTAAGTCGTGGAAGTGTGTTGTGCTGCCGGACCTGTGCGTGGGAAGCTTCCTGATGCCTCGTCGCAGAATACGGCAGTCATTCCAGCATGTTTTGGAGTTCGACAGAGGACGAATAGTGGCTTATTGTGACAGCGGTTTATCGTACCGAGACATCGGCGCCCGTGTTGGACGACATCCAGCCACAGTGAGGCGAGTATAGATTCAATGGGTGCAGGTGGGACGGACGGACTGACGTGAGCGATTGCCGAAGCCGCGGCACACCACCGAACGAGAGGACCGGCATGTTGCGCAGCGGGCATTGACAGCTCGCACTGCCACATCGCGAACGTTAGTGCAGGAATTAGGGTGTGCTGCGCAACAACCTGTGTCAGCAAGTATCGTTCGACGTTGTCTGCAGGAGCGGGGACTTGTCGCATGGCGCCCATTGCTCCGATTACCATTGACGTTACACCACCGGCTAGTGCGGCAGCAGTGGGCCGTTGAACGCCGCACCTGGACTATGGAACGGCACGACATTGTCTTCTCCAACGAATCCCGCTTCTGCGTGAAACACCACGATGGTCGGATCCGTGTGTGGCGGCACCACGGCGAGAGACTGTATGACGCCTACATTAATATGCATTGCCATACTGGTCCATCGCCTGGCGTTAGGGTTTGGTGCGCAATTGGATATGACACCTGCACCCCTCTGGTACGCATCACTGGTACACTCAACAGCCACTGCTACATTTCTGACGTTTTGAAGCCTGTAGTCCTCCCTTACCTGCAGGACCTGCCAGCGGCCACGTTTCAACAGGACAATGCGCGCCCGCACGTGGCACGCATCGTGCAACAATTCTTCACGGCCCACCAGGTGTCACTGCTGCCGTGGCCCACCTGTTCTCCCGATATGTTGCCCATCGAACACGTCTGGTCGCTGGTCGGCAACCGAGTGGCCCGGCAAGCACCACCCGCGGCTACGCCTGATAAACTGTGGCAACGTGTGGAAGCAGCGTGGACCGACATATCCCAAGCCCACATCCGAAGCCTCTTTCGTTCGATGCCGAGGCATGTAGCGGCTGTTATTGCCAACCATGGGGGCCACACGAACTATTGATGTCTGCATGTTCTGCAAGTCGCATGGGCCTGTAAGCTCAATTGTTTCATCTTTGTATCTGTTGTTAGGTGTCCAGTAAATCTGGCTTTGCTATATCGTGTCCTTCTTGGTGTTGCATTTTGGGTGGCTAACAGTGTATTTGAGGGCTTCGTGTTCTGTGAAAGACATAAGGCAGCAACTTGAGTTGTTTTCATCAGCTTTCCACGACATTGGCACAGGTTCATTACATAAATTTTTACACATCTGATCATCGGTCACATCATTGCAAGACAATTTAACAATTTCTTGGATATCTTTCTCTGCGAAAGTGCTCTTAAGTAAATCTGCAGTCAGATAGCAATCAACATAAGCAAGTGTTTCACAGGTGTTGACTTTGTCTGAAAGACCTGGTAATTTATTTGCCAAAAGCAATTGTTTCAAACAACTGATCACTTCAACTGGAGAAGGATGGTCATAAAAATTCCGATTCCTCTTATTTGACTAAATAAACTTTCAAGGGCATCTTCTTGAGTCAAACGGGATGTCATAATGTAAGTTACTCCAATGGATTTCAAATCTGTGTGCAGTCCGAGAAGTGATGATATCGAAACCAGTATACCCTTTGGAAATGGCAATATGTTCTTCTTTCCAAACACTCTCATTCCAGATATCGCGCTACTGATAAGTGATATTTTTTTTGTCTCGTAAAGAATGGTTCAATCCCAAAGGCTGCTTGCAGTGGCTTATTACTGGGTGGGTGTGGACGACTACTGTTCATGACATCAAAAAACGAGTCCACCAGTTCAAAAAAATTTGAAGCTTTTTCATTGCCAGTTAGTAACTGAATTGCTTTTGCTGTTGTTGCGGAAGAAAGGGTTTTGAGAGGCGCAACCTTTTGCCTTTCGTTGCCTGTCACGTTTAAAAAACAGGGTTTTAATTTGTGACAAATTCTGAGTTCGCCGCAATCCTTTTCGAAAACGTCTTCTATAATTTTTGATGTAAGATGGGTACCATCTTCTAATACTAGTCCATTATCCAAAAAATGATTTCTAAGGAGTTTTAAGTAATGTGGAAGATCAGCAAAAATCCAAATACGGGTTTCTTCTTGATCATCATCATTGTCAACCATTATCAATCCACTGCTGGACGAAGGTCTCCCCAAGTTTCCTCCATAACTGTCTGTCTTGTGCCAGTCTCCTCCATGTCACTCCCACATACTTTCGAATTTCATCCACCCATCTTCCATGTGGTCTTCTTCTGGGTCTTTTCCTGTCCCTTGGAATCCAATCTAAAATTTCGGCTGTCCATCGATGGTCTGTCCTTCTGGCAGTATGTCCAGCCCATTGCCATTTCAGGGATTTAACTCTGATCATGATGTCTTCCACTCTCATCATTTTTCGGATCCACGTGTTCCTCTTCTTATCTCTCCTGGTTACACCAAGCATGCACCTCTCCATGCCCTTTGAGTTGTCTGCAGCCTTTGTATGTCTCTTTTAGTTAAGGTCCACGTCTCTGCACCATACGTAAGCACTGGAAGGATGCATTGATCAAACACTTTTCTTTTAAGACATAATGACATATTGCTCTTGAAAATTATGCAGTGTCTTCCAAAAGCTCTCCAGGCAAGTTTTGTACGCCAATTAATTTCTTCATCAATGTGACCCTCACTTGATATCTGCTGCCCAAGATAAACGTGCATGTCTGTTATCTCCAGCTTTTCTCCATCAATCGATAAATCTTCATTTCTTGTAAAAGTCATTGAACATCACTTTTGTCTTCCGAAAGTTCACTTTTAATCCCACTTCTTTACTCTTGTCAGCAAGTTCCTGGATCATACTTAACACTGGTTGTTTCTATGGAGACAGGATTCCTCTCGCCAACACAAACTGAACTCTCGAAAATAGACCTAAAATTTGATCTTCAGTGGCATCGTAGCACAATTTGCTATCTATGTGCATTTCATCGAAACTCAAAATGCAAACTTTTTCGGCTTCGATCATAGTTTCAGAGCCCTTTTTCATAAGCATTTGCACATTGTGTAACATTTCTGGTCTGCAAGAGAATTTTGCACACCACCTTTTCAGCGTGCTCGCACTTGGTAGTGGAATGCCTATTTTATTTTTCCAAAAATCGTAACACTTTCTAGAATGTGCTCTAGTTACAATCCCCCTGGAAATGTCTTCAGCTTTCCAAATAATTTTCTTTTTCCTACAACTATCGCGTGCAGTTGTGTCGCAGTTAATACACTTTTAATACACGCTTCCATTTTTAACAGTTTTTTATTCTTTAAATCACTAATTTTCAGCTTTGTTTCCAGAACTCTGTTTTTACACAACAGTCATTGCATTCGTAATTTTTTCTATGTTCCGTTAGCTTCAGGGTTTGGATTTTAGACAGGACATGTGGTTTTTACCGTCTAAAACTGTTCAAAAGTGTCTAAAACCTAGAGCTGTTAAAATATGAAAAATATCACATGAAAACTAGTAGATTTTCCTAGAACTATACTAACAGACTAACAAAATGAAGTTTTTAGTTTTTTTTTTTACTAAAAAAATTTTGCATGTAAAATTATGTACAGTAATAATAATAATTAATAAATATGTGATTATCATGTGCATGTAAAAAAAGTATTACTATATCAGCATTTCACTGAAATATAAATATTTCATTACATTTCAGGAGACAGACTTCTTTATTTTGATTTGGGGAGACTGGTTTTGTGGTGCCTAAAACCTGAAGAAGAAAGAAGTGTTTTTGTTTTAGTAAAAAAATCTGAATTAAATTTTAAACTGAAAATGCACAAAGGTGGTAGATTATCAGAGAGTGTGTGGCAACATTTTCTTAAGGTACAGAATGAGGGAAAATCTGGAAGTAATAATAAATATGCCAAACGTAAATAAATTTGGAAATGTTCAACTTGGAAAAGCAGACAGATTGAGTAAACACATCTTATCTTGCAAAGCTGAAAAGGTATGTAATTAAGTAATGCAGAAACTGGAAATCAGGATTTATCTAACCTTGAACTCCTAGAAGTAAATGAAAGTGGATTTGTGGTGCCACCAAAAAAGATTGAATACTCAGCAGTGTTTAGATTCCCATATTTTAAAAACAAGTGATAGAAGTGCAGAAAATTTGAATATACTGGTTGCTAAATTTTTTTATGCCAACAATATATTGCCTTCACTGCAGTAGAACATCAAACCTTCAAAGAATTAGTTTCAGCTCTGTGTCCAGGATATAGACCGCCAAGTTGTAAAGCATTAGCAGGAGAACTTTTAGATATAGTGTCAGCAGAAGTCACAAATAGAACCAAGTCACTTATCAAAGGCAAACAGGTCATCCTGATTGAAGATGGATGGAGTAATATACACAATGATACACTTATTGCAACTTGTATTCAGTGTTAGGGGAAATCTTATTTTTTGGATTCAAAAACACATACAAAAAATGCACAATATCACAAAGATGTTTTACAATCGGCAAATGCAAAGAAAGAATATAATTGTGATATAAAGGCTGTGGTCACTGATAATTCCAGAGTTATGGAGAAAGCAAAGGAACTCCTGTGTGAAGAAGATAATAGCTTGGTGGTATATGGATGCAGTGTCCATTATTTAAACCTGCTGGGACAGGATATAACACCAGTTTCAGTGCTAAACAACATTGTGAAGGTTCAAAAGTTTTCCCACAACCACCATGTACTTGACTTGAAGAAAATTTGTGCAATTTCATACTTTGGGAATAAACGAGGAGCAAGCCATCGTTGCACGATATATGAAGACAAATGGTCAGAGATGGATAATTTAAAAACATTTATCTACAGTTAAAATAAATGAAATAAAATGACCACATGAGATCTTTCGACTACCACTATGGCATCATCATCAGATGTTTGACAAAGAGTGGAATGGAGACCAGCATTAAATAAAGTAAATACGTAACATGTGACCAGTACAATTGCATAGAGTGATTTACATAAAGAGTCATATATTCATAACATCCAGAACCGAGTTTTGTCCATGAGGGATCAGTGATCTCCAAGTTTGTGATATATAACTAGGCAAATTATCATTACAGCAAAAGGTAGTGTTAGCTGTAATATGTAAGCTTTCGCACAACAGTAAGGAATTATTATTAGTTGCTTTTTGCAGTATAGCTGCTTCTTTCCATTTTGGATAATGCTGTCCTTCCTGAACATAACGGGCTAAAGCCGTAGCTAACTTACCATTTTTGAGATCATACTTGTGTTCATTCATTCTAGTCTTTAATGTCCTCCTGGTAGAATCGATATGTAATTTTTTAGTTTGCGATGGGTCATGGGGAAATAGAGGAATGGAATAAATTCCATGCATGTTTTCCACACTCACCTTGTCACGATCACTCCTGATTAGATGCAAGAGATTAAGAGTCTTTGAGCCAAAGTCAATGTCATGATGTCTGCACAGGTTCTATAACACCGGAGTTAAACTTGGGTGCTAGTGGAGTGAACCTACGTACCTCATTTTTGGGGTATCACAAATTAAGGAGCATTCCCGCAAGAACAGGTTTTTATTGTAGAGTCAGTCTACAGTAGTAGTGTTCTCCCTAGAGCCTTTTTACTGGGCGGCCCACCCAGCTAATTTTCTCTGCCGCCCAGCTAACTTTCCTTTAATGAATGTTTTCACAACACGCATAATAGTAAGATCGGAAAACTTATTTCCTCATACACCATAAATATTGGTGAAAATGACTGAAATCTGTGTGGAACATGATTTGTCAGTAAGTATTTAATAAGTTCAATAATGTTAAGCAAAACAATATCCTTTCTTTTTTCGATTGAGGAAGGGGTCGTTTAAAGTACCACCCAGCTAAAATTTCTTGCCACCCAGCTGTAAAAATACTCTAGGAAGAACACTAAGTAGTATTATTGAAACCAAAAAGGAGGCCAGTTCTTTGATCTTTAAAAGTTCAGAATATCTGAGAGCGTCATTCGAGCAGTGAGTTATTGCCTGCCTGTTTAACCATAAATGAAATTGAGGCTGACTTATAGTTACTTGGGTGAAAAGAGTCCCTAAGTATCATTGTAGGCGAAGAGGTTGGTTTACGATAAACTGTAAAGCTGAGTTGATGGGTAACAGGATTGCGTATTAAGCTGAAATCCAGATATGGCAGGGTGTAGTTTTCTTCACACTCCACTGTAAAGGATATATGGTAGGATATTGTAGTGACATGTGCAGGGCTTGACTAATATGTTCTAGATCTAGGAGCCAGCTCCAAAATTTAGGCGCCAGGTGAAACAAAGTCAATAAAGCATGAACAAAAACATGTTTGGTTATGATGCTGGAACGAAAAGTGGTAAACCATATTTAATTTTTTTTTCTTTTTACCCAAACCACCTATTGCAAAATAAAGTTCCAATTTGCTTCATAATTTTCTTTTTCCATTCTTTCAGTAGATCTCAAAAAAATTAAAATTTCAGATTTCGAATTACGGAAGGTCAAACTGTTTGACCTTGAAACCAAAAATTAAATAAATATATTCATGTGACATATATGAAAGGTCACATCAAATGCTTTCCAAAGATACCAATATCGAGGTTCTGTGCGAAATAGGAAAGAAAATATGGGCGATTTTGTAATACACGAAAAGTGAAAATTGCAGCTTTTGGTTCATTTTTGAAGTTGTGTATTTCAGAAACCAAAAGAGATAATAAAGACTTGTTAACTGGCATTAATTCATTTCTCCATAAGCTTTACATGTGTGCCAAATTTCATAAAATTCTATGAAGGGTCAGGTTGAAAAAGCTATTTTTTGCGTTGATTTGAGACCCATACAGACAACGTCGCGAGAAAAAGGAAATTACGATTACGGAAAAAAATCTGAACTCCGTCGACTTTCCGTTTTCGAAAGTTTCGTAAAGATGGAATTACGTCCTCCGACGAACAATCTACCCCCCCCCCCAATTCTGTTTATTTGTGCATCGGATCCCCTGAGTGGCCAACATAACGATAAAGGCCGAATTTCTCGAATTCGCGGAAGAATCTTGTGCCTGAAGATTACGAGAAAATTTTTGCGCCGTCTAACTTCCGTTTCCACGAATTCTTGCCTACAGTTTCAAGCTGAAATATGAGCATATATGCCATGAAAAATTATATTTAACAAGAAAACTAGACAGAAACGCAACATCGGGAGAAAATTTTTTACGATTAGGGCAGATTCTTTTTACTCTATTTAAATACTATTTTCAAAAACTTGTACAGAAAACTAGCGGAAAATGCTTACCTTGGCATTCCTTTCTAGCGACGGGGACATTTCACGCACGTGTTTTCCGGTCTTTGTTGAGGTTATTGTCCTAAAGTCCGTTGTATGCGATGACTGGCTTTACTTCTCACACTTTTCGCTGGGTATACTCGTTGGATCTTTGCTTTAGGATTCAAACATCAATTTTTACCGTTCTTTATAATCGAAATTTTCGCCCATACTCTGGGCATCTTCAGGAGCGTGGCGACTTTACCACCGATGTTCGTGGTTAACTTCGCGCTAATGGAGTCCGATACTCCTTGTTGCCATTCGTCGGAAAAACTTTCCTGGATATATTTCGTTATCAAGCCCGGCTGGTGCCATCTATGTTTCGTTAAGAACACTTTTTTCCCCCGTATTTTTTTTTTTAATTTTTTTAATTTTCTTCTCCTATCCTGGTTTTCTTGTCTTTTTTTGCCTGTTTTTCTTTTGTTGTTGTTTTTCTTGTCTTATTAGTTCTTTCCACAGGCCCGATAATGTGCTAGGGTCGTTCTGGTTACATACCCTTGCTTTATTTTTGTAGATTAATATTGCTTCTTCCCTCCTCATTTGCCTTTCCGATTTTTTATTCTTTTTTTGCATTTTAATTTCATCGAACTTTGGGAATGTCCGGTTTTCCAAGCAGAATTGCACTAAAGCAGTTTTGGCTTCTTTTTTTTGCCAGTTAGATATGTGTTGTTTAAGTCTTTTTTTATCTGTTTTTCGTACTTCCAATGTACAATATTGGGGGTATGTGTGCTATTGGAATTTCGTAGGTTCCTGATTCTTCTAGCATTTTTTCCTCTGTTTTTTTTTGTTGACAGTCATACTTTTCACGGTGTGCACTGAGCTTCTTAGTTGTAAGTCATATTTAGCACAGTGCCTATTGATTTCTTTACTCACTCCTTCCAGGTATGGGAAAGCTCCAATGTATTTCAATTTTTTATTTCTCATCTTCCTTTGGTTGTGCACTTCTTTTCCTTCTTTACTCTGAGTCATATGCTTTTTACTCTCATGTATCCATTTATTAATTAGCTTGCTCGGGTACCCATACTCTTGTGATATTTTCGAGATAAACTCTAGCTCTTGATTTTTTAGCCTGTTGTTAGATGTGTGTGTGTACGCTCGCCGTATCAAGTTTACTATGCTGTTTTTTTATGTATCACTGGATGGTGCGACGAGTATGGTATCAGTACAGGTATGTAAGTTGCTTTTCTGAACACAGAGTATTCAAAACTATTTTTGTATTTCTTTAGTTGATTGTCCAGGAAGGATAGGCAATTATCCTCTTCAAACTCAATAGTTAGCTCTATGGTGTTACAGATTTTGCTAAACTGCTGTGCTAGATCTTCTAGGTTGATGAGTGGTGAGATTTTTTTCGATAGATTTTTTCAATAGAAATCGAAAAAAATCTCACCACTCATCAACCTAGAAAAAAGATATACAACTATCTATCCCCAATATTCATGAGGAATCAATATACATTAAAGAATAGCTATGAGTTTATAGAAAAAATCAAATTAATTAATCAAGACCTAGAGCAAATAACTATGGCCTCCATGGATGTTAAGGCGTTATACCTAAACACTCCTGTCGAGCTAGCCATCGAATTGATTATGCAACAACTAAGCATCAACAAAGAACTAAACTTGTCACAATTGAAAGAGCTAAAGAATACCTTATATTTCATCAAGGAAAACAACATCTTCCATTTTGAAGGAAATATATATAAACAAACACAAGGTGGCCCTATGGGATCCCCATTATCGGCATTATACGCAGAAGTGATTATGGCATACCTCGAAAAAGAAATTATTCAAAATTTACCTGAAAAACCAATACTTCATGCTCGATATGTAGACGACATTATTATAATGTCTAAACTTAACAAAGCCGAGCTACAAGATCTAGCACAGCAGTTTAGCAAAATATGTAACACCATAGAGCTAACTATTGAGTTTGAAGAGGATAATTGCCTATCCTTCCTGGACATTCAACTAAAGAAAAACAAAAATAGTTTTGAATACTCTGTGTTCAGAAAAGCAACTTACATACCTGTATTGATACCATACTCGTCGCACCATCCAGTGATACATAAAAAAAACAGCATAGTAAACTTGTACGGCGAGCGTACACACACACGTCTAACAACAGGCTAAAAAATCAAGAGCTAGAGTTTATCTCGAAAATATCACAAGAGTATGGGTACCCGAGCAAGCTAATTAATAAATGGATACATGAGAGTAAAAAGCATATGACTCAGAGTAAAGAAGGCCAAGAAGTGCACAACCAAAGGAAGATGAGAAATAAAAAATTGAAATACATTGGAGCTTTCCCATACCTGGAAGGAGTGAGTAAAGAAATCAATAGGCACTGTGCTAAATATGACTTACAACTAGGAAGCTCAGTGCACACCGTGAAAAGTATGACTGTCAACAAAAAAAACAGAGGAAAAAAAGCTAGAAGAATCAGGAACCTACGAAATTCCAATAGCACACATACCCCCAATATCGTACATTGGAAGTACGAAAAACAGATTAAAAAAAAGACTTAAACAACACATATCTAACTGGCAAAAAAAAGAAGCCAAAACTGCTTTAGTGCAATTCTGCTTGGAAAACCGGACATTCCCAAAGTTCGATGAAATTAAAATGCTAAAAAAGAATAAAAAATCGGAAAGGCAAATGAGGAGGGAAGAAGCAATATTAATCTACAAAAATAAAGCAAGGATATGTAACCAGAACGACCCTAGCACATTATCGGGCCTGTGGAAAGAACTAATAAGACAAGAAAAACAACAACAAAAGAAAAACAGGCAAAAAAAGACAAGAAAACCAGGATAGGAGAAGAAAATTAAAAAAAAAAAAAAAAAAAAAATACGGGGCAAAAAAAAGTGTTCTTAACGAAACATAGATGGCGCCAGCCGGGCTTGATAACGAAATATATCCAGGAAAGTTTTTCCGACGAATGGCAACAAGGAGTATCGGACTCCATTAGCGCAAAGTTAACCACGAACATCGGTGGTAAAGTCTCCACGCTCCTGAAGATGCCCAGAGTATGGGCGAAAATTTCGAGTATAAAGAACGGTAAAAATTGATGTTTGAATCCTAAAGCAAAGATCCAACGAGTATACCCAGCGAAAAGAGTGAGAAGTAAAGCCAGTCATCGCATACAACGGACTTTAGGACAATAACCTCAACAAAGACCGGAAAACACGTGCGTGAAATGTCCCCGTCGCTAGAAAGGAATGCCAAGGTAAGCATTATCCGCTAGTTTTTGTACAAGTTACTTTGAAATATCGCACGTAAAAGAGAATAGTACAATAATTAGAGCTATATAATAGTCAGATTAGAACTACTAAGTGGAATTTTCAAAAACTTTGAAACACGAAATTTTTGCATCAATCTTAAGAACGATCTTAATGATGAGAAGAAAAAAACCCTGTCGGGAGGGAGAGCTTGAATAATTCCCTCGGCTTGAGTAATGCTTGAGTAATGAATTTGAAAGCGTTTACCCGCAAAGGGTAAACACTTTCAAATTCATTACTCAAGCAGAGGGAATTATTCAAGCTCTCCCGCCCGACCAACAAGAGGGAGCAAAGACACACAATGTTTTTTGTGAGTAATGAATTTGAAAGCGTTTACCCGCGAAGGTTGAACGCTTTTAAATTCATTACTCAAGCAGAGGGAATTATTCAAGCTCTCCCGCCCGATGAACAAGAGGGAGCAAGACACATAATGGTTCGAGCCTTTAAAAAGGTTAAAAAACAGGATCACTTTCCTCGCCATTCCAAATAGACGGAAGAGCATCAGCAACTTAAAAATCTTAAAGCTAACCCTTCATTAGCAATAGTAGCCGCTAACAAAACGTCCCAACTTGTTATTTTGGACAAGCCTGATTATATTTCCAAGATGCATGAGGCCATTGGTAAGCTCTCCCCTCGGGTTGTTAATTCAGATCCAACACCCGCTACACTATCCGCTATTAGCAGACTTAAAAATCACTCGGCCCTTCCCCCTGAAATTTTATCGGGTTTGCTGCCTACATTTTTGGCCCCCGTGTTCCTGAACTTTTTGGGAAGGTGAAGACCCACAAAGTTGGCAACCCGATTCGCCCTTTGGTCTCGGGATACGCTAGTCCCACGAGACCCCTTGAAAGAGCTCTGTCCAAATTTCTTGCCCCCTCCTAGTGGGCTCACTTTACTCTGTACAGAGCTCGAGGCAAGCTCTTGACCGGATAAAGGCCACAAATTTGGGTAATACACCTTTCTTTTTAGTCTCTTTGGATGTGGTTTCGTTGTATCATAACGTACCTATTGCTGAGACTCACATGCTTATTCATCAAAAACTTATAAACTCTGGCTTGGCTCCCGACTTAACCGATTCTGTTATCTCCGCATTAAAACTTGCTCATCAACATACTTTCGTTTCCAGGATGTGATATATAGACAAACGGAGGGGGCCGCCATGGGCTTCCCCTGTCAGCATGTCTAGCCGAGTTTTTCCAAGGCGGAATATCGAAAATTCCGCCTTGGAGACTTGCAACTACAAGGCACTTCTATATATAAGGTAGGTTGATGGCGTTTTAGTTATTTGGCCTCATTCTTACGATGAGCTAATTGTTTTCCTGGATCATATGTCACTACAATATCCTACCATATCCTTTACAGTGGAGTGTGAAGAAAACTACACCCTGCCATATCTGGATTTCAGCTTAATACGCAATCCTGTTACCCATCAACTCAGCTTTACAGTTTATCGTAAACCAACCTCTTTGCCTGCGATGGTACCTAGGGACTCTTTTCACCCAAGTAACTATAAGTCAGCCTCAATTTCGTTTATGGTTAGACAGGCAATAGCTGATTGCTCGAATGACGCTCTCAGATGTTCTGAACTTTTAAAGATCAAAGAACTGGCCACATTTTTTGGTTTCAGTAATACTACTGTAGACTGACTCTACAATAAAAACCTGTTCTCATGGGAATGCTCCTTAATTCGTGATACCCCAAAAAGGAGGTACATAGGTTCACTCGAATACCACCCAAGTTTAACTCCGGTGTTATAGAATCTGTGCAGACATCAGGACATTGACTTTGGCTCAAAGACTCTTAATCTCTTGCATCTAATCAGGAGTGATCGTGACAAGGTGAGTGTGGAAAACATGCATGGAATTTATTCCATTCCTCTATTTCCCCATGACCCATCGCAAACTAAAAAATTATATATCGGTCCTACCAGGAGGACATTAAAGACTACAATGAATGAACACAAGTATGATCTCAAAAATGGTAAGTTAACTACGGCTTTAGCCCATTGTGTTCAGGAAGGACAGCATTATCCACAATGGAAGGAAGCAGCTATACTGCAAAAAGCAACTAATAATAATTCCTTACTGTTGTGCGAAAGTTTACATATTACAGCTAACACTACCTTTTGCTGTATTGATAATTTGCCTAGTTATATATCACAAACTTACAGATCGCTGATCTCTCATGGACAAAACTTAGTTCTGGATGCTATGAATATATGACTCTTTATGTAAATCACTCTATGCAATTGTACTGGTCACATGTTACATATTTACTTTATTTAATGCCGGTCTCCATTCCACTCTTTGTCAAACATCTGATGATGACGCCAAAGTGGTAGTCGAAAGATCTCATGTGGTCATATTATTTCATTTATTTTAACTGTAGATAAATGTTTTTAAATTGTCCATCTCTGACCATTTGTCTTCATATATCGTGCAACGATGGCTTGCTCCCCCTTTATTCATAACGCACCATGTACTTAGTGCATTGTGTAAAGAAATTCTTAAATCACTGAAACTCCAGACCCTAGTTACCGGGAGATACAAGGTGGAAGAGTCAAATGACTTGCATTAAAACTTTTCTGTGCAAGCATACCAAAAAATAAGTGAACATGAAGATCACATAGACAGAGACAGCCACTCGTATAAATGATTATAATTTATATAAACAGGCTAAAGGTACATTGCAACAACTGAAGCCAGTTGACAATTCACTGGATTGTTTGCAAAGAGATAATGCTACCATTCATGAATCCTGCCATCATACATGGCTCATGTTGTTGAAAGAAGTGTTTACAACCCCGCATCCAAGAAGTTACAAAACAAATGGATCAAGCCATGAAACCTTTCCACTTCTTGAATCCAAAAATCCATGAAACCTTTCCACTTTCTGAATCCAAAAATCCATGAAACCTTTCCACTTTCTGAATCCAAAATACCAACATTCAAAAAGAAAGCGCACATTCATGGCTAGTTAACAGGTATCCCAACAGCATTTCCCTTTTGATTGCATATGAAGCTGAGCCATTTCTTCCTACTTTCTTCACTGTATCTGGAAGAAGTATCAGTCATGTCATATGGTGGA
The DNA here is from genome assembly GCA_039090855.1 of Macrothele yani. Lineage (NCBI taxonomy): Eukaryota > Metazoa > Arthropoda > Arachnida > Araneae > Macrothelidae > Macrothele > Macrothele yani. Next base: position 68,080,901 of record CM076993.1, on the reverse strand, counting down.
CAGCAGTAGGAAAAACATTAGAACCAGAAGGATTTTCAAAAGATTGTCCACAACATATTGCTTTCCTACTTTCGTGCCCTGCAAGTTCCGCATTGATTGAAAGAATGTTTTCAAACTTTGGAGTAATACATTCAAAACTCAGAAATCGTCTTGGCACAAACACAGCATCTAAACTGGTTTTGTGTTATCAGATGTTAATAGGACCAATTGTGCTGGATTATTAACGTTTCTCTTGTACTTTGCACTAATATCTTTCTGTAGTGTTGGTAACTGTCCCCCCCTATTTTTTATGTATTAGTTTCATATTACTGTTCACTTTTTGTAGTGCAACAAATGTACATTTTTAAAAAATTAAACCCAATATTGAGCCTAATGCAAATTGTATTTCTTTAAATGTAACAGTGTGTCATCAATGGCTGTATATATTTTAAAATTTAACAAAAAACATATACTATTTGTATTAAAATGTTGGACTTATTAATCTAAAAACAATTAATATAACTGTATATGTATATATGGTTTTCAATTTCCAAATTTTTACATATGGTTATTTATATTATTGTGTATTTTTACATATTTTAACATATTTTATAATTTTTTTACATACGGTTGTCTGGCAGAGGTTTTGGACATAAGGGTTTTTACCGTCGTGTCCAAAACCTTGCCAACCCTGGTTAGCTTTTATTTTTAACGCCTTGGTTTTCTCCAGTTTTAAAAGTTGAATTTCTTTTTTAAGGAATGCAACATTTTCATGCAGCAATCTATTTTTCCTTCGTTATTTTGATACAGAAAGAACAACTGATGATATCACCTGATGTTTCATCCACTTCATAACAGAGATCCTGAGTTTCTTGCACACAAACCTTTTCGGGCTTAAACTATCCATTCGACTCAAAGCACTTTTTAAAATATCTCGTTTGCGCTTTCTGTGTCTGTTTTGCTGACAGTTCGGCAGATTCAGGATAGGCACCGCGTTTTGTTTCAGTATTTTTTTCTCCGAAAGTCCAAGTAGGCGATTTTTTAAAGCATCTTCGTAATCGGAAGAATGAAAATGTTCGCTGCAAACTCTAGCATTCGCTACATTCACAGAGTCAGACCTATAGCACTTGTTTAGCCATTTTTTCACCAAATCTGGATTTTTCAAAGGAAATGCATGGTACACAGTACACCGAGGCTGACCTTTAGTTTTTTTTGTAATGATTCTTACAAGTAGCCACAGCACAACTCGATATTGTTATCAGTATTTCAATGTAAACTAACTAAACGATTTTTCTAAGAGAAAGTTTTAAGAGCTGAATACTTATCAACATGAAGCAAAGAAAAGAATACAGCTTAAGTAGAGAGGCCCTTCACGGGAGCTTCAAGTTTCCAACCCGAGTTCCAACACAGTGACGTCAGAAACAGGTCATCTGTCACCGCTGAGGGGATCCGTGGCAGCAAAGTTTCTTCAAAGGAATGACCCAGCCCTAGTATTCTACAGCCCTGGTTTCTAAAGATCCAGACTTACAAATTTTGATAGTAGACATTGGCCATCAAGACCAAAATTGTTAGTGGCCATAAAAAAAAAAAAACTCAGTGGTCAAACTTTGAAAAAAAAATAAAATCAATTTGTATATTTCATACTAAATTATTTTTATAAAATTGCTTAGTATAATATCAGTATGTTTTATTTTGCATATTTCAGTTATAGTATTCTTAAAAGTTGAAACTGAAGTAATAAAACAATGCAGGAGAGTAGGAACATCGCGCGGGAAGGGGAGTGTGCTTACGGGAATAAATCTTTGCACCATCCGACTTCCAGTTTTGAAAATTTTCTCGCTATTTTCAAGCTGAAATACAAATATTTATGCAGTTAAATAAATATTATGTAACAATATTACTGGGCAGAGGCAACATCGCGAGAAAAAAGGAATTACGATTGCGGAAAAAATCTGAACTCCGTCGACCTTCCGTTTTCGAAATTTTCGTAAAGATGGAATTCAGTCCTCCTCCGAACATCCCCCCCAATTGTGTTCCACTGGTTCATTGATCTCGCGAATGACCAAGACAATAACGAAAAAGGCGGAGTTCCTCGAATTTGCCGAAGAATCTGATGTCTGAGATAATGGAGAAATTTTTGCGCCGTCTAACCTCCGTTTTCGCACATTGTTGCCTACAGTTACAAGCTGAAATACTTTTATACAATGAAATCATATTTAACAATAAAAATTTACACTAAGGCAACATCGGGAGAAAAAAAATTACGATTACTTTAACTCCATTCAACTACCGTTTTCCAAAGTTTTGAGACACATGAAATACTGTCTCCAAACAGAACCCCACCCACCCACCCGCAAATTGTCTTCAGTTTTACGCTGATCCTGAGAATGATCTAAATGATGACAAAAAAAGAACCGCAGAATTCTGCGAGTCGCTTAAGAATCTCGTGCATATCATAAAACAATAAGATTAAAAAAAAAATGAAAATTCGTAGAATCCGTAGTTTCGACAACGAGGTCCGTAGTCAGCCAACTAAATCCGCAGAAACTACGGACATTCCGTAGTAGTTCGCAGGTATGAAAATATTATTACAGTACAACCTCGAAAATCCGTAATCGTCTGGAGATCCGGACTATGGCAATTCAGAATTTTCCTATGGAATATGTAGGCTTTCAGTGAACCTTCATTAAAAATAATAAAAAGAAAATGCCTAACTTCTGAAGTTTTCATCGGATTTTGACGAAATTTCACACGGGAGTTTATTTTGATGTGTCTTGGTTACTGTTAAATTTGCATTCAGTTATTTAAAAAAATGAAGAATTATTTTTAAATAAAAATTTCTCCCAGTTGGACTTTTCCGACGCAGACGAGCTGTCCACCGCAACCTTGTTCCCCTACGATGAACCATCAGCCTTGGCGCATTCTTTGTGATCAAAAACCGACGCCTCGCCTTTTTTATAAACTTTTTTTTTTCTTTTCTGCTGTTCAAGCAGAATGAAAAAGGTGATGGCCGACTTCCGTACAACTCAAATTTTGTGCCATTTCGTGAGATTTCCGTACATTTGGAGTAAAAATTTTCAAAAACGTGCGAGTTCCGTACAAGTTAAAAAAAAAAAAAAATTCTGTACAATACAAGTTAAATAAAATAAATGTTTTCCCCGTACAGGTCGCCAGAATTGGCGATTTAATCAAACATTTTTAGTCGCCACGACGATGAAGTTTATCGCCAGTGGCGACCTGGCGACCGTGAGTCTGGATCTTTACTGGTTTCAGCTTGAAAATGGAGGAATAGTTTCCGAAAACGAAAATGGGACGGAGTGAAGATTTTTTCATAATTATAATTATTTTTTTTTTCCACGATGTTCCCACTGTCCTGAATTATTGTTAAATGTTATTTTCCCTCCATATATAATTGCAAAGAGAAAAACTGGACACTCATATCAGAAGAATGGTTGAATCAACCAAGTCTCAATTATGTGAACTGTACAATCTCATACATAGTATTCAAGAAGAGTTTTTTTTTTTTTTTTCAGAGCTGAAGGGAAACTTGTTCAAAAATAATAAATTAGTTGACCCTTGTAATACTAAACTTGCACATCACAATGTCTAGTGAAGGTTTATCTTTTGTGATTGAGATAGACCGCAGATTTCCTTCTGCTACAATGAAACTCTTTTTGAAGTTTGAGTGTGTAGAATCTGAATTTGTGAAGCAACACACACGAGTTTTGGTACAGTCTTTCAAAAGCCTGGCAGACCAGTTTTGTTTTGTTTTTCTTGAAAATTAATGAAGATGCAGTTATGGAATATTCAATATTCAAACATAGCTGTAAAAAATGAAGTGTATGGGCCAATGTCCAAAGTTTTCTAAGAGTTTATAAGCAACCATCTGCACACATTTCCATTAGTGTCAAAAGTTTCTTTTGCAAGTAAGTCTTGTGTTGAGCTTTAACAAATGTACCATGTGAATGTGGCTTTTGCACACAAAACAGAATTCAGTCTAAATTTAGAGATTCACTGAGCAACTAAAATCTTAATGCATGTTTCTGAAATTGGGCCAGAGAAACCCTCAGAAATAAAACAACAGCTGATCAAACCTTGCCAACTGTGGCAAGGAATGAAAGACAGACATATACACTTCACATGAATTTTATGATATCAACGTACTGCAAAACGCACAACTCTAGTTTTGTAAAATGAATCATGGTAATTTGCATTAGACTGAATGTCATAAATTTTTGATCTGATTCACCTGTTTGTTTTAAAGATCAAGTACAGCTTATATTGTTTGAAAAATTACTGTTTTCCCAGAGTTTTAATGTTATTAATACACATTCAAAACTCCCCACCTGAAATTTTCAATCCCCTCCATTTACAAACACAGGTGGGAAGATTCCCTCCCATTCACAAATTTGAATTTTAACCTCTCTCTTAAGATAACAAATCAGAACCCTCATTTTTTTAAGTTAAAAAAATATGAACTTTTCTCACATGTTTTGCATTTGTGTTTTAAAGGTCTATTCAAAATGTTCATTGCACAAAAGCATGTATCTCAAGTTTTAAGATGATTATGCTGGAATCGGTATGCAATAATATGATGATGGAATTAGTATTTGAAAAATTTAGTGATTCTGCCATGTTCCTATCCTTGAAGTTTTTACACTTTGTCACTAAACATCAGAGGCATGCACCCTGTTGCTGATTAACACAACACTTGGTTCCAATTTCTGGACCTAGAACATAATATAATCAAAGCACTGGCATTCTTCTATCCTTGCCATTCCGTAACAATAATACAAATTTCTGTGATTAGCAATGAATTGAAACATGACATGTGAGGACTGTCTTTTTTCTTGTAGTTGGAAATTCTATTCCAAATCTTTTTATTCTTAAATGTAGTTGCCCAGTCGGGCAACTATTGGGTTGTTGGAAAAGTCATGACATATTTTGGCACCCGATGGCAGTTGGGCGGTTTTGGAAGTACTAGAGGCATGCACAGCTCTGTTATCACTATGGCATTCGACAGGTGCCATTTCTAGCTGCAGTCTAAAAGGAATAATGAGCGATTTGGTTGATTTGCATAGATTTGACATCAAGTTGAAGATGGAAGGCCAAACCAAGGTACTTAGAAGGAGGAGAGGTAGGTCCATCGCAACCGCGTCGATCTTTCCGCTGCGCTGTGATGTCACGGAGGCCATAAGTGAAGCTGTAACGCGCATGGAGTCACACCGAGAAAGTGTCGTGTGCTCTGTGAATTTTCAATCGAAATAACAGAGCTAGTTTTGAGTAAATAATTTTTAAGTAGAAATTGTACAAACATCCAACTATTTTTCAAAATAGAGTAAAAAAATACTGTATATATATACTGGGAAAAAACAGGAATATGACATGAATACTGTTTGATGCTTTTTTGCTGAATACTTTTTTTTTTACCGGAAGCACACCGCAATGGCTCTTAGGAGCTGGGAAATCTACAGTTTCATTACGTCGAATCAGTCATTTACCAATTTTATAAAATTAGCAATTTGTTTTCTTTCAGGAAAAAATACTCTACAGCTTTGCTTACGTTGTTAGATCGCATCTAGGGCGCTAAAACTAATTATCTGTCTCGTGGGGCATCTTACATTTGTGTGGATCCATTTTATTTTATGAAGCACCTTTAATTCTGAGTCATTATGTTCCAGCAAAAGGTCAAATAACTGGCGAGTGATGGTTCCACACTACAGCGTGTTCTGCGATCAAATATATGATTTCGGAGAAGTTTAATTAGATGGGGCACATTGGCAAACATCCATATTTTTTTATTTTTATTTACTGGATTTAGAAAAGAAGACGATATTGTGGTTATTCCAAGCTGCCTCCAAACCTTGATATCCACCCCACCCCCCAGATCAGGTACCACTCCATGCACTAAATAACCCTATTGCTCAACGGCTCAAATTATGTCAGTTAACCATCTGCTTATCAAAGGAATAATACAGTATATGGTTGTTTCCAAGCTTTCCATAAGCCTCTCACCATAACTACTAAAACGTTACTATGCGGTCCTAAAATTTTATCTGCAGCAGCATCATAACAATATCGGCAATCAACACTCATTTCACCAAAAGATAAAACTGAAACTTTGTCAAATTCGGTTAGGTGTATAGCATCCATTTTCATCACCTTTAAAACGGGCTCAATTAAACCATCGGTAACACAAATTTACCACACCACCGTTTCAGAGAGGAAATGCTTGGAAGCAGTATGTGCATTTCATTTTTGATGAAAAGATATGCTTTTCGAGAAATAGCATGCAAAACAAGTGCTTGACTTATATTTTCTTCATTCCATTTTGCTGGTCTCTTTTTTGACCCAGGAGTTTGAATTTGCACTTCAGTGAAACAATGGTCAAGCAAATTTATGATAGCTCGCCACCTTTCACTGTTGCTCAGCAAATTTCTATTCTTACATTTGCGTTTCATAATATTAATTTCCATTTTCAGGCTTCTTTTCTCAAGACAAAAGCATTGTTTTACCCATTACCAACTGCTTTCTTACGTTTGATAAGTCTTCCCGTAGTGAATTAATTTCACTCTTCAGTTGGATATATTTTTGTTCAAACATTCGCACTTCTCACATAACGTTGACGGTGATAAATGTTGATCAGGAATGATGTCACTTTCATTGTGACCTGCGATTTGACGTTTAATTGGAGATATACACTGCCGGACAATTGCTCAGGACGGATGACAATAGCAACGATAGCAACTATAAAATGGTAGGCAGGAAAATGTGGAAATTAGCATAAGTGCGGGATACAGTAAGACGTGTTGTGCGTATGCAAATTTTGGATTGCCAAATTTGTTCGTGACGTCATAGCGCTGATAAGAGATAAAAAGGTTTTGACGCGTATTGACCGTTGTTGTTCAAACGCAAAGTTGAAAGGGAAAGAATCAATTGACGAACTTGCAATTTTCAGTATGTCTTCCCGACATCACCTAGATGATTTTACGCGTGGCCGTATTATTGGCAAGATTGAAGAAGGGCGAAAAATAACAGATGTTGCCAGGGAGTTCGACGTCAGCCACAGTGTTGTTTCAAGGCTTTGGAAATCATTGCAAACAAATGGAGAGTGTAGCAAACGTCACGAGAGGTCGTGTTCGCAGTATGACACCTGCAGAAGATCGGTACATAGTGCTATCAACAAAAACACACCGGCGCAGCACAGCTAGTGAGGTAGCAAATCAGTTTATGGCTGCTACTGGCAAGCGGATCTCCCGAAAAACTGTCGCCAGACGTTTGCATGAAGGAGGACTATACGCCCGCCGTCCTGTTGTGTGCATCCCATTGTCCAGACGTGACCGTACCGCCCGTTTGCAATGGTGCCATCAACATCGCAATTGGACTGATAACGACTGGTGTGCTGTCCTCTTCTCAGATGAGAGTAGATACAGTCTGTCGTCTGATTGTCGACAACAACTGAACTGGCGTGATAGTGGTACTGCATATTGTCCAGCAAACATACAGGAAAGGGACCGATATCCGACATGTAGTGTCATGGTATGGGTTGGCATCATGATCAATGGCCGTACGGCCCTCTGTGTGCTTCCAACTGGGACTACGACTGGCCAACGATACATTAATGATGTTCTGCTACCTCATATTCGCATGTTCCGTGGTGCTGTTGGTGATAGATTCATTTTAATGGACGACAACGCAACATGTCATCGAACAGTCGCTGTCCAGGAGTGTCTTGAGAGCGAGGATATTCAACGCCTCGTATGGCCAGCACGTTCTCCAGATCTGAATCCCATTGAAAATGTGTGGGATGCTTTGGGGAGGAGTCTTGCTGGTCGCCAATGCCCTCCAATAAACAAGGACACCCTCATCCGTGCACTGACAGAGGAATGGGATAAATTACCCCAACAGCTGCTTGATAATGTTGTGCAAAGCATGACACGACGTGTGGAATCTTGCATCGCCCTCCATGGTGGCCATATCCCGTATTGACATCTTACGCCGGAACGCCTGCGGATGCAAAGCATGACACGACGTGTGGAATCTTGCATCGCCCTCCATGGTGGCCATATCCCGTATTGACATCTTACGCCGGAACGCCTGCGGATGGTAATTGCATTTTTTTCACGTTTACGTATTCTGCACAAAATGGCCTGTTTGTCCCTTGAACACGTTCCAAAGCCTTCTGGATTTCAGAGCACAATAAATTGTCTTTCTTGTAATGTCCTGGCATTCTGACATTATTTTATTTCACTTGGCATCCAACCACACTTACTTTTTTATGCGCTATATAGCCGTTTATGATCCGTCCTTAGCAATTGTCCAGCAGTGTACTTTCAATTCGATTTAATGCTTTTTCTTCTTACCTCTCTGGTCTTAACCCGCTCACTTCGAACAGAAGTTTGCTCCTCCATCTTCTAAGGCAAATTTTTTGTAGGCACGGCATCTTTTCTCAGTCTTTTTCTGGGAGGCAAGTTCAGCAATTCATTTCTAAGATCTCGCTCTTACTTCGAGACATCAAAGTGTTCTGAACACATTCGAGCTTGCTTTGCATCGAATACATCCTTTCGACAGTATTTCGCTGCCCATTGCTTCAAGAAATCTCTCTCTGATGGGAAAACATGGTATGTAACATCTAACTTCCTTTCCTTTGAACTGTTATTATGACAAAGTGCAAAAGTGTATCCAGGTATTTTCGAGATAGTTATACACAGAAAACAAATGGAGAAAAAAAAAATGAATGAAAATGACAAAGCAGGTCTAAAATTGACAAAGAAATGCAGTGAGTAATCGACGCTTCATCACAAGCTCCGAATGCTCAAGAGATCGTTTATGGCCACTGTGACGTCACACTCCAGCTCGCCCGCCGGCGGCACGGAAACAAAGGCGATTGGACTTACCTCTCCTCTTTCTAAGTACCTTGGACCAAACTGCATTTTCGCCATATTTTAGTGTTTTACTTCCGTAAAGGGAAGAACGTGCGCCAAGCTTGTGAAAAGTTGCGTAAAGTGTACAGTGATAATGCTCTACAAGAACGTTAGTGCCAGCGGTGGTTTGCAAAATTCTGTGCTGGTGATTTTGACCTCAACGATGCTCCTCGGTCTGGGAGGCCAGAGTGATTCCATATCAACTCAACACAATTTGAAGACATTTTTTACCTCACCATCTCAGATTTTATTGAAATTTGGTACACTATATAGATTAAGAAAAATACCAAATTTTATCGTCATATATCCACCGGTTTTGCAAATACAGCTATATAAAATGTCCAAAAACACCCCAAAATTGGAAGATTGATATGTCTTTAAATTGTGATTGCAGCTCCCCTAATTAAGATAGAGAGATGGGAAAGGTATCTTTTTGTAGTATTTTTTATGCTCTTTTATTTGATGCACAACACCATAGGGTTAAGATAAAAAAAAATTCAAATTTTAAAATTAAAATTAAAATTTTGAATTTTTCAAAATGTGACGCTTCAAAAACATTTTTTTTTTTAAAACAATCTTTATGTTTGGTATTTGATTGTGTGAGTTGTAACTTGGGATGATAATGGGTGTACTTAAAAAGCTATATTCAAATTTAGCCTAACACAAGAGTTTAATGAAAAAAAAATAAATTAAAAAAACAATGTAAACTGGAAATAAATTTAGGCTAAATCTTAAAAAAGTTTCATCAATAACAATAGATATAGTATTTTTGTTATTTAAACTCATTTATTTAAACAAAGTTTTAGTTTTAATTGATTTGTTTAAAATCTGAGACTACATGGGTTTAAAAATTTTATTAATTTCATTTTTCAGAATTTGTAATAATTCACAATACAATATAAAAAAATAGACTTTAAAAATTAATTTCAATTACTGCTCAAGAAACATCAAAATAATAATAACATATGGCATTGAATTGCTTACATTTATGCAAATTAATTCCTAATCTTAAACTTAGATTGTCACTTAAAGCAAAATCTCCTAAAATTAAAAAAAAAGTTGCATCATTGTTTTGAAGTGAAATCATACCTATAGATCCTTGATATAGTCTTTAAAAGCTTCAGTAGTTTGGTGTATTTCTGTTTCAGAGAGATTGTAGAGTCTTCCTGTCGGAGTCACAGGATTTACTTTTCACAAGACGTAACTTACAGGAAGCCATAATTCATCTTGTGGTCTAGGGTAGGAAAAGGATGTAGATGGACCAGCTGGATGTAAAAAAGAGACCTTAACTTCATTCTCACTCTCTTCTTTTGCTAGAACATACGCTACCCCACCAGTTGTTTTCATAGATTATGGTTATGTAACCATTAATTTTTGTTATTTGCAGTCTGTCTTGTAAATGCTGATACTTTTTCAGTAGCTGACTCGTTTGATTCTGAGAACATCTTCACTTTTATTTTTGAATTACTCAATGGGATAAAAATAAAAGCATGAAATTTCTGGGTACCTTGTATTGTTAGAGACTTGCTTAGGCGATTTTCCCAAAAATTGGTCTGTTTCTATGTATTCTTCTTGACTTACATATGTAAAGTTTGCCACAAAAATGTTCTGAATTGCCCATTCGTACAACTGAAATGGTGTTTGAATTTGATTCTCGTAAGGTGGCTCGGGCAGCTAACCTTTTCACCGTTCCACCGACGCCATCACACGGCCCCTTCCCGTGTGCTGTTGCTGAAAAATGCCATTCAGCATCAATGTTGAAGTCATCTTAATGGAAACATAAGTTTGTAAAATTTTTCCGATTTTTGTACTGGGCTGCAGACCTAGTCAGAGAAATAGTATTTTTTTGACGCTGTTGTCACCAAACTTACTTTTCAAGAAGTTAATAAGTTTTTTTTGGAAGCAGTAGAGTGCAATTGTGTTGTACTCTAAACATTCAGAAATTACTACAAAACTTACATGTTCAGTCTTTTCTGTTTTGTAATAGATGACAAATGGGTGGACTGTGGCTTGCCCACTGGTCCAGTGATAGCTCTGGGCTTCATCTTGAAGAAGAAAACTAATTTTCGGCAAAATCACAAATGACACGAGATTCTGAGTCCTTGAGGTTTTCCTTAGTACTATTCATAAAAGAGCTTTGCTGCTTAGCAATGAAGTCATGTCTGACCAAAGCAGACAGTTTTTCGCAAAACAAATCAATAAAATCTGAAGCTGATTTTTCTAATGTCTTTAAGTTGCATCTATCAACTGTAATCCATTGGCGAAAAGTTAGTTTTTCAATCAAGTTCTCCTCAAAACCATGTTCTATTACATTTCTTACTTTCTCATTCCCAGGACAGGCGGGACACTTCCCCAAATGACAATCTATGGAAGCAGGGTTGCACAGTACTCTTGTAAGACAATGTTTGTAGATAATTGTCCATTTGTTAGTGAACCAATTCTTGCATTTTCCATCATCAGTTTTACATTTTGGTGTGTGGTGCATACACATACCGTATGAGTACCATTAAACCCTGCCAGGACACAGTTTTTTGGTCTGAGCTCTGCGAATTTGGAAAAACTGACTTTCGTGCCTGCAAACTTATCTTTGAATGACTTGTAAGCTTCTGTCGAATTACATAAAATCAGCCTCTTTGACAATTTAACTTTATCTCCGTTTTCAGTCCTAACAGAAACACAATCTTTCATTCAAGGTAAAACCCGACTAATTTCATCACTTTGGTAAAACGATCGTACTACTTTAACTACTTCAGAAGAGAGACTCTTCTTTAGTTTTGTATTAAGGCTTTCCAAAATTCCTTTCTCCTTCAGAAGTTTTTTTTTGGTTTGTCTTACCATATAATTAGGAGCATTGAACTCTTGCATGATTTTCCTAACACTCCATAACTCTGGTAAGCAAGTCAAAATCATCAACTGTTTATCTGTAGTGCAGTTAGAAAAATTACTTTTAAGATTGTCCATAAGAGAGTCATGAAGTATTTCATCCTCGTCATCAGATGACTCTTGAATATTTGTAAAAAGCTTCCGTTTCATAGCAGAACTGATTTTTTGAATTTTGGTTGAAGCATAACATTTAGATTTTAGCTTTTTCTTATTGACAGGTGATTCACCTAATTCATGGAGTGAAGTATTCAGTGTTTCAATTACTTCTGACGTAGATGCAAAATTTTCGTCCATTTTCTTATCAGCACAGGTTTCATTTGCTTCTTGACTAATTTTTAAAGTTTTCAGTTGCTTTCTGCAAGAATCACAAATTTTAGTCTGTTTTGATAAGGCATCAAAATTTTCCAACATCCAGTCTGTCACATTTCTTAGCTTTTTTTATCCCTTACTCTATGGTCACTTTTTTTAAATGGATTAAAACATTGTATTACTGCATATCTTGTACTTTCCATTGTTGATTATTTGTGCATAAAATGCAAAATTCAAATAGTAAAATAACTGCCTCCCATTACCTGTTCTTTTTATTTTTCCTAAAAAAATCCTGCACAGCTTCAATTTATAAAAGTCTAGTTTCAAAACTGAATAGGATATACTTTATTCAATTTAAAGTTTTCAACCACAAAAGTTTTCAAACACATATCACTTTCATTGCATGAAACACATATGATCACCATCAAAACCTAAAGCAGACTGAGAAACACATCTGATCACCATCAAAACCTAAAGCAGACTGAGGTCTGCAAGATGCAAGTTGCTGAGAATGCAAGTTGCTGCTTGTTGGGTCTTGTTACCAATGATTTAAACAACAGAATCAGTTTTTCAAGTCAGAACATGCAGAGTTTTGTCCAAAACAAAATGTAGCCTACAGTACAACTGCACACTCTTTTATTTTTTTATGTTGTATTGTGAATTATTACAAATTCTGAATAATGAAATTAATAAAATTTTTAAACCCATGTAGTCTCAGATTTTAAACAAATCAATTAAAAATAAAACATTGTTTAAATAAATGGTTTTAAATAACAAAAATACTATATCTATTGTTATTGATGAAACTTTTTTAAGATTTAGCCCAAATTTATTTTCAGTTTACATGTTTTTAATTTTTTTTTATTAAACTCTTGTGTTAGGCTAAATTTGAATATAGCTTTTTAAGTACACCCATTATCATCCCAAGTTACAACTAACACAATCAAAATACCAAACATATAAATTTGTTTTAAAAATTTTTCGAATTTTTTGGAGCATCACATTTAAAAAAATTCAAAATTTTAATTTTAATTCTAAAATAATTTTTTTTTAAAAAATCTTAACCTTTATTGTGTGTACATCAAATAAAAGAGCATAAAAAATACTACAAAAAGTTACCTTTCCCATCTCTATCTTAATTAGGGGAGCTGCAATCACAATTTAAAAACATATCAATCTTCCGATTTTGGGGTGTTTTTGGACATTTTATATAGCTGTATTTTCAAAACCAGCGGATATATGATGATGAAATTTGTTATTTTTCTTAATCTATATAGAGGCCACCTATGTACCAAATTTCATTAAAATCTGAGATGGTCAAGTCGCTGTGTTGAGTTGATACGGAATGACCCGCCAACCAAGGTTGATGACGATCAAATCAAGGCACTGATCGAGTCGAACCCACGTTACACGACACGAGAGATTGCAGACACATTGCACATCCATCATTCAAGCGTTCATAACCACCTGAAGAAGCTGGGATACGTTAGCAAGCTCGATGTGTAGGTTCCTCATGAACTCAAAGAAGCGCAATTGACGGCACATATAAATATCTGCGATATGCTCTTTAAATGTGAGCAAAACGATCTTTTTTGAAGCAACTGATAACTGGTGACGAAAAGTGGATTGTGTACAACAATGTGCTGCGCAAAACGGTCTTAGTCCCGGCGTGCTGCTTCGCCTCAAGGCCCATTCCATCTTAATTCAGGCAGAGAATACCAACATATGTCAGTTGACCCCCTTAGATTTGTTCCAAAAAATTACAGTAGCTACTCCTACTACAGATATAAGATATTCCAAAGGGATTTGCTCCAAAAAAATTTATATCACTTGCTGCGCCATTTTGAAATTTGGTGAAAAACGCGTTTTTTGAAAGGAATGTCAAAAACGGCATATTTTAAAAATGTTATTGCGTTTAAACTATTTGGGCGATTCAGTTCATTTTAGTTTTGTTTTGTAGCTAATGAATTGATTTTTAACTTGACATACTTTAAATATGCATGTTATAATTATTAGTAATAAAAAAATCCACTTTTTAGGTACAAAATTTTGGTTTTTCTGACATTTAACGATTTTTTTCTTACACTAAGAAAAGTTTTTTTAAATAAATAAAGATGGCAATGTGTAGTCCACCAATGGTAGTTTTACAGCAAATTTTATTTATTGCCTAACATATATATACAGTCTATACAATTCAACTTCAAAATATGCAAAAGTACGAAAATGCACTATTTTCAAGTAGCAATAACTCAAAAACCCCATTTTTTAAAAATCTTAAAACTTGACCTTATGTTGTCCTATTAGTATATTATCAATTGGTGGGGGCAGAATTGTGTGTTTTTGCCTCGTAAATTTTGAACGTTTTTTTGAAAATGACACTTCTCCAGCATTTGTGGGTCGGGTCGCAAATAGAAACGATACAAAAACGTATACAATTGTTCTTTACAATGAAATTTTAAAGCCACCATGATTTTTAAGCTCCACTGAACACTTTTATAAGTAAACTTAAGTTACTCATTTAGAAAAAAATAATGAAAAAAGAACAAAAAGAAAAACATAGAAAATGTGGAAAACTGAGAACTCATTTAAATGTTTGTCTTTTTACAATTTTCTGATTTCTGTAACACTAAAACAAATAATCGTAAACAACTCCATGTTAGCTGAGATCTATAAACATTATACTAAAATAATTACAGAGTAAGTTTACATAAAGTTCAGACACTGCAGATCTGTTGGATCTGGTTCAGCTCCTTGGTATCGAAAATGTGGAGTCGAGCGGATTGTCCGCTGGGAGTGGGTTCCTTCACCTTTAACACTACATTGTTTAATGGCACTGCACATACATCCTCTCTCTTTCCACATTCCTCTGGCCATTGGAACCCTTTAGCTGGGCCATGGGGATGCATAAAATGACACAGTAATGTCTTCGAGCTCTAGAGATATGCTCTTTATCTGTCCCATCCACCAATAATCATTATATACACACCCAACAAATTGACCTACTATGAAATCCTCAAATAGTACCTGTTTTTTACTTGGCTTGTTATTTCTACTTTCTGCACATTATGTTTAATTGTTCTTGCCATATAAGCTTCATTATTTTGCACCAACCAATAATGCTGAGATTGTAATCCTACTACAGGTTTTACAGTGATCCATTCTTTTTCTTTACAAGACTTGAATTTTTGAACAACTTCACTTTTGAGGTGTAGTATTTTCGTATTACGTATAAGATTTGAAATTGTACAAACAAATGAAGCTGCGTCTCTTATGGCTTCCACAGATTCTTTTTGTAGATTAAATCTTGTAGCATAGTGCTTGCATATGCCACCTATACCATCGCATGCACTCTTACCATGCCCAGTAGCTGAAAATATCCACTTTCTTTCTATAGTTGGATTACCCTTAGACAACTCATGAAGTTGATATCGATTTTTGAAATGTGCGGCAGCTCCATCTGAAACGTAAACTACTGAGGTCTTAGTTTCCAATGGATACGATTTTGAAATGTCATTTTTCATAAGACCTATGGCACAGAGAGCATGAGCTGTGTCATGGGTTATATCATCAGACACTACTGCAAAACTTTCTTTCACTTGACCAATTTGTGCAACACATGTAAACAATGAGATTTGTACATTTTGCCAGTGATAGCTTTGTATCTCATCAGGCAATATAACTGACCAGTTCTCTGCAAAATCAAAATGTAAAACACACACAGAACTCCCTTTCGCAGAGATTTTAGCTTTGGCTATTCCTTCTCTCTGGATTTTTCGGATATAATTATGAGGAATTGCTTTATTAATCCAATGTCTAGCATCTTCGAGGAACCTTTCAGTAGGTACAGTTTTCTTTATAAGGTCATTACGTTCCCAAATAGCATATGTAACTTCTTCTTCATTCAACAAGCCAAGAGTATCAGCTGTCAGTGCATCTGTACCGAGACAGTCACCACACATTTGGAGCCAACAATCTTCATTGTCTGTTTTGTTACACAAACACTTGAGTAAAAGAGCCTCTTCAGTATACTTTTCATTAGTTACATTTTGGAGAGCTATGCTTATTAGTGTAAGATTACTACAGTAAATGCAAGTACAAACTGCTTGTATAGGTTGAATTTTCACCCACTTTGGACATAGTGAATAAAATTTTGAAAGTCCAATTTTTATTCCTTCGTTTTCCTTTTTCAATATACTGTATGTCTCTTTGATTGATCTTGTCATAAATCTTTTTGCCTTTTTAACTTTCTCACCATTACCATCTTTAACACATATAACATCTTTTTTGTTTGGACTCTCTCTTGTGCAGTCTTTGCTGTCATCTAGGTAGTATGACAAAGCAAATTGCCTTAGTATCTGCAGACAATGGATGTCCACTGTAGGGATCAGGTTTAGCATAAATTCCTTTTTCTTTTTTAACACTACGTGACTTATCTATGATGTACTTTGATACTGAAGGTAACTTTGCCTCCAGTTGCGTTTTAGTAAAAGTATGTGGTAACAGTGTCAACAATTGCACTTGAAATGTCATCATTGACACTATGCACTTCTAATTTCTTCACAGATGCAGTTACTAGTACTTCCTCTAATTTCAACTTTTTTCTTTTTACATAACTTTGCCTCCTCTCAGGCCTAACTTGTGAAGGGGATTTCAATGGCGACATATTTACATCAAGAATGTTAATACTTTTGTTGACAGCATTTACAATCTCCTCACTTGCAATAAAAGGTTCATCAGATGAAATTTCTTGTTCAGGTTCATTTGTAAGTTCCCCCAATTTTTTTTATAAAAAACAACACAATTACTACACAAACTGTCATTACTTTTTACAATAACAGACCTACCTACAATCCTTTGAATTGAATCAGCTAAATCACCACCACCACATAACCTCACACTCTTACTTTTGTATACAGTTTTTTTGTGTCTTCTAATATAGTCCACACACTTAATTCGTTCAGAACTATGATAATCTGACATTAAATAGGCCTATTCAGCAAAAATGTAAAAAACATATCTGAGAAATCACAAACACATATCAAGTGTTACTCTTCCAAACAAAAGAACAGACTGCACAGTAGTTATAGCACAGGTGGGTGTGGCCATGGAGGGGAGGGGCTAGTGAGACAGATGATTCGCTGTGCAGTGAGCAAACACTGGTCATGCATGTGCATGTATGATCCTGTTGATTCAGCATTGCACAGGTGTAGAACAAGCTTATTTGATGTTTAAGCATTAAGACTAGGTCAGTTCATTTAACAACTGTAACTTTATTACAGAATTTATTATATAATAATTAAAATTATTTTATATTTTTTATTTACTAGATTAATATTTTAAATATTTTTACTTTGAGTATTATAATTAGTCTACTAGCCTATATTTTAACTTTCAGAGCTAATTTAAAACAAAACTTTGTAGTGTTTTTCTGCGACCTGTAAATGCTGGAGAAGTGTCATTTTCAAAAAAACATTCAAAATTTACGAGGCAAAAACACAATTCTGCCCCCACCAATTGATAATATACTAATAGGACAACATAAGGTCAAGTTTTAAGATTTTTAAAAAATGGGGTTTTTGAGTTATTGCTACTTGAAAATAGTGCATTTTCGTACTTTTGCATATTTTGAAGTTGAATTGTATAGACTGTATATATGTTAGGCAATAAATAAAATTTGCTGTAAAACTGCCATTGGTGGACTACACATTGCCATCTTTATTTATTTAAAAAAACTTTTCTTAGTGTAAGAAAAAAATTGTTAAATGTCAGAAAAACCAAAATTTTGTACCTAAAAAGTGGATTTTTTTTAATTACTAATAATTATAACATGCATATTTAAAGTATGTCAAGTTAAAAATCAATTCATTAGCTACAAAACAAAACAAAAATGAACTGAATCGCCCAAATAGTTTAAACGCAATAACATTTTTAAAATATGCCGTGCTGCCCCGGTGGCACAGTGGTCTAAGGCACTTGCCTCTGATCATTCGTCCGTAAGGGGTCCGGGTTCGAATCCCGGTCAGGCATGGATGTTGTGTTTGTCTTACAGCACTGGTTCTCTCCCTTCCCTGGAACCAGTGACCCTAAATTAGGGACGGGCGACTGCTTATAGCCCATTGAGTTGCTCATGGTGGTCATTAAACCTCCAATAAAAAAAAAAATGCCGTTTTTGACATTCCTTTCAAAAAACGCATTTTTCACCAAATTTCAAAATGGCGCAGCAAGTGATATAAATTTTTTTGGAGCAAATCCATTTGGAATATCTTATATCTGTAGTAGGAGTAGCTACTGTAATTTTTTGGAACAAATCTAAGGGGGTCAACTGACATGCTCTGCCTGAATTGAGATGGAATGGGCCTCAAACGACATCCAAAGCAGACATTCATCAGCGGTTGTGGTCTCGGTGTGGTGGGATTATAAAGGTGTCGTGTTTTTCGAGCTCCTACCACGGAACCAAACAATCAGTTCCAACGTGTACTGTCGGCAATTGGACAGTTTGAACGAATCCATCATCCAGAAACGTCCGGAGCTCGTTCATCGTGTTGTGTTCCATCACGACAACGCGAGACCACACACAAGTTTGATCACTCGCCAAAAATTATTGGAGTTTGGGTGGGATGTGTTGCCACACTCAGCATACTCGCCTGACCTTGCGCCGTCAGACTTCCACTTGTTTTGCTCTCTTCAACAGTCCTTGCATGGTATAACGTTCAATTCAAATGAGGCTGTAAATCTGCACCTTGTACAGTTTTTCGTCACGAAAGACGGGTCCTTCTATGAACGAGGCATTCTGCTGCTCACTGAAAGATGGCGAAAGGTTACGAACAAAACAAGCATTATATCATTGATTGATCTTTGTTCTTTCTATCAATAAATGACCTTTGCAAAACATGGCTAAAATACGTTATGACTTTTCCGACAACCCAATACATTTTTTATTTACCTGCCCAGGCCAATAATTTACATGCCCTGGGCATCTCAGGCATGCTAGTTTTCAAGCCCTGTAAATATATATATATATATTTAAAAATATATATATTGCATTTATAGAAATGTTAAGAAAAATCTTATAAAGTTCAGGGAAAAATTTCTGCCCAAAATATTAAAATTTATGGAAAGTACAGCATTTTTTCTTGAAGCTTGCAATTTCTAAGAAAATGGCTTAGCATTTCTGGCATATACACACCATGGTTCGTACGTGGTCTGGAAATCTTGGAAAAGTCCTGGAATTTCATTTTGTTCTGGAAAAGTCCTGGAAATATCCTAAAATTCTGTTACATGTCCTGGAATTTTATCCATTGCCTTTTTGTCCCTGTGCGGTGTTTTGTATTTAAGGATTTTTCTACTGACATAACATATGTTTGACAAATTTCCCTCCCTGCCCCCTGCAAAAAGAGTGGGGGGGCCCTGTTGGTTTTCTTGTCTGTTAGGAGGACTGAAACTGCGTTATTAGCATCTTTTGTGTCGTGCTTATGTTATCACTTTGTCCGGCCGTGGAGACCATATCTCTGCAATTCTTAGTTCGATTTGTAAAATTCCTTTTGTATTGGGAAGCTTAAAATGCGAGAATGATGATCCATGCGTTCTGAGTTTTTTCCGATGTACAACTTTGCTGCTAGAGGACGTGAATTGAGATCGAATTGGGTTTAAAATGCATTTTCTTTCATATATTTGCTTCTAAAATGGGAAATGAAATGGCAATGGGCTGGACATACTGCCAGAAGGACAGATCATCGATGGACAGCCGAAATTTTAGATTGGATTCCAAGGGACAGGAAAAGACCCAGAAGAAGACCACATGGGAGATGGGTGGATGAAATTCGAAAGTATGCAGGGGTGACATGGAGGAGACTGGCACAAGACAGACCGTTGTGGAGGAAACTTGGGGAGACCTTCGTCCAGCAGTTGATTGATAATGGTTGACAATGATGATGATGATGATTTGCTTCTAAATATCCAATTGAAAAAATAATTTTTCTTTCGATGACATTTATATCTAAGACTATTTTAGTTACAGTTCCTTTTTCAAATAATGCATAAATTTTCAGCTAGGGGGCGTAATGGTAAATCGCAGTTTTCACAATATATCCGCTTCTAAAAGTTCAATTAAAAAAAATTTCTGCATTGGATACAGCTCTTGAGGCTGCAGGGTTGGCATGTTTTTGCTACAGTGAAAAAAACCACGGTAAAAACCTTCCTGGCAAAAATACGTTTTTGCCAATTTTTGCCACCTGTGCAAAAAAAAAAAAAAAAAAAAAAAAAAAAAAAAAAAAAAAAAATTCAATAATTGTTGTTACGTTTGTTTTGTAAATACTAAATATTTAGAAAAATGCTCATCTAAACAAATATTCAAGAATATTTTTTTTTACTGCTAAACTGAGGATGCCGTACAGATCTCCTGTCTGGATTCATTGAAACTGGTTCTGTCTGTGTTTTCTACTCCCAATTGACAAGGAAGCTGACACTAAAAGATAATGCCTCAGAGGGAATTGAGAGTTGAGACAGGGGATTAATAGCAGGCAGAACCAGTTTTAGCTGGTGGTGGTCAAGGCTAGAAGTTTCTTCTGCTAAATGAGGTGACACAAAGAATTGGAAGCTGTTGTATGTCAGTATAGTGCTAGTTAACCCTGCCTTTTTAGTTGTGTGTTCTGACTTGCTAAATTTATATAATGTTTAAAGGTGTAAGAAAAAAAGATCCTGTATGGGGGCAGTTTCAAGAATTAGAAATTAATGGAAAACAGACTGCCAAATGCAAAAAGTGTGGCAATATACAGAGCAACAAAGCAGCAAGAATAAAAACACATGTGAGCCAGTGCTTCAACTTCAATTGCCATTAATAGAGATAATGACATTCAGCATTTGACAACAGAACTGAATGAGCCTGCTGCTAAGAAGGCAAATATTTTGCAAGACAACTTAAATAAATTTGTAGTGAAGACACCAAGTAATGAAAAGGTTAAAATTGATATTTTGATTGCAAAACTATTTTGTGGGTGCAACATACCATTTGCTATTGAAAAAGAAGCATTCAAAAACTTAATCCATGCATTACGACCTGGGTAAAAACCTCTCATTCGGAAAGATCTTTCAAGTGAACTGCTAAATGATGTTTACACTGAATTGGGACAACAAATGAAAGAAAATTTTAAAGATAAGCAAGGTACTTTGATAATTGATGGCTGGAGCAATATTCACATCAAGCCTATAACAGCTGCGTGTGTTCAAGTTGGAAAATCTTCATGTGTTGTGGATGTTGAAAATTCGGGGACAACCAAAAAGACTGCTGAATATTTAGTTGAAAAGGTCAATGGAATCATTGCTAAAGTGGAAAATGTGTACCAGTGTAAAATAAAAAGTATTGTTTCAGATAATGCCAAAAATATGGAAAAGATGAGAACAGGAATAGCACAAAAAAGTGCACTGGTTGGATACGGCTGTTCAGCTCATCATCTAAACCTTTTGGGGGAAGATATAACTCCTTCAAATGTGTTGAAGCATGTTGTTGAAATCCAGAAATATTTTCGAAACCATCATGCTCCAGAAGCTTGGCTTAAAGAGTGTGCTGATTCTGCAAGACCTCAGTTACCATGAAACACTAAGTGGAATAGTCGGGTTAGTTGCCTGGAATCGTTTGTACGCAACCACAGTGCCTACACAACAATTTCTAATGATCACAATGACATAATGGACCAAAATATAGTGCATAATATACAATATTTCAATCTTTATCGTCAAGTCAAAGATCTGCTTCTGCAATTTAATCCTGTAGCAGATGCTTTAAATATTTTACAAGGTGATTCTGCTGCAATAGCTGATGCTTGTAGCTTATGGTGTTCCCTGCTAAGAAATGTCTTACGTCCTCACTATGCTATAATTGAGAAAAGGTTAAAGCTATTCAACCATGCCACTTGGCTTCATACTTACTACATCCAAAATATAGAGGTGAATATCTCAGCAATGAGCAAAAAGAAATTGCAAGAAAATGGCTGGAAGATATAAATTCTGAGTTTCTGCCTTATGCTTTAAAATTTGATTTAAAAGATAGGCTATTCCCTTCAATATACTTTTCAGAAAATGTGATAATTTCACTGATTGCTGAAAAATGGTGGAACAGTGTATCAGGTGCCTGTGATATATCAAAGGACTTTTGTGATTTTGTAGCTCACCTTCAAATTTGTCCTGCGAGTTCAGCTGCAATTGAAAGGACTTTTTCGAACTTTGCGTTTATTCATTCAAATATTCGAAACAGACTTGGTGTGGAAACAGCAACAAAACTGTTGTTTTGTTTTGACATTCTTCAAAAACAAAAACAAGTATAGCATTTTTTGTACATTCTCAGTGAGGTAAAAATTATTAAAACAGATAACATGAATTCCTTCTCTTTTATTTCTTAAGTTTTTCATCTGTTTTTTTATTTAAAGACATTTTTTCCAATTTTTCGTGCTTTCTACCAGTTTTTGCCACAATTTTTGCTGGCAAAATGACCAAACCCTGCTTGAGGGGAAATGTTTTGCATATAATTTCTTATTTTTGGTACAGATTGGTTTGGCCACCAGGGGTCGTAAATGTTTATTTTTGCTTCTGAAGTATTTGCAACAAAATCTGAGCTGGAAACTCGATTAAAAAAGTTCCTCCATGAACTGATACTGCTCAGCTCGGAAGACTTTTTGAAAATACCCCCTGCTTAAAATAGTGCATAATTTTTCCACCAGGTGGTGTACAGGTATATATCTTATTTTTGTCCATATCTATGTTTCTAGGAGTCCAATTTGAAAAATTATTTCTTTGTTGGAGAACATTTTTCGGTGCAAAATGTTTCTCATATAATTCGTTGTTTGAAAAGTCAGTGTTACTTAACCATTCAAAAGTTTACGTGCCTACAATTACTTTAATGAGAGTAATAAGAACCTTACCTTTGCTAGAAGGTCTGTTCTCATTTGAAAAATATACATTTCTCTGCACGTTTTCCCCTTTTTGAGTTCTACAGTTGGTTTAGGCTTCTGGTGCAGTGGTTTTATGTTGTCATCAGCTCCTTCTTTATTTGACAGAATGAGTAATTCTTTTATCCATACTGCGGCAATAATATGTGGTCTAAGAACCTCTATTTGACTTAAAAAACCTATTATCTCACTGACATTTATATAACCCTAACCTGTAGTTTAATTGACTTATAAATAAAACTTCCTATTCCGTAAAACCTCATGTGTGAACATTCACTAACATAAACTAACTTCTTATTTACAAACACCAAAAACATCTAACTAAAAAATTAAAACTACTATACAAATAGTTACACAAACTCATCTCATTGCCCTCTATACCATTCTTTCATTCCTCAGAACAAATTTCTTCCTCATTCATACACCACACCTCTGCCATTCCCAACGTAGATTGCCTCTAGCAACTTTCTACCCAGCCAGGGTCGTCTTCAGGAGGCTCTTAGGTGGTATCTGCCCTGCTCTCACAGTGCGAGTGAGTGAGAGAAGCGATTATCAGCGTCGGCCCATCTCCTACGTCATGTTGAAAACTTTGCCACCATGGCTCCATCTGTTAGGAACTTTAGTTAATATTTTATTTTCTTCTGCAGTATTTTTTTTTGTTCTATTTTTATTAATTCTTTCCATTTTTCGTTAATTTTCGGGAAACAAAGTACTGACAGTCAGAGATATGATGATTAATAATACAGAAAATAGTAGTATCTTGGAAAAAGCTGGTGTTTATGAAATACCTATAACAGGCATCCCGCCAATATCGTACATAGGGAGTACTAAAAACCAATTGAAACATCGCCTGCAGCAACACATAAAAAATTGGCCAAAAAAAGAAGCTAAAATGGCATTGATACAGTATTGCTTAGACAATAAAAGATACCCGAAATTTGAAGACATCAAAATAATTAAATCATGTAACAATGAAAGACATTTGTGCATTACAGAATCTGTGCCGATAGAAAAACATAGGGATCGAGTATGTAATCATATGACCCAAATATACTTAACGAAAAATGGAAAGAATTAATAAAAATAGAACAAAAAAAAAATAAATACTGCAGAAGAAAATAAAATATTAACTAAAGTTCCTAACAGATGGAGCCACGGTGGCAAAGTTTTCAATATGACGTAGGAGATGGGCTGATGCTGATAATCACTTCTCTCACTCACTCGCACTGTGATAGCAGGGCAGATACCACCTAAGAGCCTCCTGAAGACGACCCTGGCTGGGTAGAAAGTTGCTAGAGGCAATCTACGTTGGGAATGGCAGAGGTGTGGTGTATGAATGAGGAAGAAATTTGTTCTGAGGAATGAAAGAATGGTATAGAGGGCAATGAGATGAGTTTGTGTAAATAATTGTGTAGTAGTTTTTAATTTTTTAGTTAGATGGTTTTGGTGTTTGTAAATAAGAAGTTAGTTTATGTTAGTGAATGTTCACGCATGAGGTTTTATGGAATAGTAAGTTTTATAATTCAATTAAACTACAGGTTAGGGTTATATAAACGTCAGTGAGATAATAGGTTTTTTAAGTCAAATAGAGGTTCTTAGACCACGTATCATTGCCGCAGTATCAATAAAAGAATTGCTCATTCTGTCAAATAAAGAAGGAGCTGAAGACAACATAAAACCGCCACACTAGAAGCCCAAACCAACTGTAGAACTCAAAAAGGGGAAAAAAACGTGCAGAGAAATGTATATTTTTCAAATGAGAACAGATCTTCTAGCAAAGGTCTGTTCTCATTTGAAAAATATACTTATTACTCTCATTAAAGTTTCTCATATAATTTCAAATATTTCTTAACGCACAAGTGTGCCACTAGAGGGTGTAAGTTCTCATTTCTGTTTATAGCCATATCTGCTTGACTAAAAACCCGACTGAAAAATATTCTCTTTCGATCAGATACTACTATGAAAACTCCTTGTGTGTATTTTCTTCCCAAAAGACGGCCGCGGGTGGCTTTGTGATCAACGTCGTGACTGCCACGGAGAAGACTTCGGGTTCGATCCCAGGCAGGTACGAATGCTGGAACCACTAAATATCCGCCGTGCATTGGATGGACATGTTAAGCCGTCGGGCCTCGGGTGCTGGCCCCCTGATAATAAATAAGGGAGTCTTCCTCCCCATTTCTACTTCACTTCTGTGTCACATTCCTATCAGCACTCTAGCCCAAATCTCCTAGCTTCCTATTTCTAAGAGTTGTTTAAGACATGGAGTGAGACACTCCCTTCCTAAAATCCTCTACATATGATCTGATCTTCCCGAAATAATGTTCAATCTCGCCACTAGGGGGCGCAAAAATTTAATCAATTTTTTTTAATATCTGTACCTCTATATGTCCGATTTAAAAAATCTTTTAACACCAGATACCACCTTATGGGACACTTTAGCTTTGTATTTGAGAAGGTTTGTGGTTCACAATTCTGCCGCTAGGTGGTGTTTGTGTTTCTGTTTGCAGCATATCTCTGCCTCTAAAAACCCTTTTGAGAATTTTTTTATTGTATGCCATTCGCATAGATGCCAACTAGTACGGATTTTCCGTAATTTTACGGATTTTTGGTTGCTGTTACGGAAGTACGGAAACACCGCTGAAATTACGGAAAATCGCCATTTGATTTAATTTTCTGAGATAGAAAGCAAATTTTCATCAACTTAAAAATTTTTGTTGCTTCTTCAAGTTTTTCTGGAGGAAAAAAATTAAATGCTACATTCAGGGCTGCCAGACCTGCGCTAATTGCGCCAGCCGTGCCAAAACGTTGTTCTTGCGCCATTCTGCTAAAAAAATCGTCATTTCGCCGAAATCTGCGCCAATTTTGCGCCAAAAGTCAAAATTTACCGGTCATCGATATTTTAGCGTTATCTTACGACATTCGAAATCGATTCAGCGGTGAATTCGTACGTTAGATTCTTCCGCGGATTTGCGGAAGTCCCCTCCGGTTTTTTTCCCCCGAGATTGATGCAAAAGTGAAGAAATTTTCGGGATATTAGTTGGGGGGGGGGTCGTATTCCGTCTAGGGACGTTGTTTTGTCTTTGTAAACTTTCGGAAACGGAAGTTAAACGAAGTGCAAATTTTTCCCGTAATCGCATTTTTTTCTCGCGCGATGTTGCTTCTGTTCAGTACTGTTAAATACAATTTCATTGCATAATTTCAGCTTGAAATTGTAGGCAACGATTTCCGAAAACGGAAGTTACGCCGCCCGAAAATTTCCCCGTAATCTTCGGCGACGAGATTCTCACGCTGATTTGAGGAATTCCGTCTTTTTTTGTTATCATTTGAACCATGTACGAAATCGATGCATAACTGAACCTTAAATTTTGGGAGGATTGGTGGCGGCAGCGGGGTGGGGGGGTGTCGTTTTCTCCGTCGGAGGACGGAATTTCATCCTTCGAAAACGGAAAGTAGGCGGAGATAAGATTTCTCTGGTAATCGTAATTTTTTTTTTTTCTCGCGATGTTTCCTCTACCCAGTATTGTTAGATATCATTTTATTCCATAAATATTTGTATTTCAGCTTGAAAATGTTGGATAAATTTCCGAAAACTGAAGGCTTGAAAAACCGTTATTTCAAGCCATGTTTCCCGATTCAGCGATCACAAAAAAATATTCGTGTGTCAAGAACCAAGGCTACTGCACTAATTCAGCACATGGCCAGTGTTTCTACAAGTAACATCGCATCTGAAGTAAAAAAAAAATCCTTTTTCTCTATCTACGGACGGAAGTAATGATGCTCAAGCAAAAATAAACTGTATCCCATTACAATAACATATTTTGACGAAAAAATAGTGAAAAATTCAACTGTTTTGTTATCATTGGTTGAATCAAGTAATAATACAGGTGAAGGAATATTCAATGTTTTGAACAATGAGTTTGTTAAAAAAAATATCTCATGGAGCAACTGTGTGTCATTTTCCTGTGACAATGCTAACACATAGGTCAAGTAAAAGGTGTTGTTTCTCACATAAAGAAGTTTCAGCCTGCAATCATAGTGCAGCGATGTTCATGCCATTTAGTAAATTTAGCTGCACAGAAATCTGCTACTCAACTGAAAGGATTTAATGTTGAGCAGTTTCTGATACAGTT
The DNA here is from genome assembly GCA_039090855.1 of Macrothele yani. NCBI lineage: Eukaryota > Metazoa > Arthropoda > Arachnida > Araneae > Macrothelidae > Macrothele > Macrothele yani. The sequence goes on along the minus strand of CM076993.1, from coordinate 68,053,736 downwards.
GTATTTTTTTTTTTTTTTTTTTTTGGAGAAAAGTTCAAAGAGGAAACAATCTAAAACTGAGTCAAGCTGTTTGTGGTACTAAATCACACAAAATTCTAAAGCATATCAATACTCGCTGGTTATCACTTTTGGAATCCATTGACAGAATTTTAGAACAGTGAGAGGCTCTAGAACATTATTTTAGTGACAATGAAGAAGCTAATTCACAGTATAAGAACCTTGCAAGTATGATTGGAAATCCTTCATCTAAACTTTATTGTCTTATTTTATCTGCTACTCTTCCTTTGTTTACATCTGTTAACGTGTTCTTGCAGCAGGAAGCTCCGCTTGTGCATGTATTAAAAAGAAAACTTCATAGTCTGTTATCTGAATTGCTTGTACGATTTATCAAGCCATCGGCATTTGATGTGACAGCAACATCTCTTGCAGATGGAAATTTTGAAAGAATGAGAAATCAAAAAGAAAACTGTGATCTCGTAATTGGGTCAAAAGCGAGATCTTATATAGACACAACTGCAGATCTGAGTGAAGACACAGTGGCTACTTTTTATTCTGAGGTAAGGGAATTTTACAAGGCAGGCTGCAATTACATTTTAAGAAAATTTCCACTTAATGATGAATTTCTGAGTCATGCTGAAATTGCAGATGTAGCATTAAGGCAAAGTGTTTCTTTTGCATCAGTCCAATATATGTGTTCCCTGTTTCCAGTTTTGAAACCAGATGAATCTGACAAGGTGGAATCTGAATTTACTCACTACCAGTTTGAAAATTTTAACTGTGCTGTTACTTCTGGGAGAATGGATGAAGTGTGGCACAGAATTTCTTTAATGAAAGTGGCCAGTTAAAGTATGAATCATTAAGCAAAATTATGAAAGTGGTTTTAATAGTCCCTCATAGCAATGCAAGTACAGAAAGAATTTTCAGTATTGTGAAAAAAAACCCCATGAATGATTCAGACCTAATTTAAGTAGTCATGTGCTGTCTTCTTTATTAGTAGAAAAAATAAACAGCAATCCACACAGTGAACTATGCTATCAGAAGAAGTTTTTGCAAATTGAACTAAGGAAGGCCAAAATGGCAACTACAGCCAGTTTATCATAATAATTTGGCAACATTTCAAGGAATAATTTTTCTTCATGTCTGGAGGTAATTTATTATATTTTCCTGGTAGACAGTATTTTAAATTTTCTCACTAGCAAATTATTTTTATTGTATTATTATTATTATTATTATTATTTTTTGTTAATAGTTCTGACAGGTTAAAATTTGTTGCAGTGTTAAATACCCAAATTTGCCGCTGTAGACTGGATTACTGAAAATTACTGAAAAAAAAAAAAATGTTACTGAAAATTACTGAAAAATGAACATGTTGGTTACTGAAAACTACTTTTAGAGGTTGGTATCTATGCATTCGCTACAATAAAGATGGAGAGTGAATAAGATTTTTGCTACAATAAGATCATCTTCAAATAATGTACAACTTTCCCCCTAGGCAATTGTAAAGATAAAAACATTTTTCTTGCTTTCTATGCTTCTGGGAGATGTATTTGAAAAGTTCTTTTTCCTTAGCAATAGCATAGCTTTTGCTATGAAGAATACTTTTTGCTTGTTTTCAACTTTTCCATTATGCAAAATTCTTCCTCTAAAAGGCATAGAGTTATATCCTGTTTCCTTCTATATCTCTTCTGTTAACTGTTCGATTTGAAAATCGTTTTGTTTCTAATACCTTCCTTCTGCTATGGGAAACGTTTTTTGCCCCATTTGTTAATTTTCGTAACATACTTTTTAGCCACTGGTAGAAATAAGTAGCTGATATTGTATAAGTAGCTGATTTTTTTTTTTTTGTGGGTTGTTTTGACCTATACTGAAATTTGCTAATGAATGCTGTATATAAAAATTTGCCACCAAATCAGATTGCTTTCTGATATCAGAAACTTAAAAATCTTGTTGTTTCGTAATGTTTTCTGAGCTAAGTATTCACTTTGCATCTTCTATAATTAGTTTTCTAATCATGCCCAGTTAAATTGCCTTGATTACTAATGAATGCAGTTGTACACAGCCCTTGGATTTAAGGTTTTCCTGTTGTTCTCTTTCATTTCACATTGGAAATTTTTGTGCATACTTTGTTTGCTGGCGAGCACAAATTTAAAACATAGCTACAGCATTCAATATTATGTTGAAAATTCCTTCCCTAAATAAAATGTAACACAAATACTTGCTCCCATGATCGTGTGTTTAAGAAATAACAATCCCTTTGGTTCTTTGAAAAATTCCCAAATATTTCAGCTTTCCTTACCCTTAAATTTTCAATGTAAGCATTTCAAGAGTAATGCCACATACCTATATATTTTTGAGTTTGATGTTGTTGTTTTTTTGTTCTGTAATTTGCTTCAATAATTGAACTAAAGCCAAAGTAGAAAAATAAATTCTTCTCAAAATCAGTGTAGTGCACTCACTGTATATGAAAGTTTAGTAGATATTAAACCTGATCACATTTTCAGTGACAATTTTGGTATTTCATTATGTATCTGTGATTGAAAGTTTCTGATTAGCTAGAGCAGACATCATTTTTAACATTCTGCATTCTGTATCAAGTTTGCCCAAGCACGTAGGAAGTTGTTTGTTGTAGGTTACAGGTTGAACAGACCTATGGTTTCACTATATTTTAAGTAAGAGTGTTTGGACCCTATGTCCTGGAAAAGTCCTTGAATTTTGTGATTGAAAAAGCATATCAACCATTATACACACACTACATGTAGCACTAAAAGGGCTCAAACCTCCATGTTTCCAAAGCCGTTACATAAAAAAAGCATCGAACTTTCATTACTGATGTTTGAAACTAGTAAAGGATATTATCTGTGTAAAGTAAATGAATTTCGTTTTCTTGCATTCTTTTAAAGAGGAAGGGAATATCATATTTTTATGTCGTGAATTGGCTGTTTTGGTCGATGTTTCATTGACGAAATAGACTTCTTTTCCTTGATTTTACAGGAACCAATACAACAAAAAAACATTGAGGTTTTCACCAACACATCGAGCATTTTAACAGATATTATTGGTTTTTCGATTTAAATTGGTGAGTAATCACTGTTATATTGAGCAGATATTTTACCCACCGATGTGCCCATTTACTGCTGCAAATAGAAAAATACGAATTCATCGGCTTATTAGCAAAAACATCAAAACATCGAGGTTTTCACTGATGCACGGTAAATTTCAGCCGATACTATAGATGTTTTTGGGAATGAGTAAACCCAGAGGAAGAAAAAGATATTTACGAAATGGTTTTTATTTTGCAATTAGTGGCTTCTTTTTATGTTTAGATAAAGTCTTTCATGTAAGTAATAGCAGTTACCTTAAAGTCCCTGTTAATCCCCCCCTCTTTTTTTTTATGCTGGAGACTTCTTTTTGGCCACTAAGATTTGTAAACTTACCAGCAGAGTTTGCAGAATTTTTTTTTAAAGGAGTATTTTTACTCCTTTGAAAAAATTAAGGAGTAATTTTTAAAAGTTGGGAGTATTTTAGAAAAATGAACAGATGAAATAAAATACTTATGAAAATGCTAGGCAATTACGAAAAATCAATCCAGATTTTTTCATATAAAAAACTATTTCATTACCACTCAATGTATTTAGAATTTGCATCCGTTTTGTTTGTTTTTAGAAATAAATATATTCGTATTTTAAAACAATAACATTAAATTTTATTATGCTTTGTAATGACCACATGGAACAACAGCAATGTGTTCATGAAGTGAAAACGTTGCACTTTAGAGGATAGGCATCTGAAAATATCTAATAAACTTCTCAGCAAGTTCCACAGCCACATTTGTTTTTCTGCAGCTGCACAGCATCCACTGCTTACATTTTCATTTTGCTGATATCTTTGTTTCCCTTCCCGTTTCTTTATTGTCATTTTTTAAAATGCTGTTGGATGACAATTTTATTTATCATGAATGCATTTATGATAAATAAGATTTCACTATTTTAGATAAAAAACGAATAGTGTTAACTTTGAAAATGTAAATACTTTTGAACACCATGCATCAGTTCTTTAAAATTTTTCAGCTTCATCACTTTCGTTTTCGGACTCCCCCTCCCCCCGTTTATCAAGCTGAATGAAATGCAAACTTTTTTGTGGGGAATATTTAAAAATACAGGATACATGTTCTGATCATCATTGGGGGAAAAAAATTACAGTTATGGGGAAATCTTTGCTACGTCCGATTTCTGTTTTTGGACATTTTCCCTTCATTTTTAAGTTAAAATACAAATATTTACGAAATAAAATGATATTTAACAACAATACTTGGCAGAGGAAACATCACGTGAAAAATAAAATGACGATTACGGGAGAAATCTTCACTGCGTCTAACTTCCGGTTTTGAAAGATGAAACTTCTGCTTTCGAAAGTTTCAGGCAAAAAACATCCTGCATCACTACCAATTGCTTCAAAATTTCTGTTCAGTTATGCATCAATCTTGAGGATAACCCAAATTATGACGGAAAAGGAGAAATTCCTTGAAGCCATCGCACTCTCATTCCTAAAGATTAGAGGAAAATTTTTTTCGCCGTTGAATTTCCATTTTTGGAAATTTTCCCTCCATTTTCAAACTGAAATACAAATATTTATGGAATAAAATGATATATAGCCACAATACTGGACAGACGCAACATTGCAAGACAACAAAAATAGGATTACGGAAAAAATATTTTTTTCGTTTACTTTCGTTTCTGGAAGAGGAAATGCCATCCCGATGCGCATTTTTACGAATTGGTAAAATTCTTGGATGCGTAGTTTTACGTGTTGAGAAAAATTTCCTGAATTATATTTTTGCATGTCAAGAAAAATTCTCGATGCGTACACACACATACACACACACAGTATTTACGTGCTGAGAAAATTCTGATGCATATTTTTGTACGCGGCGAAAAAATTTTTCGATGCATATATTTACGCGTCGGTAAAATTTCGATGCGTACTAGACACATAATTACGTATTATGGCGAATTCTGGGTACCAGCCAGCCCCCCATTCCCCCCACCAACTTTTTGGACTCACTGGCCACTTAGCTGAAATTCCAATCTGCACCTATGTGGGTAAGTAGTTATTCACATTCATTCTAATGGCCACTAAATGTGCCTTTTTTTTTTTTTTTTTTTTTTTGTAGCTATCATTGATGACATGTATGTTCATTCATAGGTCCAGCACTTCCAAAAGAAGAGCTGATGGTCATGACAGTGGCTGAAATTGTTCAGGAACTTATTAGAGCACACAGGGAAAATGCCAGTGTGAATTTGAATAGGTAAGGTGTTTTAAATATTGTCGTTATATGTACATTTATGTGTGTCGGCTTTTAAAATAATATTTTAATGAAAAAGATGGAAGATTGTAGACAGAGAAATTTGCACAAAGCAGCAGCTAAATAAATGTAAGTGCACTTGTTTGACATTATTAGAATGTGATGGCTTAAGATTTGGTAGAAGTCCTGTAACTTATTCTTTCATTTCGCTTACCACTGTGAGTATGTATCAGAATCGAATAACCTTTGTACTGAGAACAATAACTGTTCTTGAAATGTATTTAATTTGAAATCAAATTCATTACCTATCACTTTTCTGCTAGCAACTATTTAGTTCTGGATTAAATACATATCACCCACAGGGTTTGAAAAATACCATGTCTGAGATGCTCCGGGGCATGTAAATTACTGGCCTGGGCAGGAAATATATAGTTGCCTAGTCCAGGCAACTAAATTTAAAAATAAAGCTTATAATAGGATTTCCTATTACAAGAAAAAATGACAGTCGTCACGTAATGTGTTTCATTTCACTGCTAATCACTGGAAGTTGTATTATTGGTACGGAGTGCCTAGGACAGAACAATATCAGTTCTTTAATTATATTATGCTCTAGGTCCAGAAATTGGAACCATATGCAGTTTTGTTGCAATTGACAGGAACCATATGCAGTTTTGTTGCAGCGACAGGATGCATGCCTCTGCTGGAACTAGCCTCCGCTGTTTAGTGACAAAGGACGAAAACTTTGACGAAAGGAACATGGCAGAATCACTAAACTTCTCAAATACCAATTTCATCATCATGTCATTTCGTACCACTTCAAAAATTATTTGATTTTTTTTTTTTTTTTTTTTTGCGGGTATCATTTTAAAACATGAGATACACGCTTTTGTGCATTGAACATTTTGAATCATCATCATCATCATTGTCAACCATTATCAATCCACTGCTGGACGAAGGTCTCCCCAAGTTTCCTCCACAACGGTCTGTCTTGTGCCAGTCTCCTCCATGTCACCCCTGCATACTTTCGAATTTCATCCACCCATCTCTCATGTGGTCTTCTTCTGGGTCTTTTCCTGTCCCTTGGAATCCAATCTAAAATTTCGGCTGTCCATCGATGATCTGTCCTTCTGGCAGTATGTCCAGCCCATTGCCATTTCAGGGATTTAACTCTGATCATGATGTCTTCCACTCTTGTCATTTTTCGGATCCACGAGTTCCTCTTCTTATCTCTCCTGGTTACACCAAGTATGCACCTCTCCATGATCCTTTGAGTTGTCTGCAGCCTTTGTATGTCTCTTTTAGTTAAGGTCCACGTCTCTGCATCATACGTAAGCACTGGAAGGATGCATTGATCAAACACTTTTCTTTTAAGACATAATGGCATATTGCTCTTGAAAATTATGCTGTTTCTTCCAAAAGCTATCCAGGCAAGTTTTGTACGCCGATTAATTTCTTCATCAATGTGACCCTCACTTGATATCTGCTGTCCAAGATAAACGTACGTGTCTGTTATCTCCAACTTTTCTCCATCAATCGATAAATCTTCATTTCTTGTAAAAGCATTGAACATCACTTTTGTCTTCTGAAAGTTCATTTTTAATCCCACTTCTTTACTCTTGTCAGCAAGTTCCTGGATCATACTCTGCAGCTCTGATGGGGTAGTTGCAAAAATGACTACGTCATCAGCAAAACGAAGGTGGGTTAGATAATCTCCATTAATCTTTATCCCCTTGTTTTCCCAGCTCAGCGACTGAAAAACACCCTCCAAAGTGGAATTAAAGAGCTTCGGAGATATGGTGTCACCTTGTCTCACTCCCTTTCCAATCTTTACGTGTGTTGTATTTTCAAACAGCCTAATCTTTGCACTTGCATTTTCATAGATGTTATTAATAATATTAATGTATGCATCTTCAATACCGCAGGTTTTCAGAGCCATTGTAACTGCTGATGGTTTCACCGAATCAAAGGCTTTTTCATAATCGATAAAAGCCATGCACAATGGAAGTTCATATTCCCTCGCTCTTTCAATTAGTTCTCTCAGCACGTGGATATGATCTATTGTGCTGTAGCCACTCCTGAATCCAGCTTGTTCTCTCGGTTGAGCCATGTCCAGTGTTACCTTCAAGCGGTGTGAAAGAACTTTAGTGAAGATTTTATAAACTACTGATAGGAGGCTGATAGGTCTGTAGTTTCCAAGATCCTCAATGTCACCTTTCTTATGTAGCAGGATCATTGTAGCGGTGTTCCAATCCTCAGGAATCTTTCCTTCATTAAGGCATCGAGTGAAAATTTGGGCGAGTACTGTTTCGATTTCTCCACTTGCTTCTTGTATGATGTCTACAGTAATTCCATCTTCTCCTGGAGCTTTTCCCCGCTTCATGTTCTTGATTGCATGTGCAACTTCTGCTGGAAGGACTGGAGGAACTCTGGTACTGGTATCTTTCATGATGTCTGGAGTGCATGTATAATCCCTTTCATATAATTTGGAGTAGAAATCTTTCACTCTTGTCAAAATTTCGCCTCTATTTCTTGTTACAGAACCATCTTCTTTTCTCAGTGCCATAATCTGTTTTCTTCCCTTACTGAGATGTCCCTTTGCTATCTTTAGGCTTTGGTTGTTTTCAATTGCTTTCCTCACTAGTTCACAGTTGAATTTTCTTACGTCTTCAGTGATACTTTTTCTTACTGTCTTGCATAGCTCTATATATTCCACTTTGGAAGTCACATCTTCTTTAGTTGTCCTCATCTCTCTTCTTTTTTGCATCAACATTTTCGTTTTTCCTGATAATTTATTTACATGCAACTTGTTCTTAGACCCAGCTAATTTTGTCGCTGTTTCCATAACAGCTTTGGTTACTTTTCTGTTAACTTCAGAGATGTCCACTTCTTCCGATGTTAGGCCTTCTAAAGCAGAGAACCTGTTCTTCAGTTCCAACTTGAAGGTATTATGGTGTTTTTTAAGGTTGGTTATGTCAATAGATTTTGTTTGTCTTATGAGCTTGCCACGTTCAAGTTTAGTGTTGAGGTGCATCTTGCATCTCACCAATCTATGGTCACTACCTGTGTTGAACTTGTTTAGCACACTGCAGTCTTCTATGACGAATTTTTTGTTACACATAATAAAATCAATTTCACTTGTCGTGCCATTTGGATGTCTCCATGTCCATTTCCTGTGTGGCTTTTTCTTGAAGAAGGAGTTCAAGATGAAAAACCCTTCTGCCTCTGCAAACTCAACGAGAGTATTTCCACGCTGGTTTCTGTTGCCGTGACCGAATTTACCTACTGAAGTTTCATTCTGTTGCCGTTGCCCTATTTTTGCATTGAAATCTCCCATAATTATTTTCAAGTGCTGCTTACCTTTATTATTTAGATGACAAATTTCCTCATAAAATTCTTCAATTTCTTCTTCAGGATGACTTGTGGTGGGTGCATAAGTTTGAATAATCTGAGCCTGGTATCTTTTCGAGAGTTGGATAACAAGTCGTGCAGCTCTGTCAGAGGAACTTTCAACTTCTACAACTTTATCCTTCAGTTTCTTGTTTATTATAAATCCAACACCACTAGTTCTGCCAGTATCTGTCCCACGATAGTAGAAGAGATGTCCACTTTTCAGTTCGATGAGATCTTCTCCTTCTCTCCTTACCTCACTTAGCCCCACGATGTCCCACTTGATCCCTTGTAGTTCCTCTTCCAATTCAAGAAGCCTTGAATCAGAAGATAGGGAGCGTCCATTGTACGTAGCCAAGGTCAGCATCAGATGGCAGCCTAGTCCGGTCCTCCGGGGATTCTTAGCACCCTCTGCCTTCATGTCGCACTGGCCGCTGCCTTGGCCAGGTACATTCCAGCTGCCGGAGACTGAGGGCCAAGATTTAAGTTGTGGAATCATTTTGGAGGGGTTTGGCCATAACTCACCACGCTGGCCAAGCGGGTTGGTGAGTGTGGGATAGAATTTCCTCTAATCCCGATGGTATAGTTATACCGCTATTGGCGGTCGTCAGAGCCCCTTTAGTGGGAACAGGATGCACCACGAGAAGGCGGGGTTGACATTTGTCAAGGAGAGGCTGTGATGTTACGTATCACCTGACCTTACATCCCACATTTTGAATACAGACCCTTAAATTAAAATGTAAATGCAAAACATGTAAATAAAGTCCACATACATATCTTTGACTTAAGAAAAATGAGGGTACTGATTTGTTATCTGAAAAGATAAATTTTCCTGTGCATCCAGCTTTTACTACCTGGGCACGTAAATAATTTCTGCACATACCCAGCTGGGCAGGTAACTTTTCAGATATTTTTCAAGCCCTGACCCATTGGAGAAGGGTGATAGGTACTTAATTTAACTCAAACAGGAATGCATTCACTCACTGAACTTCAGGGAAGATGTGTGGAATCAGCTGGGTGTATCACCCAGTGTCCTACCCACATCCTCATGACGTAAAGTGTAAGCATAGAAGGTCTAAAGGGGAGGGCTTCAAACCAGCTGTTGAACTGAAGAAAAAAAATTAGCAGTCACGCCATTCGCCACAGGGTGACTAGATAAAACAAAGTGGACAGTAAAAAAGTTGCTATGCTAGCCTTGCTTGAAATTTGCCCTTCTGCACGGATTGGTGGTCAAATTATTTTTCGTTACTCAAGAATTTGTTTGCATTTTTTTAAAACTCTCCTGTTAAGTAATTAGGAGACACATTTTTTATCATCCATCTCACATGTGGGGAGTAACAGTGCTTTGCTCAGTAAATAAGTGGGTGTGATGTATTTATAGATTTACTCTTGAAGAAAGGGGGAGGTGATTTTTTTCTCATTGAAGTTGGGGCACAAAGTAACGATAATGGATACCCCTCAGCTATTTAGATGGAACTCTAACATCACAAATTGACATCAACAGCTGGCTTTTTAAAGTCAAGTTTCTCTGAAAATGCATGGTTTCCCATTGTATAGTTCCTGCTTATCAACAGACAAAAAGAGCAAAAAAATTGAAATTCGAAATCGGAACCTCAACCTTCTTCTCATGGGTGGGTCGTGTTTCTTTTGCACAGTGTGCATGCAGTGGCATTTTTAGAAGCATTTTGCTTAATTTTTTTTTTTTTTTTTTTTTCTCTGCTCCTTAATACAGCAAATGTTACTAAGGATTCGGAAAACATGTTTTAAGAGTTGAATGTCAAAAAATAATAACCGCAATGTTCACTCCTCTGTGATAACAATTTAATGGGTCATGGGTCATCCCACGTCAAATCAACGCAAAAAAAAAGGTTTTAACACCCATGGTCTCCGATTTTTTTTTGATGAAACTTGGTATAACCAATCCCTCCAAGGGGATAAGTAACCCCATAAAATTTTTTCCCTCTAGCACTTCTGGTTTTAATTTTACAGCCCTTGAAACTTTTGGGGAATTCTCGTTGTTTACCATTTCCGAGGCCTTCTACTCAAGCTACACTTGCTTACCAAAAAAATTCCATCTCACTCAGAAATCATTCAATCTCTTTGAAATTTCACAGCCTTGTCAATGAAAGCATGAAGATATCAGAAAAAAATATGTTAACACTCTAAATATTTGCTGTACTCCACTAAAAATTAATAAACTATTTACAGCAGTTTCATAAGACTGATCTTAAACAGGTGCAAGCATGTTAGTACACACTGACTTTCTGTTGGAAAGTGCAGTGATAGAAAGTTTGTGCCGAACTGCGCCAATTTCATTATCTTGTGCCAAACTGCTATAAATTACAAAAATTTTTAATGTTTGCGCCCAACTGCTCCGAAACGGCAACTCACTCAGAAACAGCAACTCACTCAGAAATTGCATGTGGCTTTGTGCTTGTAAAAAATTCGGTGCAAACGTTTTAATTCTTTCCACTCGACTGTCGGGTGACACCTGACATTACAAAATCGCCGAATAGCTCTCCCGCCACTCCGACGGCGCCCCTATAGCTCGCATGTAGTGGTTCGCAAGACGTTTCTTTTTCACCAAATAAAGAAAAAGAAACGTCATCTGCGTGTCGGGTGTCACCCGCCATGCTGATCAAGCCTTTATGGCCAGCATGTCGGCGCTTGCGAGGAATTTGGTTTTCACCGAATAGCTCGCATGTTATCCGCGACGCCTATGATGACGCCTCTGTAGCTCGAATGTAGGCGCTCGCGAGGAATTTCTTTTTCGCCGAATAGGTCGGGTGCCAACCACCACGTCTATGACGCCTCCATAGCTCGTATGTCGGGGCTTGCGAGACATTTCTTTTTCGCCGAATAGCTTGCGTGTCAGGTGTCATCCGTTTGCTCATTACGTCTCTATAGCTCGTGGGTCGGGGCTTGCGAGACATTCCTTTTTCACCGGATAAAGAAAAAAACTGTCATCTGCGTTGTCGGGTGTCACCCGCCATGCCGATGATGCATCCATGGCTCGCATGTCGCCGCTCGCGAGGAATTTCGTTTTCACCTAATAGCTCGCTTGTCATCCGCGACGCCTCTATAGCTCGGATGTTGCCGCTCGCGAGGAATTTCTTTTTCGCCAAATAGGTCGGGTGTCAACCGTCACGTCTATAGACGCCTCTATAGCTCGTATGTTGGGGCTTCTTGCTAGACATTTCTTTTTCGCCGAATAGCTTGCGTGTCGGGTGTCATCCACAGCGCTCATTACGCCTCTATAGCTCGTGGGTCGGGGCTTGCGAGACGTTTCTTTTTCACCGGATAAAGAAAAAGAAACGTAATCTGCGTTGTTGGGTGTCGCCTGCCATGGCGATGACACGCCTCCATGGCTCGCAGTTGCGCTCACGAGGAATTTCGTTTTCACCGAATAGCTCGCATGTTATCTGCGACGCCTATGACGCCTCTATAACTCGTATGTCGGGGCTTGTGAGAAATTTCTTTTTCGCCGAAAATGTCGGGTGTCACCCTCCATGCCAATGCTGCCTCTATATCTCGCATGTTGGCGCTCGCAAGACATTTCTTTTTCCCCGAATAGCTTGTGTGTTGGGTGTCATCAGCCGCTTTCGTTACGCCTCTATAGCTCGTGGGTCGGGGCTTGCGAGACATTTCTCTTTTTCGCGGAATATCGCACGTGTTGGGTGGCACCATCCATGCCGATGACACCTCAATAGCTCGCATGTTGGTAATCGTGAGACATTTATTTTTCGTCGAATAGGTCAGTGGTCACTTGCCACGCCAATGACGCCCCTATAGCTCTCAGGTCGGAGCTCGCGATACGTTTCTTTTTCGCCGGATAAAGAAAAAGAAATATCGGCGTGTCGTGTGCTACCCGTTGTGCTGATGACGCCTCTACGGCTCGAATGTCGGCGCTCGCGAGGAATTTCCTTTTTACCGAATAGCTTGCGTGTCGGGTGTTATCTGCCATGTCTATGACGCCTCTATAGCTCGGATGTCGGAGCTCGGGAGGAATTTAGTTTTCGCCGAATAGGTCGGGTGTCATCCGCCACGTCTACGACGCCTCTATAGCTCTCATGTCGACACTCGCGAGACATTTCTTTTTTGCCGAATAGGTCGGGTGTCAGCCGCCACGCTGATGATGCCTCTATAGCTCGTATGTTGGGGCTGGCGAGCTAAAGCTGAACTTTCACTGCTAAGCTGTGGCTTCTACTGCAGAAAAAAAAAAAAGCTAGTTCTGTATGAGTATGGGTGAAAAGTTATTTGAGTGGAAAGGGTTAATTAATTTAGATTAAAATGAAACAAAACGTAGCAGTGAAACAGCTATGACAACAGAAAGAACGAAGTCAGATAAAACTTATCGTCAAGTGTATCGCGGTATGTATAGTAAAGAATGGCCTTTTTATGAAGCATCTAAAGTTTTGCTGAATCACATTTTATAAGTCGTGTGGCTGTGATTTTAGCCTGTCGCAAAGCGGCCGCGATTATTGTAGGTGTCATGCGGAGAGCAAGAAGCGCAAAGATCATGTCAAAAGATTAAATGGAGATGTGAGTAAAATTAATGTAACCAAAAAACTTCTGACAGCTGATAAAGAATCCTGGAAAAAATATCAAGAGCAGATTAGTGCTGGAAAAATGCAGCAAAACAAGCAAAAAAGAGAAGAAATGGAATGTTCACAAGGTGATTTGAAATGGGAAGAAGCTGAACATTTGCAGCAGTTGGATTCCCTCTTATAAAATGCTAAACAATGCTGAGATGAACTTTGAATGTGGCATAAAAAAAAAAAAAGACATGAGTGCAATAGAAAGTGGACAGATACTATTAAAAGAAGCAAAAAAAAAAAAAAAGAAACATTGCTAACTATCTTAAAAAATTAGAAAAGAATAGAAGTGAGCAATTAAATATTGAGAAAAGGAGCGAAAAAGTAAACATTTTTTGTAAAATAAATGATTAATAATAGAATTCTGCTATGGTTACAAATTATTTGATTTATTTGAAAACTAAAATGTTTGCATATGTGTATGTGTATTTCAATGCAAGATGTTTTAAATTTGAGTAGGGTGCATCTATTTCCAAAACATTTTCTGCTTAAGAGTTTGTTCTATCTACTAATAGTTTACTTGCTCTAAAAAATGTTTTCTTACACCAAAAATGTATTTTATCTGCTCCAAAAATGCATTTTGTTGCTTCAAAAATGTGTTTCACCTGCTCCAAAAACACATTTTGCTGCTCCAAAAATGTATTTTACCTGCTCCAAAAATGGTTTTGCAACTTTCCATCACTGAAAGTGTGTTGAAAGAGTTATTGACCAGTGGGAGCCTTTAGTAAGTTTTTTTAAAGAAGAAGCAATGCAAAAAAAATTAAATTTCTTCATTGTCGTTTTATTCGATCCCTACCATTAAAAGGTCACGAAATATGCCAGATGATAAAATAAATAAATAAATACATCACTCTTTCCATGTTCCAGAAACACATAGCAACCAAAAAATTGTTTTCAGCCACCGTGGAAAGAGCAATGTATATATTTATTTATTTACTGACGCTACGTATTTGGAGGATTTTCACCATATGCCAGATGGGCCTAGTGGAAATACTGAGGGACCTGTTACTTCTCAGCAAATTTGTAAGGTAAAACCTAAATGTTAAAAATACTTAACAAAATCTTAAAAGAAAATTAGACATTATTCAGCACGAAAATGCTAAGAAACAGAATCGGTTCAACAACCCAATTTCTCGGGAAGAAATATTTTATTTCTTAACAACAAACATTAACAATTTTGTATGTTTCTTTCATACATGTGCCGTTTTTTGAAAAAAAACCAAAGATTCTCCAGTCTGCAACACCACATATTTGCGTTTTAAGGTCACTTCATTTATTTAAAGAAATGCTCGTGAAGTTCATTGAACCTTCTATTATGAAATCATCTGAAACATATCTTAAAGTTAACTATCATGAACTTTAAAAATCAGAAGGATGATTCAGATTTTCTAATTGGACATACAACTTCCCAATTTGTTTCTGACTTGAAGAAGACAGATGATAAGAGTGCATTTTATTCACATGAGGAAATATTGTACTTCAGCTTGTGATTACATGCGTAATAAATTTCCTTATAATTCTGAGATACTTTTGCATGTTGAAGTTGCACAGATTTCAAAAATTGAAAATCTTCTTTTTCCAGCTTAAAATTATTTGCTGATAAGTTCCCTGTTTTCCTATTTCTGAATGACAATGAAAGAGTAGATGATGCTATGAATGCATTACAGGCAGAATTCAGTGAATTTCAGATTTATGAAGTTCCTGATAACACAATGAAAGAAGATTGCATTGATATGCAGTGGGGGTCAAAGTTGCCCAGATCAGAAATGAAGTTGGTCAGCCAAAATTTAAGAAACTTTCACAGTTCATGTTGTCAATCCTCACAATTCCCCACAATAATGTAGAGTGCAAAATGAGTTTTTAGTCATGTGAGGAAAGTAAGGACTGATTTCAGGTCTTCAATGTCTAATGAAACTTTGGAAAAACTTTTAATAACAAAATTTAGACAAAGTAAAAGATGTTATGAAACTGTATCTGATGAAAAATTTGTAAAAGGAAAATCTTGTTCAACAGCATTTGTAAAAAAGAGTTAAAATATGTCCATAAGGTAAAATGTTAAAGTAAAATTTTAATTAGCCTTTTTTTAAATTATGGTGTAAACTTCAAAATTATTGAAAACATCGTGAGTTTTTCCTGCGTCAAAATTCTACAGATTTTCAGCCATTCAGAGTTAGCAGCTCCGGGAATGAGGCAGAATGCTTAGTATACTGATTGGTTTTGAAGAGACTGATAGAAATAGAAAATCATGCACTTCATTAGAAAAATTTCTTAGAAAATACCGAGTCACTCTTTTTCACTACTATGGAAGATATTAAAAGCGTGAGCAATATGATCAGAAAACATGAAAACTAATAATATAGAGAAATGAAGGGGAAAAACAAACAAAAAAGGGAAAGTGAAGGGAAAAAAACAAACAAAAAATGAAATTAAAGAAATACACAGCTTGGTAAGAAAAAATTAAATTACCAAAATTATGGAGCATTCTCATCCGTGCTAAAACAATTTTCGGGTGGCAGGTGGTAAGAAGACGCCCAAAATATATTGAAGAAATGTATCGATATTAAAAACATCCGATAAACATTTCCAAAATGAATGTTTAATTTTGAAATAAGCAATCCAAGAATGAATACTAGAATCTTGAAACATGAATATAAATTTTCTACTAACATTATTTCACAGAGATTTTCTATTTCTGTAGCATATTAGATGTTTCCCCTACTGCATAGTGGAACAGCAATTTCCATAGTCACTATGGGGAGTTGGAAGTACTTGAAATGTCTGCGGTGTTAACAAACAGGGAAAAAGATGACATTATTAAAATTAAAAAAAAAAAAAAATTCCCAACACTTGGTTTGAAAACTGGACATAATCCGATTAAATCAGGACACTTAACAGCTTTGCATATGCTCTGAAGGTCACTACTATCTTCTCACTACTGTGAAGATTTATCAGTGGTTTTTACACTATTTGATAAGACAGCACAGGAGATTACTAGTAACTTTTGGCTACACTTTAGACTTGGAGCATTCTCATCCGTGCTAAAACAATTTTCGGGTGGCAGATGGTAAGAAGACGCCCAAAATATATTGAAGAAATGTATCGATATTAAAAACATCCGATAAACATTTCCAAAATGAATGTTTAATTTTGAAATAAGCAATCCAAGAATGAATATTAGAATCTTGAAACATGAATATAAATTTTCTACTAACATTATTTCACAGAGATTTTCTATTTCTGTAGCATATTAGATGTTTCCCCTACTGCATAGTGGAACAGCAATTTCCATAGTCACTATGGGGAGTTGGAAGTACTTGAAATGTCTGCGGTGTTAACAAACAGGAAAAAAGATGACATTATTAAAATTAAAAAAAAAAAAAAATTCCCAACACTTGGTTTGAAAACTGGACATAATCCGATTAAATCAGGACACTTAACAGCTTTGCATATGCTCTGAAGGTCACTACTATCTTCTCACTACTGTGAAGATTTATCAGTGGTTTTTACACTATTTGATAAGACAGCACAGGAGATTACTAGTAACTTTTGGCTACACTTTAGACTTCGGACCCCGCCGTCTGCTGCAGCTATCGTGCCAATGGAATGCAGGAAGAAACGTTTCGTGATAGGTGGCGCTGCAGCTGCGTCTGCATTTTCTACCGTGCTGTGTGTGTTACGTAATCTCTGTTTGCTGAGTGCGTGAATCCCGTATACTTACTTCTGTTCGCCCTGTTCTAAGCGATATGTGGCTTGTGTTTTTTTCAGCGTGAGGGTTTCTTCGACAAAGTTGGGAAGGATGAAGAAACATGCATTGCATAGTCATTTAGTGTGATCGGAAAGGATTGCTTCCAACTGAACAAAAATGTTTCGCAGGTCATCCTATGAGTTTGCGAGTGAATATGTGTCATCGTTTAGGACAATTCAAGTGTAGGAAGAATCACGTTACAGGGGAAAAGTCAGCAGTGTTCCCGTTTACTTGGGACGTGGTTTGAAGCTGCTTGTATTCCTCTTGATAAGGTGATGACTCTTTTATTGTTTTGCCAAAGGATTGTCCTGTGATGATGCAATTGTCCTGTGATGATCTTCCCAGGGTGGGGTTTCCACATCCTCTACGAAAGTTAGTGACTATTATCAGTCTTGAAGAGAACTAGTCGTAGAGTTTATGGTAGCTTACAAACAAGACGGATGATGCAATTGAGGAGTTTTCCCAGTGTGGGGTTTCCACATCCTCTGCCACAGTCAGTGACTATTATCAGTCTTGCAGAGAACTAGTCGAAGAATTTATGGTAGATTATGAACAAGACGAAGGACAGCTTGGAGGCCCTAGTGTCATTGTGGAAGTGGATGAGGCGAAGGTTGGGAGCGGAAGTATAATCGTGGTCGTCTCGTTGAGGGCACCTGGATCCTTGGCATCTTTGAACGAGATTCGAAATGATTCAGGGTTGAGATCTGCCCACAGAATAACCGCTCTGTTCACACATTGCTGCCGCTCATCCAGAAACATGTTCAACCTGGAACTACTGTAATGACGGATCAGTGGGCTGCATACCGCAATCTCCCATCCTGTGGTTTCCAACATCTGTCAGTAAACCACTCACTCAATTTTGTCGATCCGACTACTGGGGCACATACGCAAGGTGTTGAGAGCAATTGCCGGCCCCTCAAACGCACATTATCAGTCTAATGGAATTCACAAAGACCACTTGGCAGACCACATTCTGGAATATTTATTCTGACGAAATTGTAGTCTTTCCTCTGAACATTGTTTTAAGGTGGTGATTCTTTCATCAAACAGTTCTTCCCTATCATAATATTTGCCCTTTTTAGATATCAATAACCAGAAAAATGCATATATTTACGTGCAATTCATTAATGATATACCATAAAACAACCATTCACTTACCCGAAAGACCTTGGTCTTTTTTTTATCTTGTAACACTTCAAGCACGTCAATTATGACGTGCTTGAATTCGTCAATTATGACGTGCTTGAATTCGTCAATTATGACGTGCTTTTGAAGTGTTACAAGATAAAAAAATGACCAGGATCTTTCGGGTAAGTGAATGGTTGTTTTTATGGTATATCAGTTCTTCCCTAGTACGTAATGTTTTCCACTTAAATATTCGTACTAGATAGACAGGTTCTCAATGAAGAAGAAACACTTCTTTTCCGTCGTTATAAATATTTGACAACACCATATTACGAAATAAACCCTTTCCTTTCAAAAATACCCCCGCCGCATATTTCGCGTCCCTAGCACTCCTCCTGCACAACACAGACTCAGATTACGCAATGCACGCAGCGAAGGAGCAAAAAAATGCCGACGCAGCTGCAGCGCCACCTATCACAAAACGTTTCTCCCGGCATTCCGGCAGCGCTTTAGCTGAAGCAGACGATGGGGGCCAAAGATTAAAGTTCATCCTAACTTTTTTTTTTCCCTGTCTAATGGTTGGTTATTATTGCAGGTGTGTAAAACAAGGTGACCAGGTAACTTGGAGAAACCAATCTTGTCATTTGGATTTACGCTCTTGTAGTTTGTGTACAGTTCTCTGATATTTCACAAGACCAGTCTCTTTTGTTTCAAAACCTTTCTACCTTCATTGTCTCGAACAGAAATAGTCTTTTGCTCCAGGGCAAACCCTGCTGTTCTCATCATCTGTATAAAACTGTACGACTTTCCGAGTTATCTCAGTACTAAAAATCCTTTTTGCAAGCTTGGAAATGTCAGGTAGGATATCAAATTTTTTCAAGTTTTTTAGTTTTCTTTACAATGTATTCTGTGCAAGTAAATTCTTCACAGATATGAGCAGTAGACCAGCTTTGTGGTAGTAGACTGATTATTTGTATTTTGTCTTTGTTATTAGCTGTAGTAAACTTCTTTCAATTTTCTTATCAGAGCATCATACTCATCCTCTTCATTTAACTCATTCATGTCATTGTCCCCAGATAACTCTCCGTTCTCAAATGTAAGTGCCAATTTTCTCCTAGCTGCATGTGCTATGATCCTTTCAGATTTTACCACTATGGCCTGTGCTTTTTATTTTGATGGCAATTTCTGAATGCAAATTGGAGAGATATGCAGGAGTCAGCAGGCCGTATTGATTTCTTTCACCTTTTGAATTGCAGGCCTAAAATCATTGCCATCATAATTTGCATTGCTTTGTTGTTTTCAGTTACTTTTTTGTTCAGAGCAAGAACACATGAAGGACAAAGAGCTTTCCCTGGTATTAAAAACACAAAACTGTTGTAGTGTTCTCTCATTTCAGTTATTATTCTCAGAGAACCTGGTACTCTGGTCTTCCTTTTTTTATTTTTAGCTGAATTTTCGTGGATTTTTAGTGGGTCACAACAACTATTTCTATAAAGGTGCTCAAATTTCAGTAAATTTTTTTTTTTTTTTATGATACTCACAAATAGAGGTGATCTCTGACCATGTCATGAGCTTTAGAAGGTTTTGGTCCTCTTCACTAAGCTCTGTAAGTTGTAGCACCTGCTTAAGTACTTGACAATAACTTAACTTATGACAAGGCTCTTTGCACCACAATCCAACAGCACACTCCATATTAATTAAATGAATTCAGTTTAAGAATGAAACATTAAGAACACAGTCTAAAAGCCTAAACAGGAAGATCTGAGTCAAAAAGTAATCTAATAATATAAATAAAACAACAACAAAGTTTACTTTCACACTTTAAATTAACATGAAAACTATGAAGCTTACAGAACACACCATTAGCATGTTCACTCCACAAAGACAAGCAGCAGATTGCAGCTGATTTGTGGCTAACTCTGAATGTACAGGTTAAGACACTTTCCAACAAGTAGTCTGAGTATGCTGATTTCTGCTGGCTGTCAATTAAGCTAGGAACAGGCATGTTCAGACAGGATTTACCTGTCTGAACCTTGCTGTTTGCATTGTCTAAACATGTCCAGTGTTTATAATAATTTTGCTCCATCACATGTAGCTTTAGATATTGGGTCATAAAAATGCTCACCCTTTTGCAAATAAAGAAATGCAACATTAAACACAAGTAATTTGATAAAATGTTAATAAACATAAGACAAACAAATTTAATGTAATATTACAGTTTCCACTTTTTTTTTTTCTTCTTCTTTTGAGTTTTTCCCTTATTTGAGCTACTGTATCTCAGTAACTAGGCTGAAAACAAGAACCAAATTTATTTAACAGATTTTTCTTGGAGCATTTTATGGCTAACTGTTAATTTTTTCATTTATGTGCATTTAAAAAAAAATTAACATGATACTGATATCATTTAAACAAGTGTTACAAATGTACCAATAACAATATTTTCCATGATGTAGCAACCCCTGCATATCAAAAACTAGGCTGAACACAATAACCAATTTTTGTGAGTTAATAGCCATTATTTTTATGGCTATTAACTCACAAAGTGGTTATGTACACAAAAATTCAGATTTTTGTATCTCACCCCACCAGAGATATAAATAAGACCTCAAAAATTGGGAAAGTGTGTTTTTCAAGGGACAAGGCTTCTACAGTATGAATTGCATTTTTGTGTATGTTTCCTGTGTTTCATAAACAAATTACAAAGTAAGACAAAATCAGCATCATTAGTGTTACAGAATCTTCATTTTATGCTTAACAAAACCTTTTTTGAATCATTCCAATATCTGTATTGGTTCAGGAGATATCAGAAATATTGGAAAGACTTCAGTATGCTAAAAATTGTGACGACCGCGATCTTTGAAGCAACCTATAGAGGAGGGGGTGATTTTTTTTTTTTTTAAATTATTTTTTACCATTATTCAACCACACAAATAAATGAGCAAAGTTTCAAATTTTTATAAAATCATACCTGGGTGAATCTCCATGGAATGACCCTCCTAATCTTCAGGCATGTGATTCTTCCACAAATTCAAAAAATTCCACCTTTTTTGTTATTTTGGCTTACCAGGAGATCGATGCACAAGTGAACAGAATTGGGAGGGTGTGTGTGTGTGTGTGTGCTGATGTTCGTCGGAGGACGGAATTCCATCTTTGTGAAACTTTCGAAAACAGAAAGTCGACGGAGTTCAGATTTTTTCTTTAGTCATAATTTCTTTTTTCTCGCAATGTTTCCTCTGTCCAGTATTTTTAAGTATCATTTCACTGCATAAATTTTTGTATTTCAGCTTGAAAATAGGAGAAAAATTTTCAAAATTGGAAGTTGGATGGATTTTCGTAATTGCTATTCCCCCTCCACTATGTTTCTATTCTCCAGCGCTGTTAAATATCCCCCACCCTATTAGCTTTTGCAATTAATCTTGATAAGGGAGGTAGGAAATTCCCAAAAACGGAAATGACAAAGTTGGAAAATTAGTAAAAATTGATGCATGGTGTTCAAAGTATTAATATTCCAAAAGTTGCACCATTTATTTGAAATAGTTGAAGCTTTGATATCATACACTCATGGTCTTTTGGCTGATGGTTATCAGAGGGCACAAAAAACAAGAAAAGAAAGAAAAGTGACAATGAAAAAGTAGAGAGAGAATATCAGCAGAAAGAAAAATTATGCAATGGATGCTATGCAGTTGCAAAGTCATCAAAAGACAAACTGACAGTAGTCCACATTCTTGCTGTCTGTTGTGATTTTTCACCAGTTAAAATGTTCAGCTTTTTTTTTTTTTTTCTCTTTCTTTGGTCTCATCTTGTCTTAAACTGCAATTTTAGAAGCAGTATGATCATATGGTAAGTGGAGGTTCATGCACTACGGTTTCACTTGCTTGGATTTTCCGTCTGACAAGCATTGTGGAATTCTGAACGCATCTTACTGTTTTTTACTGGTGGAAGTTTCGAACTGAAATCTCGCATTTATGACCTCGCCGGGGAATCAACTTTGTGTTTTGCACATGTTAAGTTTATTTCATTAGAGTCCTTGTTTGTTGTAACGTTTTGTTGGGGCGCATATTTGTTTTTTACAAAGAGATGGATCATTTCAAGAAATAGAGTATGTATGCCGCACAATACTAGTTATTACTAACAAGACTATTGCCAATGTTGGCAGGCATGGACTGTCTTTTTTTTTTTTTTTCAAATGTCCCTGCTGCAGATTATGTGAAGGAAAAAATTGTTTTTCTCAGAATTTCATGATCTACAGATATATGCTGCCACAGATTATATTGATATGTTGATGAAAATTTGTGGACACCTGATCAATGTTTTTTCAGATTTTCATCAACAATATTCACGCTGCTTCTTGAGAAATAAACCGAAAAGTAATGGAGATCAGTTCAGGGATGGGTAACTATTCTTCCTTGGAGTGGTTCTCTGTTTTTTTTTTCGAAACTCAGATTTCACCTTCCTTTGGGTTCGTTCTTTAGATCTGGAAATAATAGTAGAGATAATGTCAAAGAAATTTTTTCTCTTATTTGTTCTTTTCTTTATTCTTTGTAGGAGTGGCAGAAAGGGGTTTCCTTTGTTTGAGGCATCAGAAGTTTAGCAGAAGGTGAAATTTAATTTATTCCATATTTATCTCTCTAGGGCTAGCTTTGGAATTTACTTTCTCTCAGTGCTAAATATATATTTATCTATGTATATAAAGTGTGGAATTGTAGTGAGGTTTTTTTTTGTGTGTGTCACTCATCCCAGCAGGAGGAGAAGAAAAAAATGGGAAGTATGTTCGGTAGAATTGAAATAAGAGCAGCGTAAATATATTTTTTTCTCTTTCTTTTTGTGTATGAACATAATTTTTGCATGATTCGTATTATTCACTATATAAGCTATGTGTAGGAAGGTTCAGGAGCTAATGTGGTGAGGATGTACTGTAATTGTAATTTTTATATATACACTATCTACCAACAAGTAATTGGACACCTGTGATAGCAAAGGAAAACAAAGTTTATTCACCTTCAATAGTTGGTGGAGCCTCCACGAGCGGCGGTTACAGCTGCGACCCTCCGGGGCATACTCTCAACCAGGCGTTGTACGACGGCTAGCGGTATTTTCTTCCACTCGGCTTGGAGAAGACAGGTCAGTTCCTTCACCGATTTCGGACGGTGGGGGCATCCCTCAAGTCGACGCTCCAACTCGTTCCAGAGGTACTCGATAGGGTTAAGGTCCAGGCTCTGCGCAGGCCAGTCCATTCGATTAACCCCATTGTCACCATACCAAGCCATGGTGGACCTCGCAACATGACAGGTGGCATTGTCATCGTGAAAGTAACATGGGTCCACCCTGTAAAACTGCCGCAACGTAGGAAGCGCATAGTAATCCAAAATGGTGCATTAGGTCTCGGCGTTGAGTCTACCAGGAATTGCGACCAAGGGGTCCCGTGCCATACCAGGAGAAACACCCCCATAGCATAAATCCACCGGCCGCCGCCGCCGCCGAACTTCACAGTTGGCACAATACATTCCAGCAGGAGGCGTTCTCCAGGCAGATGCCAAATCCAGACCCTGCCATCCAAACGGTAGAGGGTGAACCTTGATTCGCCGCTCCAGAGAACCTGTTTCCACTGTCGACATTCTTTGCACCACGTTAGCCGAGCAGCGTTATTGGACTTGGTGATCAAAGGCTTGTGGGCGGCAGCACGTCCATGATAACCAAGCAGATGGGCTTCCTTACGGATGGTATTCATTGAAAGAACACTCCCGGATGCCTGTTGGAAACTGCTCGCGGATGTGGCCCATCGATTTGGTGCGGTTCTTCTGAATTTCTCTGGCCAGCACCTGTCAGTCTCTAACTCCCAGTTTTGTGGGTCTGCTGGGTTTGGGGCACATTCTGACAGTCGGCTCTCGTCTTCCACTTGGCAATCATGTAGGCCACTGTCGATTTTGGGTACTTCAACTCGCTGGATATGTCACGTATGGATCGGCCAGTTCTGTGATACCCGACGATTACACCTTTCTTGAAATCGGAGAGCTCCGAACTGCGTGACATCTTGCATGCGACTGGTTGCGTTGTTGTTTCCCACACGATATTTAACAGCGGCGGCCGTGACGTGTATCAGGACCGCAGATATCATCGATTGCAGAGGTATCCAATTACTTGTTGGTAGATAGTGTATATATATATATATATATATATGGTCAGAAAGGCAGAGCCTTTAGCAGGCTTCGTGAGTAAGCATGGGCAAAATAAATCTTTCCCTCTCAGCGTGTAACTTAATAAATTGTATTTCTTTAACTGTAAGGTAAAAGGAATGTATGATGAAAAACTGGTTGATGCTCAGATAGAAAATACTGAAATTGTATTTTTTTCTGTATCTGATATGTTTTGTAGTGTATGCCATGTTCCAAGTCAAATGTATTTCCATGTATATATATTTTTTCTTTCTTTCCTTCTCTCTCTGTCTCTCCCACCTGCTTTTGTTGTCGTGACCTTTCCTGTAAATGGGTGAGAAATTCACTGTCCGTTCAAAAGGTTACATCTGGAAATTTCTTTTAACTTCACTTTCTGTACCTTCGTTACCCTCTCCCCCCACATACACACACACACACACACACACACACTTTTATCTTTCACATGATGCCTTGAAGGCTTCCTTTGCGGTTGGGTGATTCTGTGTGAATTCTTGTTAAACTTGTTGGCTGGAAAGTGGGGCTTAACTCCAAAAAGTTATGGTTCCTTTCTGCCAAGCAGAACTGCAGAAAGCAGGTTTGCAGTGAAAAAGTTATGTGTTTTGACTAAAAGCTTGAGCCAAAGCAGCCTCTGTTCAACGAAATCTTTGGCTCTGAAGGAACGGAGTCAAATTTCATGCGCAGCTGTGGAGTGAAGTCTTTCCCGTGCTTTCACCTCCTCCCCCTTTGCTGCTTTGGAAAGCACGTGATTCCCAGTGTGGTTGCCACACGCTTTTAGTAGAGAGACCAATGGAGAACAAGGTTACCCCGTGAATTGCTCTGATTGCGCTAGTTTGCCTCCTTGCGAGAGGAAAGTAGGAATGTGTTTCGGTCCGAGCGGATTATTAGGTTTTCGAGAGGCTGAAAGGAGAAAGGTGCAGATTTTGGAGTTGAAAAGAAAAATAGGGAGGGAGAATGGCGAGCAGTGGACCTATAGACCTCGCCAGTTTCCACCTCCTAAAGAAAAGGAAAAAACCTGTGGAAGTCTGGACGGTAACGAAACACGAATGATTTTTTTTTTAGTCTGGGGACTCTCTGGAGTTGGCCGAGATGCTGCCTCTGGAGGCAGGCGAAAAGGACTAAATTGAGTAAAGGCCCGGTCACCTCTCTCAAATATAAGGGCGGAAAAATTCCTTATGGCTAAGATTCCTCCCATTTGCGAAGCTCAGTCAGATTTGAGATAGGCTCTTCAAATCAACAGCTGTGAGGGAAATAGTATACATCCAAGCCGGCCAGTGCGAAAATAAAATCGGAGCAAAGTGACTGTTCGCGACATGGCACTCAGTCCAGACTGGTGGGGATAACATCACCGTCGCCAATGATGAAATCCACCCCAAGAAATTACACTTCTGAAGCTGCACGCATTCCAGAGAAAATTTGCCCTTCAGCTCTTCGCCCATTTTAGCCTAGTGGACTCTGCAGCCACAGAACTTTTCATATGCAGACCAGCTAACTGTTACGATTTTATCGTATTTAGTGCAATAAATCATGCTGTAGTACGCTAATACAATTTTGCAGCCAAAAATATGATTTTTTTAAATAGTCATGTTTTCCTCCATTTTTTTCCCTTTTCAGACAGAAGCCTTGTAGCAGAATCGGGCGACAGGCGATGTATGTCGCAGATTTCTTTTGGTCCTGCAGACAAAAACGACATCCCCAGAACTCTATTAAATCATCTTGCAGACTCCCTATCACAGATGCAAGTTTTCCGCCTTTCAAAATTTCCGAAAACGGAAGTTAGGCGTAGTGAGGATTTCTTCCGTAAGCGTCATTTTTTCTTGCGAAGGATGATGTACGTCGAAGAATTAATTTGTACTCGTCCCCGTAGCAGAATCGCTTCAATGGCCGACTTACGTCGCAGATTTATTTTGTACTCGTCCTCGTAGAAGAATCGCGGTGACGTACATAGCAGGTTTATTTTGTACTCGTCCCCGTAAAAATATTTCAGCGACGTACATCGCAGGTTTATTTTGTACTCACCCCCGTAGAAGAATTGCGGCGATGTACATTGCAGGTTTATTTTGCATTCATCCCTGTAGAAGAATCGCGGTGACGGCCAATGTACATTGCAGATTTAGTTTGTACTCGTCCCCGTAGAAGCATCGTGGGGATGTATATCGCAGGTTTATTTTGTACTCATCCCCGTAGCAGAATTGCTGCGACCTGGGATGTACATTGCAGATTTATTTTGTACTCGTCCCCGTAAAAGAATCACGGCGACGTACATCACAGGTTTATTTTGTACTCATCCCCGTAGAAGAATCATGGCGACGGCCGACGGACATTGCAGATTCATTTTCTACTAATCCTTGTAGCAAAATCGCGGCGCCAGCCCATGCACATCGCAGATTTATTTTAGTCCTGCAGACAATAACAATATCCCCAGAACCCGATTAAGCCATCTTGCGGACCTCCTAAGATGCAAGTTTTCCGCCTCTCAAAATTTCCAAAAATGGAAGTTAGGCGGAGTGAGGATTTCTTCCGTAATCATAATTTTTTTTATTAATTAACAACGTAAAAGTGTTTGCTGATTAGATTTAATTAGTTTCTTAATAAAATTTTGATGTAGGAAAAAAAAAAAAACCCTACATTCTCATCATCAAGAATTTATATAGCTGAAATAGGCTTAAAAAATTATCAGCATGCGTAGTGTTACGATTTTTCTATATGAGTGTTACGTTTTTTGGTTCTGAGAGGTTGGCAGGTTTCCATACGTCCGGAAGGGAAGACACAAAAAGAAAAAAAAATTGGAACATAACCTGTCGCCCACCCAGGAGCAACCTAGTGGTAAGTCAACTATGCTTATTTTGTTTTGGGGCATGAGCCAAAACCACTCCACAATCTGCTCCTTCCAAGAAAAACATAATGGCGTCTTCATAGCAAATCCTCCAGGGCAGTCCTCCTTACACCTGAGCTTCCATTTGATTCCCATTGAAAGTATCTTCCGCCTTCAAATTTGTGTTTCCCTTTGGGGGGGGGAGAAGGAAGGGACTATAGCTCCTGATTGTAACTACTGGATTAACTTTTAGTATAATTTGAAATGTAGGATGTACAGAAACATTTCATTATTATTATTATTTTCTTTATTCGAAATATACGAATCACAGCCTCTGACAAACAAAATGAACAGCAAATTATCATTGACTGGTATTGTTGAACTGATACGAGTTTCCACCGGAGACCTAGGTATCAGTCAAGAATCGGCGTAAAATATATGATGTCCCAAGTAAAGCTCTGTCTTCTGCAGTTCTGTTGGTGGCATATCAGAAAGCTGCAATTTTTCAAAATGATTTATAAAATTTTTTGACATTGTTCCTAGTGCCCCAACGACAATGGGGATTACCGTTGTGTGTTTAGTTAATAACCGGGTAACTTCTATGGCCAGGTCTCTATATTTAGTCATTTTTTCCAATTCTTTTTCATTGACTCTGGCATCTCCAGGGATCGCTATATCAATTAGCCAGACTTTCCGATTTTCTATCACTGTTATGTCTGGTGTATTATGTTCTACGTGTCGATTGGTTTGAATTCTGAAATCCCATAAGATCTTGACTTCATTATTTTCTATGACTTTCTCAGCCTTGTGTTCCCCTGAGTTTTTCGATGCTGGCAGATTCTGCTTTCTGCATAATGACCAATGAATCAATTGTTCAACCCTGTCATGTCTAACTTTGTAATCTGTCTGTGCAATTTTGCTACATTCACATATTAGATGAGGCACAGTTTCATCTTTTTCTTGACAAAGTCGACACTTTGGATTATCACTGACTTTCTATATTTTAGCCTTCATAACATTTGTTTGCAATGCCTGTTCTTGTGCAGCAAAATTCAGACCTTCTGTTTCTTTCTTGATGGAACCCAATTTCAGCCATGCCCAAGTCAAGTTGTCACTTTTCCCATCAATATTCTTTAGAAATTGTCCATGCAGTGGCTTGTTCTTCCAGCCGTCTAATCTGTTTTCAAACTGTTTCCTCTTGTATTCAGCCTTGTTTTCTGTTGTTTTAAAGATATTTTCATTATTCACTGCCTGAAGTAGCTTTTCTCTGCTTCTGTTGACATAATCATTCAGGCTTCTTTTTTCTTCCTCTACTACCTGTTGTACTTGTAGTAGCCTTCTGCCTCCAATCTTCCGAGGTAAATACAATCTGTCAACATCACTTTTTGGGTGGAGTGCATGATGCATGTTCAATAACTTTCGAGTTTTCCGATCCAGTATTTCTAATTCACTTTGGGTCCAATCAATTATTCCAGCTGGATATCTAATTACTGGAATGGCCCATTTATTTATGACTTTGATTGTATTTCCACCATTTAGTTTTGATTTCAATATTTTTCTTTCTCTCTTGATATACTCACTCTGACTCAGAGTGAGTATAATAATAATTATTATTATTGTTATTATTATTATTTGCTCATGTTATGTTCTCTCCTCTGTAAGGGGGTATGTTAATGTTAAAAAGAAGATTGCATCTTTATGTTTGGTACATACGTGCATGAAAATTCAAATGCCTTGAAAGAAAAATGCAATGTATGAGTAGGTGATTTCTGTCAGTGTATATGCCTAGGTACAGACATAGTGTTTCCTAAGGATGATCTAGCAGGAGCAGGTGAGAACAGTTAAAATAAAATAATTTGCTGTTGGGGTAGTCACTTTGGGCAGCCTAAGAAAAATGTTGTAAATCGGTAAATCAGAATTTGTGTGTGTGTGTGTGTGTGTTCACTTAGGCCGTTTCTTGGTCAGCTGATAATTTTTTTTTTTTTTTTTTTTTTTTTTTTTTTGGAAGTGAAAATTTTGTGTCGATAAAGAAAGTAATTGTTATGTGAGGAATAAAGTTAGTGTAGGTGAGGTATCACTTTGTGTGTAAATAACCCTTAGGACTAAGTATTAATTTTGTCTAAAGGTGGAGGTGCCAGAAAGGAAAAAAAATAAAATAAAATTGTAAGTTCTCAAGTTTCTTCTATCAGCATTTGGTTTAGGCCCAGGTAAGCACCTTATCCCTTAGAGAGGATTAGTTAATTTGGCTTGTTGGGGATTACTAGGTATTGCAGTGCAGAAATCTCCTATCTCATGAACAAAATTCTAAAAGAGGGAGGGAGGGGGGGGGGTGTTGAATCAAATGATTTAATATCTGTCAAAATGTGAAGAACCGTGTGTGAAATAGCATTGGAATGGAAACTTAAGAAATCACTGTGTTAACCAATGTTATTGGTCAGTAGTAGACCTTTCTACCATAGCTGTAAGTTTTTGTTACTTAAATTTTGGCATATAGATGTTGAGTGGATAATTGAAGGCTTAAAAGAAGTACCAGTTTTTCTTTTTATCTTAATGTTGCAGTACTAACCTCATATTTCTATTTTTTTTAATGTTAATCATTCTGTTGGTGTAAAATAAATACAGGCAATAACCTTTCAAACAGCTATTTTTGACAGGAGTTGGCATTCAGTTAATACAAGTGTCTCATAGATTCTGAGCCATCGCTCACATCACCCAACGCTCTGATGTTGGTCTGGGATACTAATCTGTGTGTTACTGCAGCAATTTCTATCAATGTCCACCTAATATACTGAGCTTTTTACATGGCCATTTTGTGTTTACCTACGCAAGTCCAAGAAATACCATTTCTCTAGAGTGTACACATTCCTACATATGTAACAAGAACACAGTGTGATTTGGTGACTCATAAGAATACTCCAAGTGTTGGAAAACAAAATTGTTTTTATGTACGCACACAACCATCCATACAAGCAAAACCACAAGTATTCTGTTTATGTATTTTTTTTTGTGTGTACTCACACATACACAACTATCATGAAATGAACTACAACAATATGCAGGATTATTTTTTTTCACAGCCTTTGGGTTATGCCCTTGCAGATCTTACGAAGGAAATTTTTTTCTGAATTTTATGGTCTACAGATTATACGAAGAAAAAAAATATGGTACTTTAAATTAATATGTACAAAATATGACATTCGCAAATAGTATTTTAATAAAATCGAAATCTGAAATTTTAATTTTTTTGAGATCATCTGCTAAAAGAATGGAAAAAAACAATTATGAAGCAAACTGGAACTTAATTTTTTTCTATAAGTGGGTTTGGGTGAAAAAAAAATTGACAAGAAATATGGTTTGCCACCTTTTATTCCAGCGTCATAACCAAACATGTATTTGTTCCTGCATTATTGACTTCGTTTCACCTGGCACCTAAATTTTGGAGCTGGCTCCTAGATCTAGAACATGTTTGTCAAGCCCTGAAGATCAGTATGAGGCATGGGCGTCTCTCGTGGCAATATAAGCACTAATACTGTTAGGAAGTAAGTCAAGAAGGATCCTAATAATATCCTGGTTAGTGGTTCTCAGCATGTGCTCCAGAAGATCCATTATGTTATGTGCTGGAGTGAGTTGAGATGTATTGAATCTGCAATAGATCCAATAATTAAAACAGATTATAAATAATTTTATGCATTAAATAAATTTGAATTAAATAAGAATTCAAAAACATATAGATTAATTAGCATGTATTTGTACAGAATTGCTAATGTCTAAATGCTTTTAGCTACTTCACTATTAACGTGCTGTTTAGACATAAACTAAATTCTGAGGTTACTCATCTTTTTTCCCCCAAATATCATTCAGAAGGTTTCCTTCTCATGTATACATTTCCAACACGTAATTTAATTTGCCACTGCGTGGTTCGAGGCTCAAGTACACTTCCTTTAAAACTCATGAAAACTCCGACACCCCTCCCCCCAATAACTATATGCCAACTCAAACGTATCAACCACAATTACACAAACATTTATTCTTTAAAAAACTCATATATAATTAAACAACAATCTAATTTAAAAGACCTATATATACTACACACTTCCTAAAACTTCAAAGTTAAAAGACATTCATCCGTAATTATTTACTACTGAAAACTCTTAGTTATCGAACAACCAAATCTGACTTTATCATATACTATGATCCTCAATCATATTGGACCCTTCCCCACACAGTAACAACAGTTCTTTCCAAGCACTTTCATCCTCCACCGAGGCCATTCTCAAGGAGTGGTCACAACTTCGACCTGCTGTCACCGCCCTCCAACGCAGCTAATGTTCTGGTTCTCGCTCGGCATCTTCTCTTCTGAAGAGACGATGCATCATTCTCATGCGGCATAGTCTCTTCAGAAGCAGCATACCAATACATCCGGTAACAGCAGATGATGCCTTCAACCTGCCGTCAACACCCTCCAATGCAGCGAATGTTCTGGTTCTCGCACGGCATCATCTCTGTTGCAGGTTCCATCCAGTGACCCCAGACAGAATGTAATAGCCTTATTTAGGGCAAAAATCACACTTCACTCAGTTCATGAAACTTGCAACAAAATAGGTATATAAGGTTTTTAATACTGTATGTTGCTCCAAAGGTTAACATAGTTAAGGTTTAACTCAGCAGAAAACAAGACAATTTCCACCCACACAATACAATGGCAGTGAGATAAAAACAATCCACCCAGCAGAAGAACCAAACATCACAGGCAACCACACCTACTAACTGATAACACAAGACAACAGGACTGTTGCCATTCTACAAAAAAGAAATACCCTTGCTATCAGCAGAAAATGCTCATTTGGATGTTTGAGTATACACATAGTTGAAATAAGGTACACATTTTATGCACACATGATTTTCTTTTTTCATGCAAGAATAATAACAAACATACATTTAACAAATTATACACTTTGCCAAAAATCATGGAAACAACAAAAATATATATATTGCAAATACCCCATATATTGGAAACAAGTCCAATATCGTAAGGTGTAAGTAAACGCGGTCTACTTGTGCATCGATCTCCTGAGTGGCCAAAATAACGTAAATGGCGGAATTTCACGATTTCGCAAAAGAATCTCATGCCTGAAGATTAGGAGGAAATTTTTGTGGCGTCCAACTTCTGTTTCCGCAAATTCTTGCTTAGAGTTTCAAGCTGAAATACAAATATATGTACGATAAAATGATACTTAACAAGAATACTAGACACAAACGCAACATCGGGAGAAAAAAATTACGATTAGGGCAAATTCTTTTTACTGCATTTAACTACTGTTTTCGAAAGCTTTGAAACACGAAATACCGTCCCCAGACGGAAAATGACCCACCCCCCAAATTCTCTTCAGTTTTGCCATAAATCTTGAGAATGATTTAAATGATAACAAAAAAAAAAAAAAACTCCTGACTTCCTCGAATCTGCTTAGAAATCTTATGTATATCATAAAATAATAGCAAAATATTTTTTTTTAAACAAAATGAAAATTCATACAATCCGTAGTTTTGAGAGTGAGTTCCGTAGTCAGACAACTAAATCTGTAGAAACTATGGACATTCTGTAGTAATTGGCATGTATGACAGTCCGCACCTTTCGTGTTAATCACGATCGTAATTTCCGACAGAAAACGGCGATTCAGAGGACCGACTCAGAAATCCAAAGATCTAAGAAAGAAATGATCGTCTTATTGAAAAAGTAACTGTCATTTTGAAGTACTTTTGTGTTACTTTTAAGTAAATAAAGAACTAAAATTGCTAGCTGTTGCAGCATTACTGTAGTTCATTACTTACACTAAAAATTCCATTGAAATTGCGGACAGTCGATATCATTGTTTTATTTCTGAATATATTTCAACTGAATACCGAAAGAAAAAAAAATCCTTAACTAATACAATTAGCGCACCAAAACTAGGCAATGTGATTCGCATTTCACCGATTTAATGAAGGAAATTAAGTGAACAATATTGGCTAATGCGATCACAGAATGGTTACATGCTACGAAATAATAGCTGTGCAAGATTCCCGAGAGTCACGGATTCTCATAACACGTAGGCTTCCACACACGCAAATAGTAACACCTTCTTTGCATCATATCTTCTGTCAAAATGCTTCTAAGTAAAAAATATATATATATGTATATATATATTCTTACAATCTCTTTGCAGTCTTCTATCTCGCTGTTACGTTACATTTTTTTCTGTTACCACATTTTCGGTACTTTCCCAGTAAGTCCAACTCTCCTGACCACAGACTTTTTAAAATGCCGCCTCACTTTTTCTTTTTCTTTCTTTCTTTACCGGTGTCAGCAGTACCTAAATTTATAACCTTTTAATAGATAATCTATGGATTATACAACAGAAATTACGGTATTTACTTCAAATTATGAAATCTCAACTAAGAAGAAAATTAGGTGCCACGGCCCGAATTTTAGGCGTCTGGGCGGCCTGGCGCCCAGGATTTGTCGAGCCCTGTCAAGAACAATACCAAACACTCACAAATTTCACTATTTTATCCCACTGGACAAAAATGGAATATGTGTTTATTCAAATTCTTTTGTCACCAAAATAGTATATATTACTTCTGATAAATGTGAGATAGTACTTGAAGATATATCTATCTGTCTTTGTGACATGTCTCTGTGTAGAACACTTGTGGAATGGCTGCATCTTGAATATCTTTGAAGACATGAAGTAAAAATTTTATTTCATTATCTTCATTGCCCTTCTTCATATATGTATACAGGGTGCATAGGAAAGTCCCTTTAGCTTGGAATAACTTACGAACGGAGAGAGGTACAGTTATGCAAGTGAGATAATGGTATAGTAAAGTGACTACGCCCAATCAAATGCAACAGGTAGCAGCGCCCCTAGTGGCGAAATGCAGAAGTTAGCCATTGCAAATCGAAAACGAAAAGAGATAGAGCAAAATTTCCAATTACAAAGTTGTAGAGCATCAATTAATTAATACAAAATGACATTTGTTTTACACGAATAAGATAAATTGTCGCCTGAATACCCTAAAATGTCCGAAATCGATGCATGACCTTTTGTGTGAACGTTTGAAGGGAACAGGCATAGGTATAAGCAAATACACACAATTTATTGCATAAATGCATACTTATGTCAATACAGTTTGATGATGTCAGACAAAACAAAAGCAAAAAAAGGCAAACTGGCGCACAGTGATAAAAAGTTAATGTCAAGTATGTTCGAAGAGTTCGCCATTGCCCACGATACACATTTGTATTCGTGAAAGTAACTCTGCATGCACATTCCTCAGCATGGAAGGTGTCACACTATTTCAAGCTTCTTTAACATGGCGCCGTAGATCCAGCAGACTTGTAGGCGCTGTTGCATACACCTGATTTTTTACGTAACCTCAGAAATCCAAGCTTGCCATTTTCACACAGCGTACATAGACCTAAACTTCTGATCAGGGTACATACTGCTACTGGTTTTTATATCGTAGGTACGGTACAACATCACAATCTGTATTTGCGAAATGTGAATATGCAGATTTGAATTGTCGCGCATCGATTTCGGACATTTTAGGGTATTCAGGCGACAATTTATCTTATCCGTGTGAAACAAATGTCGTTTTGTATTAATTAATTGATGCTCTACAACTTTGTAATTGGAAATTTTGCTCTATCTCTCTTCGTTTTCGATTTGCAATGGCTAACTTCCGCATTTTGCCATTAGGGGCGCTGCTATTGGTTGCATTCGATCGGGCGTAGTTGCTTTACTATACCGTTGTCTCTCTTGCATAGCTGTAACTCTCTCCGTTCGCAAGTCCCCGCACGGGGATAACTGGTTTTCCAGTTATTTGGGAGAGCGCGCCCCCACGGCCCGAGCTAACCTTGTGACGGTTTCTATTGCCTCTGCGGCTTTGACGATTACATCACCGAAGGGGACAGCTGTTCATCCAGCTGATGGGGGATGGCGTCCCCACGGCCCGAGCCGATTTTCTCTTATTGTTTTGCTTTTTTCGTCTTATGTTCATATTTTGACATGTACCCGCCTCAGTTGTAGGCTGCTGAGGTTGTGATGAGGCGCCAGCTCCGGGTTTTGTTCCTCGTTCTCTTCCCTGTCTTTTCTTTTTTATGTTACATTTTCTGTTTTTCCGGAGCTGGTTAGCTTAGACCTACCTGCATGTTTGCCGTGTGCGGTGACCCGTACCGGTGGAAATGAGGATGCTGGAGGCTGAGGTATTTGGGAGCCGGGTTGTAGTGTCTCCAGATGCCAACACTCCTCTTTGCCCTCTGCTTCACCCTAAACGGGAGGCTGGGAGCTAACCCACTCCTCGTCAGGAAGTCTGTGGCCGAGTGGTGTCCAGACTTCTAGCGGCTTGTCGTTCTGTTCGGCTGGGTGAGTTGGGGGTAGGGTGGGCATGCCAAAGGGGTGTTCTCCGGGCACGGGAAAGTCTGGGTGCGCGCTGAGCGTGTGTCTGCCCTACCAACTTGCTATATCCGCTGACTATCCCTAGAGCCGTGTCCTGCGTCCTCTTGGGCTTGCGGACCTCCGGCTCTCCCTCGTTGGGCTCGGTAGTGGGTGGGGAGGTTGGCGGACGAATCTTTTCACTTCTTCATGGAACACAAAAGTGTTTCCCATGCTACAAATTTAAAGCGCCCTGTGGAGGAAGATCCACCTTCCTCAACAAAGAAACTTGTCTCTACTAATTGCAATGCTCTGTTTCTGTTACTCAAATCTGGTGACTCTTCACAGTCACTCAGTAGCAAGAGTCCTTTCTGGATCAATAAGGCTTTGCAGGCAGTTGCTGGCTCTCCAAAGAGTGTGAAGAAGCTCCCTTCAGGGGATCTTCTTGTGGAAACTTCTAATCCACGCCACAGTGCCACCTTGCTGGAAACGACCGTTTTGCTTGGCATTCCTGTCCAGGTTTCTCCACACGGTTACCTCAATTCCTCTCGCGGTGTTGTCAACTCCCGCGACCTGCTTGAATGCAGCGATGAGGAATTGCTGGAGGAGACTTGGTGAACAGCATGTCATTGGGGTTCGAAGGATTCTTTTTAGGCGGGATGGGAAATCTATTCCCTCCCGTAACATCATCCTAACGTTTGACTCCCCAAACCTGCCTACTTCCATCAAGGCAGGTTATTTACGGCTTGATGTTCGACCGTACATCCCGAACCCCTTGCGATGTTTCAGGTGCCAGCATTACGGTCACTCCCAGCAGTCTTGCCGTAATGTTGCAAAGTGTGGCCGCTGTGGTTCCACAGAACACTCTTTGGCGGATTGCTCTGCAGAGTCTGATCATTGTGTCAACTGCGAAGGGACTCATCCTGCTTCTTCTAAGCAGTGTCCAAAGTGGATAGAGGAACAGGCAATCCAACGCCTGAAGACAACTGAGCATCTCTCATATCCCGAGGCTAGACGGCGGATCGCCCCTTTACAACCAGGCCGGCGGTCCTATGCTTCAGTTGTGGTGCGGAAGGCTTCAGTGGCGGTCCAGACTGAGGTGTCCATCCCAGCGGGGTGTCCTTATGATTTTGGGGACATCGTCACTGCTGGTATGGAAGCACTGAAGTCTCGCCGTATTGCATCCAAGGCGACATCAACATCGTCGCCTAAACCTACCTCTATGCCGAAACCATCTACGGCCATCACAGGGACCCAGGTCCAGGGCACTGGTAAGAAGAAGCCGGAAAAGGTAAAACCGGGTTCATCCTCCCCGAAACAGAGCAAGCAAAAACCATCTCTCAACACAGGGGGTAAACACAGCCCTGTGTTACCTCCCGACACTGCGGATGGATTGGAGGTGATGGACGACAGTGAGACGTTCTAGTCGTCTGTCTTTTTCATTCTTTCATTACATTTTTCATTATGGCCACGCTCATTCAGTGGAATTGCCGAGGTCTGCGTTCACGCATTGACGATTTAAAAGGCTTACTGTCTTCGCACACACCTGTGTGCGTGTGTCTCCAGGAGACAAAGCTTCGCATGACGGACACTCCTTCGCTGCGGAGACATTCCCTTTTCCGCAAAGATCACCAGGACGGCGTAATTGCCTGCGGAGGAGTGGCCGTCGTTGTTCCTCATGGTGTCCCTGTCACTGCGGTTGCCCTTCGGACGCCTTTGCAGGCAGTGGCAGTGAGACTGTCTGTGAACACTCTGCTCACGGTGTGTTCCATCTACATACCACCAACTGAAGCTGTAAGCCTTTCGGATCTGGAAGATTTAGTTGACCAGCTGCCGCCTCCTTTCTTCATCTTTGGAGATTTTAATGCTCACAATCCGTTGTGGGGTTCTACAACTCGAGACTCCAGGGGCCGTGTTGTTGAGTCCCTTCTCTCCAACACGTCCCTATGTCTCCACAACACCGGAGTTGCTACTTATTTTCATGAACCCACCCGTTCGCACTCAGCCATTGATCTGTCTTTGAGTTCACCATCCTTATATCCTGACTGGTCCTGGAGCGTGTCTGGTGATCCCCTTGGCAGCGATCACTTTCCCATCTTTCTCCGTCTAGCGGGTGGCGGGCATCACGTTACCCTACTCGCCCTGCTAGATGGAATATTGATCGTGCCAAGTGGGACGCATTCACGGCTTCAGCGATTATTACTCCAGCTATGGTGACCTCAGGAACGGTCAATGACGCTGTTGCGGCGGTAACGGATTGTGTTGTGCATGCGGCAGAACTTACCATCCCCAGGACGTCGACTAAACTTCCACGTTGCCCAAGACCTTGGTGGAATTCCACTTGCATGGCAGCTCGTCAGGCCCAACATCGGGCTTGGGGTAGGTTTCGTCGGTACCCCACCGACGCGAACCTACTTGATTTCAAGAAGGCCAAGTCCTACGCGCGATTGGTTCGTAGGCGTAGTCAACGGGAGTCCTGGATACGTTACGTATCCGGGATTAACTCCGCTACCAGCCCTAAGATCGTTTGGGACAGGATCCGTAAGATTCGAGGACAGTACCCATCTGGGGCAATCTCCATTCTTGAGAGTGATGGAGGAACGGTTGCTGACGCTCAGGGTATTGCTGACTGTCTGGGCGCCGCTTTTTCTTCGGTGTCCAGCAGCAGCAATTACCCTGCTGCTTCGTTCCGGCAGTTACAGCCGCGGCTTGAACGGTCCAAGATTTCTTTTGGACCGTTCTCTTCCGCAGATTATAACAGCCCGCTGACTGCCGTGGAGCTGAAGACCGCTCTGAATCGGTCCGGCCGGACATCTGTCGGACCAGATAACATCCATTACGAAATGCTGAAGCACCTTTCTCCGTCCTCTCTTGAATGTCTGCTAATCCTGTTTAACAGGATTTGGCTAGAGAATGCCTTTCCCGAGTCTTGGCGTACGGCCATTGTCGTTCCTGTTCCCAAACCTGGTAAAGATCCCACCAACCCGTTGAACTACCGGCCAATTGCTATGACGAGCTGCCTTTGCAAAGTACTCGAGCGCATCATTAACCTTCGTCTCATTTTTTATTTAGAATTTCATCACATTTTTTCGCCTCATCAGAGTGGATTTCGTAGATCTCGATCCACCACCGATCATCATCTTCGCCTTGAGGCTTCTGTCAGGGAGGCGTTTGTCCGGCGTCAGCACATGGTCTCCGTCTTCTTCGACATGGAGAAAGCCTATGATCGTACCTGGAGATACGGCATTCTCCGTGATCTGCACGAGTGCGGATTGCGGGGAAACTTACCATCTTTCATCGCCGGATTTCTCCAGGACCGGAGTTTCCGTGTGCGCGTCGGGTCGACCCTCTCTGCGGTGTACCCGCAAGAACAGGGTGTACCTCAGGGCTCCATTCTTTCCGTTACGTTGTTCATCCTTCGTGTTAACCATATTTTCCAACTGCTTCCTCCCACGGTTCGTGGAACCATGTACGTGGATGATCTGCAGATCTCTTGCGCCTCTGTAAACATGCGTACCATCGAGAGACAGCTCCAGTCTGCCATTACCAAGATCTCTCACTGGGCTTCCCAAAATGGATTTGGCTTCTCGCCGCAGAAGACCGTTTGCGTGCATTTTTGCCGCAAACGGGGTCTTCACCCAGACCCCAGCCTCCGTCTGGGGTGCTCTACCATCCCCGTGGTGTCTGAAGTCAAGTTCCTTGGGTTAACTTTTGACCGAGCGCTCACCTTCCGGCCTCACATCCAGTCTTTGAAGGTGAAGTGCACGAAGTCATTGAGTATCCTGAAGGTCCTCTCTCGAACATCTTGGGGGGCCGACAGGTGCTCAATGCTTCGCATTTACCATTCTCTGATTCGGTCAAAGTTAGACTTCGGATGCATTGCTTACGATTCAGCGCGTCCATCGGTTTTAAAGCCTTTGGACCCCGTCCATCACCAGGCTCTGCGGCTATGCACTGGTGCTTTCCGCACCCTCTCCCGTGCATAGCCTGTATGCGGAGGCTCATGAGCCGCCGTTATGCATCCGTCGTAAGCAGCTGTCTCTTCAGTTTTATACAAAACTGAAGTCTTTTCCTGATCATCCACTGTATGGTTCCATCTTCCAACCGGACTGTGTCCGTTTGTTTTCCAACCGCCCCTCCTGTGTTCCGACGTTCGGGATTCGGATGTCTGCCATAGTGCGCGATGCTGGTCTCGACTTGTCAAGGATTGGTTTGACCCGGTTCTACAATGAACCGCCTTGGCAGCCGGTTCAAGCAACGGCTGACCTTTCTCTTTGTGTGTGGCCAAAGTCTTCCACTCCTGCTCTGGTGTACCAGCAGCTCTTTGCTGAAAAACTGTCAGTCTACCCGGATTTCGTGCCTGTATTCACCGATGGCTCGAAGTCCGGGGATGTCGTTGGATCCGCTTTTGTGTGTGGCGAAGCCTCACATGCTGAGCGGCTTCCGCCTGAATCCACCGTCTTTTCGGCGGAGATGCGTGCGGTGCACCTCGCTTTGTGCCACATACAGTCTCGATCACTTCGTCGCGCTATGGTTTGCTCTGATTCCCAGTCCGTCATCCATGTTTTATCTTCTCCAGAGGACACGGACTCACCTGTCATCCGTGATGTCCGTCGTCTTCTTGGAACTTTGGAGGGTGATGGCTTCCTGGTCCGATTCTGTTGGGTTCCTGGCCATGTTGGGATCCGGGGTAACGAGCTGGCAGATCTCTCTGCCAGGTCTGTTTCCTCCATGTCGCCAGCTCGGCTGCCACTGTCTTTCCGAGATTATCGGCCGTTGATCCGGAAATTTGTTATGGATGAGTGGCAGTCCCTGTGGTCTCAGCAGGGCAGCAATAAACTCTATGCCATCAAACCACAGATCGGACTTTGGATGTCTAGTTTGCGGAAGAACCGTCGTGAGGAAGTTGTTCTTGCACGTCTCCGCATTGGGCACTGTCGTTTTACTCACCGCTTTTTGCTGTGTGGCGAGAGTGTCCCGGTGTGTGAGGCGTGCGACTGTCGTCTCACTGTCCTTCATGTTTTGTGTACTTGTGTTCGGTTTTGTGATCATCGTTTTCGTCATTTTCACTCCCATCTGTTGGACGAAGGAGCAGCTACGCTGCAGACAATTATTGGCGAAGCCTGCGACATGAAAGCAGTGTTTTCGTTTTTACAGGATATTGACTTTTTTAAACTTATCTAGATTTTAACTTGTTCACTATCATATTTCATTTTTACTACATCAGCCTGTTTTTAACCTTGTGTACGTTTTTATTGCTTTAGTTTTGTTTTGATGTCTTTTGTTTTGGCGCTCTTTGGCCAACCATGGCCCTTGCGCCATTAAAATATATTAACCAACCAACCAACCAACCGTTCGCAAGTTATTCCAGGCTAAAGGGACTTTCCTATGCACCCTGTATATATCCCTTCTAAGAAGATATTTTAAACTTGTCCAG
The DNA here is from genome assembly GCA_039090855.1 of Macrothele yani. Lineage (NCBI taxonomy): Eukaryota > Metazoa > Arthropoda > Arachnida > Araneae > Macrothelidae > Macrothele > Macrothele yani. The sequence goes on along the minus strand of CM076993.1, from coordinate 68,012,746 downwards.
ACCTGACATATTGCAAAAAGTGGATAAAAAAGACAGCAACTGGATGAATTCACAAAATCTCACAAGATACTGAAAAAGCTCAGGAACACTTCCAGTGCAAGAGATTTTAATTTTGCCAACAGAATTAAAATGACAGAGAAAGCTTATGCTGATTGTGACATTTACACCAGAACGCAATAGTTTCTCATTTTGATGTGAGCAGTCTCATTGCAAAATAATGCAGAGCATCACACAGAAAACATTTTCGTGTAATGCACTTGATGTGAACTTTGCTCTTTATTTCATATAAAAATAATTTTCCTTAATAGCACAATATGAAATTGTCATTGCTGAACAAGATAATAAATTTTTGAAGATTTTAAAATTAGATATCAGTGCCAAGTTCAAATGCATTATGTAAACTCTTTTCAGCAAATAACACATACCCTTGTTTAAAGCTGAACTGCTAAGATATTAATATGAAAGTTTTCATATTATAAATATTAATTACATAAAATGATTATTTCTAAACAAGAGTAACCCAATGTCACAAAATATAATGCATATGAGTTCCTTTTTATACTGCTAGTTGGCTAGATTATAAAGCTTCTCTATTGAGCAGAGGAACATGCACATTTTAGTCATATGGTAAGTTTACCAAGCATATGATTTCAACAATTCTTGTAACTTTGGATACCATTCAATTTCTACCCTCAAATTTATAATTATATTATCACCATATCATGTAATTTCACATATGATCAAAAAAAAAAAAAATCAAAATGTTGCTCTTTGGAAAACTCAAGGTCAAATTTTAAATTTTGTGACCTTGAAATTAAAATTTTAAAATTATGCATTAAGTAATATATCATTTTAAAGCCAGTAAAAAGAGGTTTTAAATGAACCAAACTTCATCACTTTGGGATAAAAAGAAATTGAGTTATGAACACTTTTACAACATGCAAAACACTGAAATTTGGCAAATTTTTTGAACTTTATGACTTCCTATCTCAGGAAATTTAAAGGCTATTGAGCTAAAATTTGGCACATATTCATTCCTTGTGTATGTGAACAAATCTACAAAGTTTCATAAAAATCGAAAGGGGTCAAGTTGAAAATGCAATTTTTCTGTGTTGAGTTGACATGGAATCACCCTATTTCTTCTTTTAACTGATTAGATGTGTGCCCTCCCCATTCTTAAATTCTGGATTTTCCCTTGCTTTATTTTATAATAATTTCAATTGTTATCAATAATAGACTGATTACATGGGAAGATAGTGCAGAATAGTGATGCAGCTAAAATGACTGATTGAATTAATTGTTTTCAGATTGAGTGAAAGGATTTTCTGAGATAGACCTTGTGGTAATTGCGCCACCATGATTCCGTTTTGTGTTATTGGGTAATTCTCCAATTGAAAATATTAGAAAGAAATGTAATGAGTAAAAAAGCACACTAATCCATTTACATCTTTCATCATTTTTATTACTGAAAACCAAAATTAATTTAAAAAATACTTTGACCATGATACTGTAAAGTGTAATAATCCTCCTGGAATCTTTTTCATGCTTTCCAACCTTAGGTTGGGTGGCGCAGTGGTCTAAGCGATGGCCTCTGATCATTCGTCCGAACAGGGTCCGGGTTCGAATCCCGGTGAGGCATGGATGTTGTGTTTGTCTTACGGCACTGGCTCTCTCCCTTCCCTGGAACCAGTGACCCTAAATTAGGGACGGGCGACTGCTTATAGCCCATTGAGTTGCTCATGGTGGTCGTTAAAAATCCAATAAAAAAAAAAACGAAAAAACCTTAGGTTGAAGAAGCGTATATGCTCCAGCTTTGTCCTGTCCGTCCGTCCGCACGATAACTGGCGTAAAAATGGTTCAATTTTGCTGAAATTTTAGTATGTGGTAGGGGACTACCCGGGGACGAACCCTATTGAAAATGGGACAAATGGGGTCAAAGGTCGCGATGTAGGAGCGGGATCCATTCCATTGCACTTATACGCCATAACTTGCGTAAATATTGTTTGATTTCAATGAAATTTGACTATGTGGTAAGGGACCGCCTGGAGACGAACCCTATTCAAAATGGGTGAATTGGGGTCAAAGGTCATGACATAAGAGCGGGATACATTCCATTGCCTTTGTGTCATAACGTGCATAAAAATGGTTCGAGTTCGACGATATTTCAGTATGTGGTAGGGGACCACCTGGGGACGAATCCTATTGAAAATGGACGAAATGGGGTCAGAGGTCAGGACATAGAATTGCGATCCATTCCATCGCTCTTATCCCATATTATTAAGGTGGACGTCAAGTAATTTTGCTTACTATACTTCCAATGGAAAAACTTTTGTACACATTTCCTTCACAATTAATGTGTCCCCAAGGATGAAAATTTGAACATCGATTAAAATAACTTATTATTATCTCTTGGAATATTTGATATTTTCTAAAACATGACCATAATTATATTAAAAATCAATAACTTTTCCTTCGGTGGTGTTGAAATCAGAAAAAGGATGGCACGACCTGTACTTTGATGACGTCAGTTGACAAACAAATGTTGGATTGCATAATTATGGTTATGTTTTAGAAAATATTAGGTATTCCAAGTTATAAAATGAAGCTATTTTAATCGATGTTCAAATTTTCATTCTTGTGAACGCATTAATTGTCCAGAAAAAAGATGGCGTGACCTGTACTTTAATGACATCAGTAGACAAACAAATGTTGGATTGCATAATTATGGTTACGCTTTAGAAAATATTAGGTATTCCAAGTTATAAAATGAAGCTATTTTAATCGATGTTCAAATTTTCATCCTTGTGAACGCATTAATTGTCCAGAAAAAAGATGGTGCAACCTGTATTTTCATGACGTCAGTAGACAAACAAATGTTGGATTTCGTAATTATGGTTATGTCTTAGAAAATATTAAATATTGCAGGTTATAAAATGAAGATATTTTAATCAATGTTCAAATTTTCATCCTTGGGAACGCATTAATTGGGACGAAAATGTGTACAGAAAATTTTCCATTCGAACTACAGGAAGCAAAATTTCTTGACGTTCACCTTAAAGGAGCAATTCTTGTATGTATGTAAATTTTATTTTTAAAACGGCTCTAAGGATTTTGATTAAAGTCGCTAACCTACCGTTTTCTGGTACTAGAAATCGATTTATCTTGATCTCGACTTTAGGAAAATTCGTTTAGTGGGTTAATAAAAACCCCGAATTACCGTGTTTTTAGTGTAATGTCATGGCGTCGTCTGATTAGATGTTGGCGCGCGGTCACGCCATCTGTCTCATTACGTCACGCGTTGTGTGCGTATGTTCGTCCGCATGATAACTCTTGTAAAAATCCTTCGATTTCGATGAAATTTTAGTATGTGGTAGGGGAACACCTTCCCAGGTGTTCCCCTACCACATACTATTATTAGGGTTCCTTCCCTGGTGGGGAACACCTGGGAAGGAACCCTAATGAAAGTGAACGAAATGGGGTCAAAGGTCAGGACATAGGAGCGGGATCCATTCCACTGCTCTTATGCGTCATAACTAACGTAAAAAAGGTTCGATTAAATTTTATTATGTGGTAGGGGATCACCTGGGGACAAACCCTATTGAAAATTTGCGAAATGGGGGTCAAGGGTCAGGACATAGGAGCGAAATGACTTCCATTGCCATTATGCGTCATAACTTACGTAAAAATGTTTCCATTTCGATGAAATGTTAGTATGTTGTAGGGACCTGCCTGGGGACAAATCCTATTGAAAATGGGCGAAATGGGGTCAAAGGTTAGGACACAGAAGCGGGATCTATTCCATAGCCCTAATGCATCATAACTTACCTAAAATTGCTTCGATTGCAACAAAACTTTATCATGTTGTTTCGGAGGTAACTGAACCAGTTCTGTTGAATATCATAGAAATGGGATCAAAGGTCAGGGCACGGGAGTGAGATTTATTCCACAGCCATTTTCCTCATAACTTGAGTAATGATTTCTAGTATGTTGGAAAGCGTATCATAATCAATGCATTGCATGATTTTACTAACTTGTTTGTATATGTTCTGAAAAGTCCTTGAATCCCCCCCCCCACTTCCCCAAAAGTGTATGAACCCTGGAGAGAGTGGTTAGCCCCACCCACAGGTTAATGAATGGTGTCCACACAGTGCTGGGCAATTAAATTTCCCTTGATGACGATGAGAGATGATTATAGCTGTTGTAACAGATGTCACCCCACACCAGCAGTAACCACTTTGAGGTGTTTAGTAGTACACGATAGAAGCTCCATTGCTGGGTATGTCTGAGCAATTGGCGATTGTTCTGCCCCAGACAGATGTCTCTTCAACATTTGTCACACCTCTCAGCTTGTTCATTTCACTACTGCATTTGGTATGCCTGTGGCTGCAAGTGATTTATGTGCAGAGGATAGAGCAACTCTCTTATATACCAGCTTTATGAAATGTCGATGAATGGTTCTGACAGATACTGATGGAGCCCTATGAGTCATTCTGTTATTGAATATCATCTGACAATTGCATTTCTGGTACTATTAGTATCTGATGAATATGCCAAATCCATAGTAATTCAATCTTCTAATCTGGAGTAACTCAAGAAGGACCAAGTCATGAATGACTACATGAAATATCTCCCTGTGTTCAGTAGCTGATCACTGTGGCCTACTGTTTGCACATCACATCCCATTGCACTGCAGTTCATCCTGTGTTAAATAATAGATTTATCATATGGCTTTGTTGAAACTCTTTGAGTTAATTTGATATTCATCTACATTTACAAATTGCATTGCTCTTCAGTGGTAACTGGATTTACTGATCATGCCCATATTCTTTAATCTACAATGCCCACTTTTCCCCAGTGACAGCCTACTCTACAGCTCTCTACAACTTATGGAGTCCATGTCATCTGTCACATTTTGAAATAGCCAGACCTGTGATTTTTAATGAGTGTATGAAGGAATATCAAAAGCTTTGGTTTATCTTCATTCCTTCTGTATCAATTTAAAATGATTTGTTACAATGAGATTAATCCTTCACAGGTTCTACCTAAAAAGCTACACACTTCACACACTTATGCTGTATTTGTTGGAGACGGTCATTTTAGAGTCTCCACACTGGCTTAAAAACCAATTTTTCATTTCAGAAGTCATGACTGTGTTTCTTTGGAATTCTGGCAGAAGGGAAGGTAATCATTTGGGGCCAAACTTATTGAACATGGTGGATGTGGCAGAATTCCATATCCAATATTTGTTGCAGAGGTTAGTCTTTTCAGCTGCATGTAAGAAATTTTTTTATGAAGAAGGTATTGGGTTGGTGCGAATGAAATGTCCGGCAAAGGACCAGGACACGTGAACGGCGAGAATGGAAAAGTAGGACAACTTACCTAGGCAAAATATTTCCCCTTTGCAATTTGCATCGACACATAGTTGCCATCTCTCTGGCAAGGCCATGATCTTGGAACGAAAAATGCCTTGTGGCTGGGACCTAAAGAAGTCATCAACTGGGTGATTCCATGCCAAATCAACCAGTCACTCAACCTGACCATTTTAGATTTCAATGAAACCTTCAGGGATCATTCTCCGTAGTGATATAAATGAGAATATATTTTAAAATTTTTTTTATCTTATTAGGTTTTCACGTAATTAATTTTTAAAATTTTGAAAAATCGTTGTTTTTTGGCTCGCACAAACTTTTTCAATCTTGAATTTCTCAAGTTCTATAAGGCCTAGAGAGTTGTTTGACCCCTCATTTTAAAGAGAATTTCATAAGTTTTAATTTGATATGCAACTTGACTATGCTTGGTGAATTTTTTTTTAAATAAAAAAAATGAAAAATGTTTAAGATAGCATTTTTTAAAAATTTTTGAAAAAATATATGTTTTTTGCAATATTATAATCTTTAAATCCTGAAACTTTTAGAGTGGGATCTCAGTAGGATCAGGAGTTATGGTACCAATGGTATTGTTTTAAGTACCAGTTAGGGATACATTGCTATCTTTAACTTTTGTAAGGTAAAAATAAAAATAAAAAAATACATTGGCTATAAGGTAACCAATTTACATTAGGGTCTATTACAGATAATGATTTACTAAACCTACAGACAAATAAATTAGGGATAGCATGTGAGTAAATAATCTGCTAATCACGTGTTCTGGCACAAGCCCGTACAGACTTGTCTGATTCATGTTCTTGCAGGAGTGTGACTCATGCCCACTGTAGCTCAACTTTTGCTTAGTTTACCCTAAGATCTCAGTGAGTGAACAGTTAGTTGTTGGCAGTGTTACTTAAAGTGTTTCACATAAAAATATGATTTTTATAAGTTAATAGTTTTTTTCAGTGGAAGTGAAATAAATGTTGTGTTTGTTAAGTAATAAGTTTAATCATTTTTGACATCTTTGTTTGGAACAACTAGGCCTGTCTCCAGTTCAAAAGTACAGTCAGTTCTATTTAGTTTTAAAGGCCTGTTATTATATAAGATATTTTTTTTTATTGTTTCAGACAATTTGACTTGTACTATTATTTATAATTTTAACTCTACTCTATTATTAGGACTGTGACAATATGGGTGAGCCCAGTACATCAACACATTTTTTGGTATATTGTTGTAACTCATTTGAGAAACCTGGTCATAATTATTATAAGAAACAATTGAGATCTGTAAATGAAAATATTTTGAGACATAATGCCAATTTACATGAAGGTGACAAGATATGCGATGGGTGTTGTAAAGCTTTACTAAAGCTTCCAGAGATTTTAACTGAGCAAAAAAGGCTTGCAGGCAGCTCAGAATCACAAGACCATTTGAATGTTCCTAAAGTACCAGTTCAAAATACACAATAAAGGGTACTCAATAATTTCACAGTTACAGTCCTGTTAATGAGACTAGAGTTTTAGTGAAAAGCTACTCATTTTCAGAGGAATCAAGTGTAGAAATAGTTTCAGCTGAAGGCACTGATGATGATCTGGACATTAATGACATTGTTGGATTTGTTACATGCCAATACTCAGACAAGTGGTGGTTAGGCTGTGTTTTAGGAATAGAAGGAGATGAAGTAAAAATAAGTTTTTTGGAACCACATGGCCCTTCTCCATCTTTCAAATACTCACAGTTTACTGACATACTAGTTGTGCATAAAAGTGAGGTTTTAACAAAAGTTAATTCTACAACAGCTACAGGAAGAGTTTATCGACTTACAGACTCAGAAACCAAAAAGGCAAACAAGAAATTATTTGTTAAATTAAAGAACTAAGAGGTCGCTATTTTGGCGTAACTATAACTCTGAGTGCTAACTAAAAAATTTTTTTATTAATTTTACCAGGTAAAACTTTTAGCCTGTTGGGACTATCCTTCCCTTGTTTTATGTTTGACTATGTATTAGTATGATGTATTATGTAGATTTTAAAACTCAGTGTCTGTTATCATGTAAACACACTAAAACAAGAATTATAATCCATTATTACTTGTACAGTTACTTTTAAGTTTTTTGCCATAGCTCCCGATTCTATTGAGATCCCACTCTAAAAGTTTCAGGATTTAAAGCTTATAATATTACAAAAAACATATATTTTTTTCAAAATTAAAAAAAAAAAACACTATCTTTAACATCTTAATTTTTTTTTTCACCGAGCGTAGTCAAGTTGCATATCAAATTAAAACTTATGAAATTCTCTTTAAAATGAGGGGTCAAACAACTCTTTAGGCCTTATAGAACTTGAGAAATTCAAGATTAAAAAAGTTTATTCAAGCCAAAAAACGACGATTTTTAAAAATTTTAAAAATTGATTACATGAAAACCCAATGAGATAAAATTAAAAAATATATATATTCTCATTTATTTCATTAGGGAGAATGATCCCTGAAAGTTTCATTGAAATCTGAGATGGTCAGGTTGAATATTTAAATTTTTTGGTTGATTTGGCATGGAATGAATGACCCAACTGCACGTTGAACCTCGTTGTCTGTCGCGAACTGTTTCCCAGACAGGAAGTGATCCAGGCAATGAAACAGATGAGACAAGTTCGGGGAATAGGCAGGGTGAGGCAGTGCTTTGTAGCCCAAGGCATCGTTGGGCAACATGAGGTGAGTGTTGTCCTGGAGCAGAACAACACCATGTCTGTTGACCAAAGACGGTTGTTTTTGCAGCAATTTCCAGTGCATCTGGTGTAATTCAGCACAGTAACGTTCTGAAGTGATGGTTTGGCCTCTTGGCAAGGAAATTCTGATTAATTCTTCCGGATATGGACCACCTGACAAGGAGCAGCATCTTCTTGGTGTGTAGGTGTGGCTTAGGATGCCATCCAGCAGGCTGTGCCTTGCTTAGTCATTGTGCAGATCATTTCTGATTATCATAAAGCACCCTCTTTTTGTTGCAGGTGATGATTCGATGCAGTAGAGGTTCCTGTTTTTCCTGGCAAACAGTGACGTGCATACTTCCGAATACCTAGTCTTGTTGGCAGTTGTCAACTCAAACAGTGGCCACATGTCTAGCTTTTTTTTTTTTATCTTATCCAGCACAGCCAGATGCTGAACACCTACCTCTGCCGCTATTTCACAACACATTTTTTGGGGGTTCACTTCAACCACATGTAACAGAACATCGTCAGAAACAGCAACAGGTTGGTGACCACATGCTTCGTTTTGCAGGTCCGTATCTCCACTTTAAAACTTCACAAACCATCACCAAATGGTTTGTTCATTGGCTGTATTCTCCCCAAATGCTTTGTTAACATTTTGAGCGGCAATTTCCGCAGAATGGCCCAGTTTAAATTCATACAGGAACATGACTCTCAAATCCGGCGTCTGCATGTTTCCTTTTCAAGCCACGTCATGTCCAAACAAACCACGCCTGAACCTTGTGCTTCACATACATGCCAGCTATTTATAGTAACTCTGTGATGTAATACCCGCAACACCTGTGGGTGGTTCCATTCTGCTGTGGTGGAGGCCTGTCTCCACTGCTCGTTCGTGCCGGACATTTCTTTTGAACCAACCCAATACATATTTCTGCTGAGTGTGTCATGCCTTTTTTTTTTTTTTTTTTTTTTTTTTTTTGCTTTATTTTTGTAGCCTTAGTATGTTCAGAACACCCTGGTGATATTTTCTGGTGATATTCTGGTTCTTTGAGAGGTAATCAGTCATACAGTAGCGAACAAAAGTATTTGGCGAAACACTTTTTTGACCATAATTTTTTTTCTGCTGGACCAAATCGGGTCATTTTGGGATATGATATGTGTTATTCAGTTGTAAACATGACCCATATGCAGATGGATCGGAAACCTTAACACAGACCAGGTACCGAGTTTAATCGCAAAGATCATACAAATTTACCAACAAAGTAGGTGGGTATCACATTCATTTAATGTAACGATAACAGAAAACAAGTACGATAAAACGATAAAACAATAAACTAATACTTAGTGGGATAACCACGAGACTTAATAACAGCTGCACAACCGGCCGGCATCGAGTCCACTAGCTTCTCGACGGTGACCTGCGGAATTCGCGCCCATTCTGCAGACAGTTGGTCGAACTTCTGGGCCCTATTCCGGCAGGTTTCTTCGCACATCATCTCTCCAGCTCCTTCTACATGTGCTCGATGGGGTTGAAGTCTGGAGATTGGCTTGGCCAATCTAGAAGTGTGACCTGTTGCTGCTGGAAGGCTGCCTTCGCTACTCTGGAGGTCGTTGTCTTGCTGCATGATCCATCCAGGTGGCATGTTCTGGTTTGCCCATAGGAAGACATCGTTGATGAGCATGTTCGTGTAGCTCTGGCCGGTCATTATTCCGTCAATCTTGATGATGGAGCCCATGCCCATTCTATTGTTAGAGACGTCGCCGTAAACCATGAGCGATCCTCCTCCGTGCTTGACAGTCGGCTGAATGAACTGGGGGTTGAATCTCTGGCCACACGGACGTCGTACGTATCGGATGCCATCACTTCCGAACAAGTTGAAACTTGCTCTCGTCGGTGAAAAGCACCTTACTCCAGTCCGCCACGGTCCAGTGTCGATGAAGGCGCGCGAACGCGACTCTGGCTCGTCAATTCTTGACTCCGATGAGTGGTTTCTTGGCGGGGCGTCTTCCATTAAATCCACCAGCAATGAGACGACGGGAGATGGTCATTCGGCTGACGTTCAGGTAGTCGTTGTCGATGTCCACAGCAGTCAAGGAGGGATCAGCACGAGATCGACAGAGAATGCGTCCATCCTGACGCAATGTAGTAGAATGAGTCCTACCACATCGCAGACTGTTCTCGACGGTCCCAGTCTTCTTATAACGTTGCAGGATAGCTGAAATGGACTGGTGTCGGATCTTCAGGGCCCTCGTAATGTCGGTGACGCTCATTCCGGATTCCATCATGTTCACGGCCACCTGGCGAGCTCCAACAGGGATCTCCACCTTTTTACCTATTTCTGAAAACCTAAGATGACTCATTATCACACTGCACATCCCAAAACCCACAAAAATCACAAGAAAAGCATTAATACATGCAGCAAACAAATGGGTAATAATGGGAGACTCTAATATGGCCCATTTCAAACGACAAATTCGCTCTGAGTGAAATACAAACTACGCCGCATTGTAACCCATGAATCAACACATATCATATCCCAAAATGACCCAATTTGGTCCAGCAGAAAACAAATTATGGTCGAAAAAATGTTTCGCCAAATACTTTTGTTCGCTACTATATTAACTTTTGAGATCTCTCATAAAACACTGAACAGCACTTGTGTCTTACCTTTTTATGGCAGTCACGAGTATGCACATATATTTCCACTGTCTTCTCATTTCATTAGTATCTGGGTCACAATGGTATGTCCAAAAAACTGAAGAAAATTTTGTGCATGTGGCATAACATAACACCAGCCTGTCTGTGGCAGAGTGCATTTTCTGCTGCTGTTAGAATGGTGTCAGAAGATGCAGGGTTCCAGAATCAGGGGTGAAAATGTCCCCCAGGCTTTTTTTCTGGGGGTGATTTTAAAAAATCAAAGGTGAATTTTAAACAATCGTAAACTTAGAGAAAAATACTGCAATGGGGGTAAAAAACGAACAAACACAAAAATAATATAAATATGTTATACATATCTTCTAATTTTGTTATTAAATATTTCAGCAGCTTTGTGAAATGGAAAGCTTTCTAGTGTTGCATTTGCTGCTGATATTCGAATCAAATTCTTTAAAGTTTATTCTTTCAGTCTGTTGTGAAATTTATCTTTTATTTGATTTTGTGTGCTAAAAGAACACTCTACTAATGCAGAACTTATTGGCACAACCAAATCAATTTCATACAACAACACTGTGCTTGGATACACATCTTTATACCTGCAGATGAAAAGTTCTGCAAATTTAAAACTAGCATAGCTATTTTTTAGCAGAATAAATATATATGGATATTCACTCAACAGGCATTTCAAATTTTCAAAATCTTTGAATTGGTCTAACAACTTCAAAACAAATTTGCATGACACCGATGGGGATATTTACTTCCCATCCCAAAAGCGTTTGAGCGAATTAGCTCCTTTCACAACAATGAATAATAAAATAAACATAGGGACCTTTACAACGTCGAAAACAAAAAATCACTTTAACACTGTATGATTTAACACTTTAACACCGTATCATTTTCGTCGGTTTCGACTTCAAGCCAGTCGTACATTTTGCGCCATTTCTCTTGAAAGTTAAGATTTTTTAAAATTTAGTTGGAGGTACAGCAGGAACAGCCTCACTACATTTCTCAGGCAATATTTCACTGTTTAAAATCGTAGCAATCGATGCCGAACTTGCAGAATCGTCAGTAGAACGCTTCCTCTTTCTAATGAGGAACTTTTCCATTGTGTTATAGTAAGAACAAATATCAGAGCTGCCAACTTTTCAAAATCAAAATATTTCACTGTTTAAAATCGTAGCATTCAATGCCGAACTTGCAGAATCGTCAGTAGAACGCTTCCTCTTTCTAATGAGGAACTTTTCCATTGTGTTATAGTAAGAACAAATATCAGAGCTGCCAACTTTTCAAAATCAAAATATTTCACTGTTTAAAATCGTAGCACTCGATGCCGAACTTGCAGAATCGTCAGTAGAACGCTTCCTCTTTCTAATGAGGAACTTTTCCATTGTGTTATAGTAAGAACAAATATCAGAGCTGCCAACTTTTCAAAATAAAAATATTTCACTGTTTAAAATCGTAGCATTCAATGCCGAACTTGCAGAATCGTCAGTAGAACGCTTCCTCTTTCTAATGAGGAACTTTTCCATTGTGTTATAGTAAGAACAAATATCAGAGCTGCCAACTTTTCAAAATCAAAATATTTCACTGTTTAAAATCGTAGCATTCAATGCCGAACTTGCAGAATCGTCAGTAGAACGCTTCCTCTTTCTAATGAGGAACTTTTCCATTGTGTTATAGTAAGAACAAATATCAGAGCTGCCAACTTTTCAAAATCAAAATATTTCACTGTTTAAAATCGTAGCATTCAATGCCGAACTTGCAGAATCGTCAGTAGAACGCTTCCTCTTTCTAATGAGGAACTTTTCCATTGTGTTATAGTAAGAACAAATATCAGAGCTGCCAACTTTTCAAAATCAAAATATTTCACTGTTTAAAATCGTAGCATTCAATGCCGAACTTGCAGAATCGTCAGTAGAACGCTTCCTCTTTCTAATGAGGAACTTTTCCATTGTGTTATAGTAAGAACAAATATCAGAGCTGCCAACTTTTCAAAATCAAAATATTTCACTGTTTAAAATCGTAGCATTCAATGCCGAACTTGCAGAATCGTCAGTAGAACGCTTCCTCTTTCTAATGAGGAACTTTTCCATTGTGTTATAGTAAGAACAAATATCAGAGCTGCCAACTTTTCAAAATCAAAATATTTCACTGTTTAAAATCGTAGCACTCAATGCCGAACTTGCAGAATCGTCAGTAGAACGCTTCCTCTTTCTAATGAGGAACTTTTCCATTGTGTTATAGTAAGAACAAATATCAGAGCTGCCAACTTTTCAAAAATCAAAATATTTCACTGTTTAAAATCGTAGCATTCAATGCCGAACTTGCAGAATCGTCAGTAGAACGCTTCCTCTTTCTAATGAGGAACTTTTCCATTGTGTTATAGTAAGAACAAATATCAGAGCTGCCAACTTTTCAAAATCAAAATATTTCACTGTTTAAAATCGTAGCATTCCAATGCCGAACTTGCAGAATCGTCAGTAGAACGCTTCCTCTTTCTAATGAGGAACTTTTCCATTGTGTTATAGTAAGAACAAATATCAGAGCTGCCAACTTTTCAAAATCAAAATATTTCACTGTTTAAAATCGTAGCATTCAATGCCGAACTTGCAGAATCGTCAGTAGAACGCTTCCTCTTTCTAATGAGGAACTTTTCCATTGTGTTATAGTAAGAACAAATATCAGAGCTGCCAACTTTTCAAAATCAAAATATTTCACTGTTTAAAATCGTAGCACTCCATGCCGAACTTGCAGAATCGTCAGTAGAACGCTTCCTCTTTCTAATGAGGAACTTTTCCATTGTGTTATAGTAAGAACAAATATCAGAGCTGCCAACTTTTCAAAATCAAAATATTTCACTGTTTAAAATCGTAGCATTCAATGCCGAACTTGCAGAATCGTCAGTAGAACGCTTCCTCTTTCTAATGAGGAACTTTTCCATTGTGTTATAGTAAGAACAAATATCAGAGCTGCCAACTTTTCAAAATCAAAATATTTCACTGTTTAAAATCGTAGCACTCCATGCCGAACTTGCAGAATCGTCAGTAGAACGCTTCCTCTTTCTAATGAGGAACTTTTCCATTGTGTTATAGTAAGAACAAATATCAGAGCTGCCAACTTTTCAAAATAAAAATATTTCACTCTTTAAAATCGTAGCATTCAATGCCGAACTTGCAGAATCGTCAGTAGAACGCTTCCTCTTTCTAATGAGGAACTTTTCCATTGTGTTATAGTAAGAACAAATATCAGAGCTGCCAACTTTTCAAAATCAAAATATTTCACTGTTTAAAATCGTAGCACTCCATGCCGAACTTGCAGAATCGTCAGTAGAACGCTTCCTCTTTCTAATGAGGAACTTTTCCATTGTGTTATAGTAAGAACAAATATCAGAGCTGCCAACTTTTCAAAATCAAAATATTTCACTGTTTAAAATCGTAGCATTCAATGCCGAACTTGCAGAATCGTCAGTAGAACGCTTCCTCTTTCTAATGAGGAACTTTTCCATTGTGTTATAGTAAGAACAAATATCAGAGCTGCCAACTTTTCAAAATCAAAATATTTCACTGTTTAAAATCGTAGCACTCCATGCCGAACTTGCAGAATCGTCAGTAGAACGCTTCCTCTTTCTAATGAGGAACTTTTCCATTGTGTTATAGTAAGAACAAATATCAGAGCTGCCAACTTTTCAAAATCAAAATATTTCACTGTTTAAAATCGTAGCATTCAATGCCGAACTTGCAGAATCGTCAGTAGAACGCTTCCTCTTTCTAATGAGGAACTTTTCCATTGTGTTATAGTAAGAACAAATATCAGAGCTGCCAACTTTTCAAAATCAAAATATTTCACTGTTTAAAATCGTAGCACTCCATGCCGAACTTGCAGAATCGTCAGTAGAACGCTTCCTCTTTCTAATGAGGAACTTTTCCATTGTGTTATAGTAAGAACAAATATCAGAGCTGCCAACTTTTCAAAATCAAAAATATTTCACTCTTTAAAATCGTAGCACTCCATGCCGAACTTGCAGAATCGTCAGTAGAACGCTTCCTCTTTCTAATGAGGAACTTTTCCATTGTGTTATAGTAAGAACAAATATCAGAGCTGCCAACTTTTCAAAATCAAAATATTTCACTGTTTAAAATCGTAGCATTCAATGCCGAACTTGCAGAATCGTCAGTAGAACGCTTCCTCTTTCTAATGAGGAACTTTTCCATTGTGTTATAGTAAGAACAAATATCAGAGCTGCCAACTTTTCAAAATCAAAATATTTCACTGTTTAAAATCGTAGCATTCAATGCCGAACTTGCAGAATCGTCAGTAGAACGCTTCCTCTTTCTAATGAGGAACTTTTCCATTGTGTTATAGTAAGAACAAATATCAGAGCTGCCAACTTTTCAAAATCAAAATATTTCACTGTTTAAAATCGTAGCATTCAATGCCGAACTTGCAGAATCGTCAGTAGAACGCTTCCTCTTTCTAATGAGGAACTTTTCCATTGTGTTATAGTAAGAACAAATATCAGAGCTGCCAACTTTTCAAAATCAAAATATTTCACTGTTTAAAATCGTAGCATTCAATGCCGAACTTGCAGAATCGTCAGTAGAACGCTTCCTCTTTCTAATGAGGAACTTTTCCATTGTGTTATAGTAAGAACAAATATCAGAGCTGCCAACTTTTCAAAATAAAAATATTTCACTGTTTAAAATCGTAGCATTCAATGCCGAACTTGCAGAATCGTCAGTAGAACGCTTCCTCTTTCTAATGAGGAACTTTTCCATTGTGTTATAGTAAGAACAAATATCAGAGCTGCCAACTTTTCAAAATCAAAATATTTCACTGTTTAAAATCGTAGCATTCAATGCCGAACTTGCAGAATCGTCAGTAGAACGCTTCCTCTTTCTAATGAGGAACTTTTCCATTGTGTTATAGTAAGAACAAATATCAGAGCTGCCAACTTTTCAAAATCAAAATATTTCACTGTTTAAAATCGTAGCATTCAATGCCGAACTTGCAGAATCGTCAGTAGAACGCTTCCTCTTTCTAATGAGGAACTTTTCCATTGTGTTATAGTAAGAACAAATATCAGAGCTGCCAACTTTTCAAAATCAAAATATTTCACTGTTTAAAATCGTAGCACTCCATGCCGAACTTGCAGAATCGTCAGTAGAACGCTTCCTCTTTCTAATGAGGAACTTTTCCATTGTGTTATAGTAAGAACAAATATCAGAGCTGCCAACTTTTCAAAATCAAAATATTTCACTGTTTAAAATCGTAGCATTCAATGCCGAACTTGCAGAATCGTCAGTAGAACGCTTCCTCTTTCTAATGAGGAACTTTTCCATTGTGTTATAGTAAGAACAAATATCAGAGCTGCCAACTTTTCAAAATCAAAATATTTCACTGTTTAAAATCGTAGCATTCAATGCCGAACTTGCAGAATCGTCAGTAGAACGCTTCCTCTTTCTAATGAGGAACTTTTCCATTGTGTTATAGTAAGAACAAATATCAGAGCTGCCAACTTTTCAAAATCAAAATATTTCACTGTTTAAAATCGTAGCATTCAATGCCGAACTTGCAGAATCGTCAGTAGAACGCTTCCTCTTTCTAATGAGGAACTTTTCCATTGTGTTATAGTAAGAACAAATATCAGAGCTGCCAACTTTTCAAAATCAAAATATTTCACTGTTTAAAATCGTAGCATTCAATGCCGAACTTGCAGAATCGTCAGTAGAACGCTTCCTCTTTCTAATGAGGAACTTTTCCATTGTGTTATAGTAAGAACAAATATCAGAGCTGCCAACTTTTCAAAATCAAAATATTTCACTGTTTAAAATCGTAGCACTCAATGCCGAACTTGCAGAATCGTCAGTAGAACGCTTCCTCTTTCTAATGAGGAACTTTTCCATTGTGTTATAGTAAGAACAAATATCAGAGCTGCCAACTTTTCAAAATCAAAATATTTCACTGTTTAAAATCGTAGCATTCAATGCCGAACTTGCAGAATCGTCAGTAGAACGCTTCCTCTTTCTAATGAGGAACTTTTCCATTGTGTTATAGTAAGAACAAATATCAGAGCTGCCAACTTTTCAAAATCAAAATATTTCACTGTTTAAAATCGTAGCATTCAATGCCGAACTTGCAGAATCGTCAGTAGAACGCTTCCTCTTTCTAATGAGGAACTTTTCCATTGTGTTATAGTAAGAACAAATATCAGAGCTGCCAACTTTTCAAAATCAAAATATTTCACTGTTTAAAATCGTAGCATTCAATGCCGAACTTGCAGAATCGTCAGTAGAACGCTTCCTCTTTCTAATGAGGAACTTTTCCATTGTGTTATAGTAAGAACAAATATCAGAGCTGCCAACTTTTCAAAATCAAAATATTTCACTGTTTAAAATCGTAGCATTCAATGCCGAACTTGCAGAATCGTCAGTAGAACGCTTCCTCTTTCTAATGAGGAACTTTTCCATTGTGTTATAGTAAGAACAAATATCAGAGCTGCCAACTTTTCAAAATCAAAAATATTTCACTGTTTAAAATCGTAGCATTCAATGCCGAACTTGCAGAATCGTCAGTAGAACGCTTCCTCTTTCTAATGAGGAACTTTTCCATTGTGTTATAGTAAGAACAAATATCAGAGCTGCCAACTTTTCAAAATCAAAATATTTCACTGTTTAAAATCGTAGCATTCAATGCCGAACTTGCAGAATCGTCAGTAGAACGCTTCCTCTTTCTAATGAGGAACTTTTCCATTGTGTTATAGTAAGAACAAATATCAGAGCTGCCAACTTTTCAAAATCAAAATATTTCACTGTTTAAAATCGTAGCATTCAATGCCGAACTTGCAGAATCGTCAGTAGAACGCTTCCTCTTTCTAATGAGGAACTTTTCCATTGTGTTATAGTAAGAACAAATATCAGAGCTGCCAACTTTTCAAAATCAAAATATTTCACTGTTTAAAATCGTAGCATTCAATGCCGAACTTGCAGAATCGTCAGTAGAACGCTTCCTCTTTCTAATGAGGAACTTTTCCATTGTGTTATAGTAAGAACAAATATCAGAGCTGCCAACTTTTCAAAATCAAAATATTTCACTGTTTAAAATCGTAGCATTCAATGCCGAACTTGCAGAATCGTCAGTAGAACGCTTCCTCTTTCTAATGAGGAACTTTTCCATTGTGTTATAGTAAGAACAAATATCAGAGCTGCCAACTTTTCAAAATCAAAATATTTCACTGTTTAAAATCGTAGCATTCAATGCCGAACTTGCAGAATCGTCAGTAGAACGCTTCCTCTTTCTAATGAGGAACTTTTCCATTGTGTTATAGTAAGAACAAATATCAGAGCTGCCAACTTTTCAAAATCAAAATATTTCACTGTTTAAAATCGTAGCATTCAATGCCGAACTTGCAGAATCGTCAGTAGAACGCTTCCTCTTTCTAATGAGGAACTTTTCCATTGTGTTATAGTAAGAACAAATATCAGAGCTGCCAACTTTTCAAAATCAAAATATTTCACTGTTTAAAATCGTAGCATTCAATGCCGAACTTGCAGAATCGTCAGTAGAACGCTTCCTCTTTCTAATGAGGAACTTTTCCATTGTGTTATAGTAAGAACAAATATCAGAGCTGCCAACTTTTCAAAATCAAAATATTTCACTGTTTAAAATCGTAGCATTCAATGCCGAACTTGCAGAATCGTCAGTAGAACGCTTCCTCTTTCTAATGAGGAACTTTTCCATTGTGTTATAGTAAGAACAAATATCAGAGCTGCCAACTTTTCAAAATCAAAATATTTCACTGTTTAAAATCGTAGCATTCAATGCCGAACTTGCAGAATCGTCAGTAGAACGCTTCCTCTTTCTAATGAGGAACTTTTCCATTGTGTTATAGTAAGAACAAATATCAGAGCTGCCAACTTTTCAAAATCAAAATATTTCACTGTTTAAAATCGTAGCATTCAATGCCGAACTTGCAGAATCGTCAGTAGAACGCTTCCTCTTTCTAATGAGGAACTTTTCCATTGTGTTATAGTAAGAACAAATATCAGAGCTGCCAACTTTTCAAAATCAAAATATTTCACTGTTTAAAATCGTAGCATTCAATGCCGAACTTGCAGAATCGTCAGTAGAACGCTTCCTCTTTCTAATGAGGAACTTTTCCATTGTGTTATAGTAAGAACAAATATCAGAGCTGCCAACTTTTCAAAATCAAAATATTTCACTGTTTAAAATCGTAGCATTCAATGCCGAACTTGCAGAATCGTCAGTAGAACGCTTCCTCTTTCTAATGAGGAACTTTTCCATTGTGTTATAGTAAGAACAAATATCAGAGCTGCCAACTTTTCAAAATCAAAATATTTCACTGTTTAAAATCGTAGCATTCAATGCCGAACTTGCAGAATCGTCAGTAGAACGCTTCCTCTTTCTAATGAGGAACTTTTCCATTGTGTTATAGTAAGAACAAATATCAGAGCTGCCAACTTTTCAAAATAAAAATATTTCACTGTTTAAAATCGTAGCATTCAATGCCGAACTTGCAGAATCGTCAGTAGAACGCTTCCTCTTTCTAATGAGGAACTTTTCCATTGTGTTATAGTAAGAACAAATATCAGAGCTGCCAACTTTTCAAAATCAAAAATATTTCACTGTTTAAAATCGTAGCATTCAATGCCGAACTTGCAGAATCGTCAGTAGAACGCTTCCTCTTTCTAATGAGGAACTTTTCCATTGTGTTATAGTAAGAACAAATATCAGAGCTGCCAACTTTTCAAAATAAAAATATTTCACTGTTTAAAATCGTAGCATTCAATGCCGAACTTGCAGAATCGTCAGTAGAACGCTTCCTCTTTCTAATGAGGAACTTTTCCATTGTGTTATAGTAAGAACAAATATCAGAGCTGCCAACTTTTCAAAATAAAAATATTTCACTGTTTAAAATCGTAGCATTCAATGCCGAACTTGCAGAATCGTCAGTAGAACGCTTCCTCTTTCTAATGAGGAACTTTTCCATTGTGTTATAGTAAGAACAAATATCAGAGCTGCCAACTTTTCAAAATCAAAATATTTCACTGTTTAAAATCGTAGCATTCAATGCCGAACTTGCAGAATCGTCAGTAGAACGCTTCCTCTTTCTAATGAGGAACTTTTCCATTGTGTTATAGTAAGAACAAATATCAGAGCTGCCAACTTTTCAAAATCAAAATATTTCACTGTTTAAAATCGTAGCATTCAATGCCGAACTTGCAGAATCGTCAGTAGAACGCTTCCTCTTTCTAATGAGGAACTTTTCCATTGTGTTATAGTAAGAACAAATATCAGAGCTGCCAACTTTTCAAAATAAAATTATTTCACTGTTTAAAATCGTAGCATTCAATGCCGAACTTGCAGAATCGTCAGTAGAACGCTTCCTCTTTCTAATGAGGAACTTTTCCATTGTGTTATAGTAAGAACAAATATCAGAGCTGCCAACTTTTCAAAATCAAAATATTTCACTGTTTAAAATCGTAGCATTCAATGCCGAACTTGCAGAATCGTCAGTAGAACGCTTCCTCTTTCTAATGAGGAACTTTTCCATTGTGTTATAGTAAGAACAAATATCAGAGCTGCCAACTTTTCAAAATCAAAATATTTCACTGTTTAAAATCGTAGCATTCAATGCCGAACTTGCAGAATCGTCAGTAGAACGCTTCCTCTTTCTAATGAGGAACTTTTCCATTGTGTTATAGTAAGAACAAATATCAGAGCTGCCAACTTTTCAAAATCAAAATATTTCACTGTTTAAAATCGTAGCATTCAATGCCGAACTTGCAGAATCGTCAGTAGAACGCTTCCTCTTTCTAATGAGGAACTTTTCCATTGTGTTATAGTAAGAACAAATATCAGAGCTGCCAACTTTTCAAAATCAAAATATTTCACTGTTTAAAATCGTAGCATTCAATGCCGAACTTGCAGAATCGTCAGTAGAACGCTTCCTCTTTCTAATGAGGAACTTTTCCATTGTGTTATAGTAAGAACAAATATCAGAGCTGCCAACTTTTCAAAATCAAAATATTTCACTGTTTAAAATCGTAGCATTCAATGCCGAACTTGCAGAATCGTCAGTAGAACGCTTCCTCTTTCTAATGAGGAACTTTTCCATTGTGTTATAGTAAGAACAAATATCAGAGCTGCCAACTTTTCAAAATCAAAATATTTCACTGTTTAAAATCGTAGCATTCCATGCCGAACTTGCAGAATCGTCAGTAGAACGCTTCCTCTTTCTAATGAGGAACTTTTCCATTGTGTTATAGTAAGAACAAATATCAGAGCTGCCAACTTTTCAAAATCAAAATATTTCACTGTTTAAAATCGTAGCATTCAATGCCGAACTTGCAGAATCGTCAGTAGAACGCTTCCTCTTTCTAATGAGGAACTTTTCCATTGTGTTATAGTAAGAACAAATATCAGAGCTGCCAACTTTTCAAAATCAAAATATTTCACTGTTTAAAATCGTAGCATTCAATGCCGAACTTGCAGAATCGTCAGTAGAACGCTTCCTCTTTCTAATGAGGAACTTTTCCATTGTGTTATAGTAAGAACAAATATCAGAGCTGCCAACTTTTCAAAATCAAAATATTTCACTGTTTAAAATCGTAGCATTCAATGCCGAACTTGCAGAATCGTCAGTAGAACGCTTCCTCTTTCTAATGAGGAACTTTTCCATTGTGTTATAGTAAGAACAAATATCAGAGCTGCCAACTTTTCAAAATCAAAATATTTCACTGTTTAAAATCGTAGCATTCAATGCCGAACTTGCAGAATCGTCAGTAGAACGCTTCCTCTTTCTAATGAGGAACTTTTCCATTGTGTTATAGTAAGAACAAATATCAGAGCTGCCAACTTTTCAAAATCAAAATATTTCACTGTTTAAAATCGTAGCATTCAATGCCGAACTTGCAGAATCGTCAGTAGAACGCTTCCTCTTTCTAATGAGGAACTTTTCCATTGTGTTATAGTAAGAACAAATATCAGAGCTGCCAACTTTTCAAAATAAAAATATTTCACTGTTTAAAATCGTAGCATTCCATGCCGAACTTGCAGAATCGTCAGTAGAACGCTTCCTCTTTCTAATGAGGAACTTTTCCATTGTGTTATAGTAAGAACAAATATCAGAGCTGCCAACTTTTCAAAATCAAAATATTTCACTGTTTAAAATCGTAGCATTCAATGCCGAACTTGCAGAATCGTCAGTAGAACGCTTCCTCTTTCTAATGAGGAACTTTTCCATTGTGTTATAGTAAGAACAAATATCAGAGCTGCCAACTTTTCAAAATCAAAATATTTCACTGTTTAAAATCGTAGCATTCAATGCCGAACTTGCAGAATCGTCAGTAGAACGCTTCCTCTTTCTAATGAGGAACTTTTCCATTGTGTTATAGTAAGAACAAATATCAGAGCTGCCAACTTTTCAAAATCAAAATATTTCACTGTTTAAAATCGTAGCATTCAATGCCGAACTTGCAGAATCGTCAGTAGAACGCTTCCTCTTTCTAATGAGGAACTTTTCCATTGTGTTATAGTAAGAACAAATATCAGAGCTGCCAACTTTTCAAAATCAAAATATTTCACTGTTTAAAATCGTAGCATTCAATGCCGAACTTGCAGAATCGTCAGTAGAACGCTTCCTCTTTCTAATGAGGAACTTTTCCATTGTGTTATAGTAAGAACAAATATCAGAGCTGCCAACTTTTCAAAATCAAAATATTTCACTGTTTAAAATCGTAGCATTCCATGCCGAACTTGCAGAATCGTCAGTAGAACGCTTCCTCTTTCTAATGAGGAACTTTTCCATTGTGTTATAGTAAGAACAAATATCAGAGCTGCCAACTTTTCAAAATCAAAAACCGGGACATCAACGTGCGTTCAGCGGCACGTATTTACACTTTATAAATAATTAAATTATATATTATAGGTTTCTCTATTTTTTTTAATTACAGTTAATTATTTAATACAAATAAAGAAATATTTACAAAAAAATTAATATTTAAGTATAAAAGATTAACAAACCTTGTTAATGAGTTTCATTTTTAGAGAGAGAGAGAGACACTATTTTTTTCAGTCACCAATTTTTCTCCCCACCATAACAGGAGTCTTATCACATAAGGCAAGGCAGTTCATCCACGGAATACCAAGATACTGAAATTCTTCAGACACAAGTTTGGCAATATTTTCACCTGTTGAACTGGTTTCTAGGCATGGCAAAGAGAGCAGCATGCATCTCACTCGCTTGCAATGATTATCAAAGTATGTTACCACAATTGCCCCCCCCCTTCCCAATTTTTTCCCCTAAAGCAAGAAGATTGCCTGCAAAAATCAAGATTTACTATAAAATCAAGAAGATTTGAGACAGTACCAGAACTGTTAATTTATGATTATCTATTATTAGGGCAGAGCGGTAATGTATGGGATGTGCTAGCAGTATGTTTGATGATACTTGTATTCAATTATTTTTCTGTATAAGTCACTAAAAGATGGAGTTCAAATATTGAGATGATTTTCAAGGTTTTGAATTTTTTTTAAATTGAATGATGCAATTTTAGAAATAACTTGATTTCATTTAAGCAATGACAAGACAGTGACTTTTTTTAATGCCCTTGGATGACAATTTTATCCATCACGAATGTACGACAGCGCCATTTTAGATAAAGGATGAATAGTGTAACTTTGAGAATATGAATACTTTTGAACACCATGCATCAATTCTTACAAATTTTCAGCTTCTTCACTTTCGTTTTCAGGAAAAAGAATTACGATTACGGGAAAAATCTTTATCCCCCCTCTCTTTGTCAAGCTGAAATGCAAACCTTATTTGGGGGGGGGGATACAATTCCGGGAGAAATATTTGCTACGTCCAATTTTCGTTTTCAGACAGTTTCCCTCCATTTTCAAGTTGAAATACAAATATTTATAAAATAAAATGATATTTAACAACAATACTAGGCAGAGGAAACATTGCGTGAAAAATAAAATTACGATTATGAGAGAAATCTTCACTGCGTCTAACTTCCGTTGAAAGTTTCTGGCGAAAAACATTTTCCTCCGCTACCAATTGCCCCGAAATTTCTGTTCAGTTATTCATTGATCTCGAGGAAAACTCCAATTATGACGGAAAAGGAGAAATTTCT
Organism: Macrothele yani; assembly: GCA_039090855.1. Classification (NCBI taxonomy): domain Eukaryota; kingdom Metazoa; phylum Arthropoda; class Arachnida; order Araneae; family Macrothelidae; genus Macrothele; species Macrothele yani. Next base: position 67,988,862 of record CM076993.1, on the reverse strand, counting down.
CGAAGCTGTTGCACGCTCATGCCTGAAGATTACAGAGAAAATTTTGCGCCGTCGAATTTCCGTTTTCGGTAATTTTCCCTACATTTTCCAACTGAAATACAAATATTTTTGGAATAAAGTGATGTATAACAACAATACTGGACAGAGGCAACATCGCAGGAAAAAGAAATTACGATTATGGAAATCTTTATTTCGTTTACTTCCGTTTATGAAAGACAAATACCGTCCCGATGCATATTTTTATGCGTTGGTAAAATTTCGATGCGTAAATACACTTTTTGATGCGTACTAGACGCGTAATTACGCATTTTGGCGAACTCTGCATGGTGCAGAATAAAAAAAAAAAATTCGCACTTTGGCGCAATTAGCGCAGCTATTCCAACACTGAGGGAGAGCAAGTTTGGAAGGATTGGCGGGAGGGTGTGTGTGCGATCGCTCCTAGCTAGAAACATGAGATAACATAAGGTTCAATCGCTATGAGATCATAATAAAACAAAAGCAGGAGTTTACACTAAGTGGCAATAACGATATCAAGTTCCATCAGTAAAAAAAAAAATTCACGAGCCATTTTGGCGAAAATCCGGCAGAAACTATCTTCCGACCATAAAACTACCCAAAACTCTGTAAAACTTTCGGAAATCCGGAATACTTGGCAGGTATGCGGACGTCATTGCACCGATATCTGCTTTTCCGACATGTTATGTAATATCACCTTGCCGTTCTTCACCCGATATCGGCTTTGCCAATGCATCCAATATCCTCTTGCCGTTCTTCACCCCATATCCATCTGATATTGGCTTTGCCGATGTATTCAATATCTGAATTTCAAAGGCGCTTACTTAGAAACGAGACTATAAATAGTTTTCGCATTTGCGCGAAAAACTATAAATATATTCGCAAAATGCAATTGCAGTTTAAACCGTGATTTTAACAAAAAAGGACACAAAATTCAGAACTTTTATGAAATACATTGAAATCAGCAATTCTTCCCAACCTGTCCGTAATTCAGTAATCATGTGGCCGAAACCATAATGGTTGGCACCCTTAGCAGCGCGTGGGCTTTCGTCTCGTTGCACTCACATAATCCGTTTATTATACGACCGTAAGGAAAATACTGGGATTGTATCGTGACGACATGAAATCGGCACATGTGACGAACAATAGGATTGTACCGTGACGTCGTGAAATCGGCACGCATGATCTGAAACGGCATCGCCTTCGTAGATTTTCTATGCTAATAGCTCACGATTGAAATCTTTCTGCGTGCGCACCCATTTCGCGTGTCACTTTATTTTTCTTGTGCAAATTCAAACTTCTTTGCATGAAACGCGCTTCTGCGCATGCTATCGGGAACCCTGGAAGATGTATTACTCATTGTGCTGAGACCTATGACATGTGCAAATGATGATTCAGGATGTTCCATACTGCCTGTAACTCATGTCAACTTCAGTCATGATGGCATGAATGGTTATTCATCAACTAGATGCATTACTCATGTGCAGTGCTGAGGCATGTGCAAATGATGGTTCCAGGATGTTCAACACTGAAAAGGTTGAGATCAATACTGCCTGTAACTCATGTCAACTTCATTCATGATGGCATAAATGGTTATACATCAACCAGATGAAACATTGATCTCAACCTTTTCAACAGCTGCTGCCTCCTATGGTCTAACACCTCTTGGTTCATTGTTCAAGCTAGTATGACCACTTTTTCACCGTCTCTTAAGATGGGTGCTCTTCATCATAAACCGTCTTCATCTTCGTGCAAATTTCAGTTGTTGATTTCTTCTACAAATATGGAGACCTGATCATGTTACTAGCCCCTATCTTGTATAACTGGGAAACTGGTACTCCAGAGCACTCTCGTGGTGACTAGTGATAACTCAGTGTTGGAAGTTCAGTGTTGATCTGCTTCTGAAAGAATAAACTGTAAATGCTTATAAAGAAAATGGTATTCACAAACTTATATGAGGAATGCAATTCATACGTAACAAATAAGTGTAGGTTTAAGATTTTGGCATGCCATAGTTACACAAAGAAATTAGATTTTTCTAATTTCTTTACGTAACTATAATATGCTATGCTTAAAATCTTATTACCTACATTCACAAGCTTTCTCAACAAGGGCATGGACTTCTTAATTGCTCCCTTGTACAATCACTTTCCTGTGTTTCTATACTAATTTCTGTAAATGTGTCTGCTTCTTTTGGGTGGCACAATTTTTTGTGAGGAGTGTAAATGTTATGTGAAATAATCATATAAAGTTTCTTTTTTTTCCAGACTTAAGTGTGAAATATCTTCAAAACATGGCTTACAGAATCAACCACGTCTAGTAGATATTATTGCTGCTGTACCTGCAGAACACAAAAAGGTATATATATCTTTATTTGGTTAAAGTGAGATCCTTGGTGAGGGAAAATGTCTCGAAACTGTCCATGAATTCTCAGATCTTTCTTCTTCACAAACTACACTGCTCAATGTGGATATTTCAGCATAGAGATGGGATTGATGTCACACAAGATGCAAAGAGCTGGCAAAAGGTATATAAATGATGAAAGAACAAAATGTGAGAAGATATTATATCTGTGTATATTCAGGATTAATCAGCATGAAGTTAGCCCACCATGTACAGTTATACAAGCCAGCAGACAATGAGACATACCATCAGTGAGATCCTCAGTGGTGCACTGGGGTATGGTATTCTCCAAGCAGCAACCAGATGGACACACAGCTTTTGTAGGTTTGCTGCTGCATGAACCCAGCAGAAGTAGTCACCACAACATCCTATATTTCCCAATGGGTGACACTTCCAGTGACCTTTGGTGGCTATGGGGGGATGTCCACTTCCTGGAGACTGTCCTGTGTAACTCAAGCAGTGTGTGAGCAAGTGTTATTCTGATGCTGGATCATTCCTGGCATGGTGGCTAGGAAAGCTGACATGATGGGACTGATGATATCATAGGTGTAATATCTCATCACCTCAGCACCAGGATATGGACAAGAGATGTCCTTATGCTCTGTCAGATTCCATGCTTTCCAGTGTACCATGTTGGGGCATTGTATGGCAACTGATTGTAGTAGAGGTATTTTCATATCATTGATAACAATGATGCCGTACAGATGTGTGGGCCAGCAGGCATGTTAAAAGAACCTGGACTTGTCCACGAATAGCATGCTCCTCCCCATTAGACAGTCCAAAGTTATCTTTCTCTCTCTCTCTCTCTCTTTCTAAGTCTAAGACTGAACCTGTGATGTGGCAGCAACAGGAGATTTTAGGCTCGGCATATCACCTATAATCCATCGTGCAAATGTCGTATTATTTGAGTTGACACCTGTATGCCCTCACGGCAGCTCATAGGTCACATTGCAACATGATCAGCATCGTGAACAGGCCACAAACTTCCTCTCTATGGAGTAGGTGATTGTAACTTGTTGTAATCTGACATCTTGGTTCACATTTGGTGCTCTGTTGCACAAATGACACTGCACCTTTGTGGAAGTTGTTCATAATTAATTACTGAACTCTCACATTTACAGACAATCCTTTGCTGTCCTACGTCAAGGTCCCATCTGCAGTGTATTCGGAACATTTTTGATAAACACAGTTCACCCTAAACTTCTGCATTACAACCAGGTGAGCCAGTTTGTGTGCTGTCTTTAAACCCTGCTGAGATGGTACCAATTTGACCAATTGCTGTGAAATTTTGTTCATTTGTATATCTTAGGTAACCATTGCCTCATGCAATTGCTTGTTTGTACTTCAACCTCAGTGTTGTGATTTCCTTGTTGAGCAGTGTATTTAGAATGTGGAAAATTCGTTATTGCCTTCCTATTGTTACTTTTTTAATACAAAGATGCTGCTTACTGATATGTTTTGTGTTAATACCTTCCACAGAATTTTAGCTTACATCGTTTAATAACTGATAGAAAATATACATTTTGAATTTTTTATTCAAAGATTGCATGTTTTTCATACCAAAGCTTTTTTGATGGAGAATGTAAAACCATAGGTTTTAATTAAACTTCAAACAGGAATAAAAAGTATGCAATGCACACATAACAAAATGATGAAGGCAGTTGGATATGAATGCTAGTTACATTAAAAAAAAAATGAGGAAGGGGTGGGGGACACAGAAGGCTTTCAACCCAGTTTGAGACAGGTGATCCAAGACACAAGCCAGGTTGAAAATCTTCTGTTTTTGCAGTTTTTGTAAACATAATTGGCATTCATATCAGCTACCTTTCATCAAACCGAAGCATAGTATAATAGAACAGCAGGATGTGGGATACGATATACAGAGTAGATAAAGAAAAAACAACAACATAAGTTTAAGAACGAGGATATTCCATGGAAAATCACCCAAGGGTGGTTGCTGACACTCTCTCTTCGTTGCTCGGTTTGAGCATCGTGACCCAATTCATATCCTGTCAGTAGTGAAGGTTCACCATTCCTGCCTATTATTCTCCACAGTTCTCATGATTTCTGCAACTGATAGATTTGTGAGAGTTTTTATTTGATCGATGAATCTGTCTGGGGAAGTCTTCTTGTTCTTTTGCCGTTGACTTTCCCCTGAATACAAGATTTTCGAAACCGTCTTGCCAGATGATGTGGCCAAAGAAGGTTAGTAAATGTTGTTGGATTGTGGGAAGAATTTGGTTGTGCGCATCTACACTGAGCTATCTCAAGATTGATGCATTTGTCCTATGCACAACCCAGGATATTCTCAGCATGCGTCTGTAGCAGCTCATTTGAAATGCTTCAATTCGTCTGTGACATGCTGCATTTAAAGTCCATTTTTCAGAACCGTAAGTCGCGACGGGGAACTGACAGCCATGACCAGCCTCAGCCTGATAGTTTTGCTGATGTGGCGATCCTTCCAGATTTTTGTAAGTCCTGCCAGGGCAGATTTGGCCAGTCTGATCCTCCTTTTGAAGACACATTTTTTAAAAATTTAATTTTTTGTTCATCTGGAAAGTCATATTTTGGGAGTTCAAATCTGGTTTTTTTTTTTTTTAACATCCACAATTTTGGATTGTAAATCCAAAATGGCTGCTGCAGAGTCAGAAAATCACACCCAAACAGCCTTTTTGCTTTTTGTAACTGTACAAAGACCATAAATGACAGAAATCTCCAACTGGTCTCAGTTTAAAGAGCATACATAGGTCCATCTATAAAGGGAATTGGATTGGATTCCAAGGGACAGGAAAAGACCCAGAAGAAGACCACATGGGAGATGGGTGGATGAAATTCGAAAGTATGCAGGGGTGACATGGAGGAGACTGGCACAAGACAGACCGTTGTGGAGGAAACTTGGGGAGACCTTCATCCAGCAGTGGATTGATAATGGTTGACAATGATGATGATGATAAAGGGAATATATAAATATTTACTAAAATTTATATAATGAGAAATCCTAAACTCAAATTCAAGAATGAAATTGATTTTTTTAGTCTTTGATCCATTACAGTTCTTATAAGGGATAAAAAAACAAAACAAAATAGTATTTAGCTTATTTTTAGTCTACAAGGAGTACTTTAAGTGAAACAAATAACTATTAGCTTGTACTGTATACTATCCCATCATTGTAAAAGAGGGGTCTGAAGTTGCCATTTTTCAAAAATTGCAAAACTTGAATCTGTATCTACCATGGGCAAGGTATAAGAAATCTGAAACTTTCACAAACTATTCTTTCTGTGCGTCTACAGATAGATGGAAAAATCCCTACTTGTTTTTTAAAAGTACTTTCAGGGGGCACAGTTGCTCTAAAATTCCTAAAATCCCTAAATATTTACTTGCATCCTAAAATATCCCTAAAAATGTAAAGATCTTAAAAATTTTCCAGCATTAATTTTTTGGTTTTATATGTGAAAATTTGTGATACATTTGTTATATACAGTAATTTTCACATGGTTCATAGGCATCTTGGAGATCCTGGAAATGTCCTAAAATTCTGTTACATGTGCTGGGATTTTATCCATTCTTTCCTTTTTGTCCTTGCACAATGTTTTGTAGTTGAAGATTTTGATGTGTCTTATGTCTGACAAATTCCCCTCACCACCTGCTGCAAAATGTTGCGGCAGGGGAGGGGGCTGTTGGTTTTCTTGTCTGTTAGGAGGACAAGCTGCGTTATTAGCATCTTTTGCATCATGCTTATGTTATAATTTTGTCTGTCCGGCTGGAGTGAGCATATCTCTATAATTATTAGTTCGATTTGCTTTGTATCGGGAAGCTTAAAATGTGAGAATGATGATCCATTTGTTCTGTTTTTTTTTCCTGATGCACAACGTCTCCGCTAGAAGGCGCAAATGGAGATCGTATCGAATTTAAAATCATTTTATTTCATATATTTGCTTCTAAATATCCAATTAAAAAAATCTTTTTTTCTTTCGGGGACATTTATATCGAAGACTATTTTAGTTAGTCCCTTTTACAAATAATGCATAAATTTTCTGCTAGGGGCGTAAAGGTAAATCACAATTTTCCCCGCTATCTCCGCTTCTAAAAGTCCAATTTGAAAAATTCTTCCTGCGTTGGATACGTCTCTTGAGGGAAAATGTTTTGCATATAAATTCTCATTTTTGGTAAAGAATGGTTTGGCCACCAGGTAGCGTAAGTGTTTATTTTTGCTTCTGATGTATTTGCAACAAAATCTGAGCTGGAAACTCAATTGAAAAAATTCTTCCGTGAACCAATACCGCTCACCTCAGAAAACCTTTTGAGAACCTTCCTGCTTAAAATAGCGCATAATTTTTCCACCAGGGAGCGTACACGTATAACTTATTTTTGTCATATCTCTGTTTCTAGGAGTCCAATTTGAAAAATTCTTTCTTTGTTGGAGAACATTTGCAGTGCGGAATGTTTCTCATATAATTTCAAATATTTCTCAATGCACAAGTGTGCCACTAGAGGGCGTAAGTTCACATTTCTGTTGACGACAATATATGCGGTACTAAAAACCCGACTGAAAAATTTTCTCTTTCGATCAGATACTACTAACTATGAAAACTCCTTATGTGTATTTTCTTCCGAAAATAGTGCACAATTTTGCCGCTAGGGGTTCAAATATTTAATATATTTTTCTCAATATCTGTACTTCTAAATGTCTGATTTAAAAAATCTTTTAGCACCAGATACCGTTTACCTTATGGAACACTTTAGATTTGTATTTGAGGAGGTTTGTGGTTCATAATTCTGCTGCTAGGTGGTGTTTGTGTACTTCTGTTTGCAGCATATCTCTGCCTCTAAAAACCTTATTAAGAAATTCCTTTTTCTACTGTATGCCATGCAGTATAATAAAGATGGAGAGTGAATAAGATTTTTGCTACCATAAGAAGATCTTCAAATAATGTACAACTTTCTCCCTAGGGAATGTAAAGGTCAAAACGTTTTTTCTTGCTATATCTGATTCTGGGAGACGTATTTGAAAAGTTCCTTTTCCTTAGCATAGCTTTTGCTATGAAGAATGCTTTTCACCTGTTTTAAATTTTTCCATTATGCAAAATTCTTCCAGGGTTCATTCTAGGATTAAAAAAGGGCAGGGTGCAGACTTTGAAAAAGGGCACTTTTTTAACTGAAAAGGGCTCTTTTTTAACTGAAAAGGGCTTCATTCTTTATTTTTACTTATTTAGTTACCTATTTTTACTTATTTGCACTAGTTACTTATTTGCACTGACAGTTGTGGGTTTATGAATTAATTTTTTCAAAATATCTTTCTCGGTACAGATTATTACTCTGGTGCACCCTGACACTGGTACTTTGCCTATGTGATACCTGGTGAGCAGTGGCGGTTCTAGGCCTGGGGTCCTAACCCCGAAATATAACCACATTTTTTTTAGGAGTTCTATATTAATTTTAATTAATTACCGGCCCATGCAGAAATTTAGGCTCCCTCCATTTTTTCTTTCTAGAACTGCTACTAATTGTGAGTTCTTTTTATTTTACCATGTGTTTAAAGACTCATTCAGTTTGGGGCTTAGATAAATCTGCGTCCCCTGTAATGCACCACTCCCTAATTCCTTGTGAAAAGAATACTGGAAATACTCTTGGAAGAGCCAAGCACGCGTTGATTCGAACAGTGGACGTCTTCCCTCATTCTGGAAACAAACTATGATGCCCTTACATACCAGCCAACTACTATGGAATATGTCTGTAGTTTCTACGATTTTTTTTAATTTTGCTATTAGTTCATGATATACATGTGGTTCTTGAGCGGATTCGCGGACTTCCGCCTTTTTTTTGTGTCGGTGTGTGTCATCATATAGATCGTCTTCAAGATCGATGAAAACTGATGAATTTTTTTTTTTTTCTTGGGGTCAGGGATCGTTTTTTGTCTGAGAACTGTATTTCGTGTTTCAAAACTTATTAAAACGGTAATTAAATGGACTATAAAATCTCACCACAATCGTAATTTTTTCTCCCTATGTTGCCTTTGTGTCCACTATTCATCATCTCATTGCATAAATGTTTTTGCATTCAACAATTAGCAAAAACGAAAGTCAGACGGCGCAAAAATTTTCCGGTAATGTTCAGGATTCTTCTGCGAAATTGTGGAATTCCGCCTTTTTCGTTATTATTTTGATCATTTATGAGATTGATGCACAAATAAAGAGACATTTTGTGAGGTGGGGGTGGGGGTGGGGTGGTCGGAGAATGAAATTCCATCTTTATGAAACTGGAAGGTTGACGGAGTTCAGATTTTTTTCCATAATTGTAATTTTTTCTCGCAATGTTGCCTCTCTCAAGTATTGTTAAATATCATTTTATTGCATAAATATTTATATTTTAGCTTCAAAATAGGAGGAAAATTTCCAAAATCGGAAGTATGCCCTTATAATGCTACGTAACATATGGTTGAGGGAGGAAATGTTCCGATTAGTTTTTGCTCATTGCTTAGTTGAAATTAAGAAACGGCTCATTTTTTTTTCTATTTTCGAGAAGTGGGCATGTTTTCCGTAGGCATTTATTCTTTCCTCATATAAGCACCGCACCACCCATGCTTTGACGAACAAAGAATGCTTACAGTAAGCACCTAAAACAAAATGCGATTTTGAAGCAGTCGCCTCGAAAAAAGTGAATCGGAATTCGCAACAGAAACTAAAAATCATATGTTAAATAAAATGGAATAATCCAAGGCTTGAATAAATAGTCTGGCTAAGCATTTGGATTTGCATACTTTCAGTAATATCCTAATTTTTGTGCATTTCACAACTGAGAAAATAAATCGGGCGCATCAATCTTGTAAAAAAAAAATTGCATACCTTTGTTCCAGAGAAGAATGCTGATATTTTTTTGCATTTATTAGCTTCTTTTGAAGCTGGCGTTCACTTTCACGTTTTCTTCTGCCTTTCGATGGCATGGTAAAAGAAGAGGATCTACGTGTTGGTTGAAGGTTATAACTGGTATACTGGTCACTAACTAACCTCAGTAGATTTCTAAATCTCACCCTTACTTCCTTCCCTCCGGACATGGAGAAACGGTGAGCGATTGTACCTTATTGTTTTCCGTCTTGCAGGAATCTTAAGCTATGGGTCCCTAGTTGCAATGACAATGGGTGGTTATGACTTTCTAGCGTAGACGAATGATTAATACGGAGTTGGTGAACCATTTTGGTTTCACAGCTGTCATGATTGATTAGCGCAGGTCTGCGCGCGCGCAGTTTGCAGTTTTCATTTTACGGCGGTCAGGGCGGCATTTTTCAAACCTGAGGTCGGGCAGGGCGCCCCGCCCCGCAAAAAACGCCTAGAATGAACCCTGATTCTTCCGCTAAAAGGCATAGAGTTATATCATGTTACCTTTTATATCTCTTCTGTTAACTGTTTGATGTGAAAATTTTTTTGTCTCTACCTTCCTTCTGCTATAGGAAACGTTTTTTGCGCCATTTGTAAATTTTTGTAACATACTTTTTAGCCACTGGTAGAAGTAAATAGCTGATTTTTTTTTGTTGGGTTTTTTTGACCACTGAAATTTTCTAATGAATACTTTATATAAAAATTTGCCATAAAATCAGATTGTTTTCTAATATCAGAAACTTAAATCTAGTTGTTTCTTAGTATTTTCTGAGCTAAGTAATCGCTTTGCATCTTCTATAATTAGTTTTCTAATCATATAATTAGTACACTGTATAAAGTGTACTAATTATATGAGTATTAGTACACTCTATAATTAGTGTACTATCTATAATTAGTACACTGCCTTTGGACTTAATTTCCCGTTTTTCTCTTTCATTGCATGTTGGAAATTTTTGTGCATACTTTGTTTGCTGGCGAGCACAAATTTTAAACATAGCTACAGCATCAATATTGAAAGCATATATTAAATAGTTGGATTTCATTCACAATTTTGTCATCCTTAAACCAATTTTTTTTTTTTGAGAAAAATTGTTTTACGCTGTTAAAGTGTGCACAGTTCAATTATGGTGAATTACTTCCTAATCACATACACCCAGATGAGTTTGGAAATTAATATTTGTGCAGTTATTGATATGTTTTAATATTGATGTTGTACCATATCTAAATGTTTTTGCTCCCAAAATGCCAATATGTGGCCCTGCTTTGCTGAGAGCACTGAATGAGCTGGCAACCTATGTAATTGTTAATTTTAAGGTTTATTAAAAAAAATGCAAGATGGTAATAAGCATCAAAACATAATTAGTAAACTAACAGAGTAGTAGAACCACTGAATAGACATATGCAAACTCTTTTAAATTGTTTGAATGTAAGTGTTGTCATGCATGCATCTTTAGCATCAAAACATATGTGACAAATATGCCAACACTTTTAAGCTGCATAAATTTGAAAGTGTTGGTGTATGTATTTATTTAGGCATGTGTTCAATTGTTCTGTTAAATTAGTCTGATTTAAGAACAAAAAAAAATCCCTGAAATGTTCCTAAATTTTTTAACAGAATGCCCTAAATTCCTACCTAAAATAATGTGTTTTTGTGCTGCACTCCCTGTACTTTGTTAGTTACGAAGAGTCAAAGAGTTGCAAAAATTTGCAAATCATAGTTCACTTAAAAGAGGGGTAAGGATTGTATGTTTTTCTATTAAAAAAAAAAAACAAGAACTATGGTTTATGAAAGTAGTAGAATAAGATTAAAGAAATAAATGATTGCAGACCATAGGTTTTCAAGTTTGTGGTATTTTCACTTGAGTTTACTACCTTTGAACATATATTGCATTTAGCAGTACTCTTTATGATATATTCAGGGTGCACACGCGTGCTTGAAAACCTGGAAAGTCTTTGAAAATCATGATTGCATTTTCAAGGTCTGGAATATCCTGGAAAAACTATGTTTTTCTAAAGCTGTCTTGAAAAGCCGTGAAATTTGAAATTAGTGCTTAAAAAATGTTTTTTAGGAGATCAGTGTTATGCCTTTTTTTTTTTTTTTTTTTTTAAATTTTCTTTCCTCTGTTCTCAAAGAAACCGCCGGCGGCACGGCCACTGTGTTTCTGACTAGAGATGAATCGTTCGCGAATGACCCGTTCCAAGTGACCCGGTCCACAGAGTGAACGAAAAGATCTGTTCAATAGTTCCAGAAGATCGATGAACGAGATCTGCAGCAGATCTCATTCACTGTTCGCATCGGTCCTGGAGTCGAAGATCGATCTGAAAGAACCGAAAGATCCAAGGAACCAAATCGTTCGCCGTTCCTTTCAGTCATTTCATTTGCCTTTCACTTTGGTCGTTGGTTGGAACTGGTATTTCACTGCCCATTGATTAATTACTGGATCGAATTTTTTTTCGTGTTACTAGAACCATCTTATAACCATTTTATTTTAGGTTTTATCTAATAGTTTGCAGTGAAATGAAGATATATCACATTTTTTTAGATTCTATGTTTTTTTATATTTTGATTTTTCTCATTACGATTTCACTCACAAGATGGGGACACCAGCTTAGAATTAGAACTCTGACAGAACAGATGTACAAGGTGTCTGAGAATTATTGGACACATTACAAAATTATGTACAAAAAGACTATGAGCATTGTCTGTTTTTCTATGTCACATATTACTAACACAGTTTCTATATTTTGTTTTGCAGAATTGGTATTCCCAGAATCTGATAGATGGCGCTAGGTGTGGCCTGATGAGGAATGTATGAGAAATGCGCAATCGGTAGTCATGTCATCCGTACAGCAGAAGGCGATGTGTGTGTTATGGCTTGCGGAATTAAAGTCTGTCATTAAGGTTAAAAGACGGCACCGTTTAGAGTATGGTTGTAATCCTCCGTCAACGAATTCAATTAAGCGGTGGATGAAACAGTTTAAAGAAACTGGCAATGTGGAACATCATGGAGGAGCCGGTAGGCCTAGCGTTAGCGGTGAGACGGTTGACCTAGTTAATGAAAGTTTCTGATGAAGCCCCAAGAAATCCGTTCGGAACTGTGCATTCCGAAATCAACAGTTCACGATATCTTGCACAAGAAATTAAAGTTTCATGTTTATAAAATTCAAATAGTGCAAAAGATGCATGTAAATGATCACACTCTGCGATACAATTTTGCTGTGGATATGCTGAATCGAGTAGAAAACGACGAAAACTTTCTCAGTATTGTAATTTTTAGTGATGAATCCACATTTCGTGTATCAGGTATTGTTAATTGTCGCAACTGTAGGATATGGGGCAGTGAACCACCTCATGCTGCTATTGAACTGGAACGTGATTCTCCAAAAGTTAATGTGTGGTGTGCCCTATCAAAAAGAGAAGTGATTGGCCTTTTCTTCTTCTGCGAAAAAACCATAAATGGTGACATTTACTTGGATATGCTAGAAAGTTTTGCTATACCCCAGATCAAAAGACAAGACGTCGTTTTCCAACAAGACAACATCGCCTCCGCATTGGTCAACATGTGTACGTAAGTTCCTAAATGAGCATTTCCCCAACAGATAGATTGTGCATGGTGGTCCCATTCCATGGCCTCCTCGCTCTCCAGATCTAACTCCATTGGATTATTTCGTGTGGGGTTATGTGAAGGATCATGTGTATCGGACGCCTTGTACTGATTTGCAGGAACTGAAGCAGCGTATCACAGCTGCTATTAATTCCATAACTCCTCAGATGCTTGCCAGTACACGGCATGAAATCGAGTATCGCTTGGACGTACTATGAGCAACCATGGAATCTCACATCAAAATTTATTAACTTGTGTAGTTACATTGTAAGTTAGTACAGTCAGTTTCTTTGTTATTTCGTGTTTCAAAACTTTCGAAAACCGTGTGAAAACATTACCGTAATCATGATTTTTTTTCTCCCGATGTTGCCTTTGTGTCCAGTTTTCTTGTTAAATATGATTTTATTGCATAAATGTTTGTACTTCAGCTTGAAACTGTAGGCAAAAATTTGCAAAAACAGAGGTTGTATGGTGCAAAAATTTCCCCGTAATCTTCGGGCATCGGTTCTTCCGCGAAATCGAGGAATTACACCTTTTTCGTTAATATTTTGGTCATTCGCGAGATCAATGCACAAGTGAACATAATGGGGGGGGGGTGTTCGTTGGAGGACAGAATTCCGTCTTTATGAAGATTTCGAAAACGGAAGATCAATGGAGTTAAGATTTTTTCCGCAATCGTAATTCCTTTTTTATCGCGGTGTTATATCTGCTCAGTATTATTGTTAAATAACATTTTACTGCATAAATATTTGTCTTTCAGCTTGAAAATAGAGGGGAAATTTCCAAAACCGGAAGTCAAACGGTGCAAAGATTTTTACCGTAAATGGCACAACCCGCAATGATCCCTCTCTGCCAGCTTTGTTAAACATCCCCCGTCCCATAAGTTTTTGCATTTAAGCTTGATAAGGGAGGGAGAAATTCACGAAAATGGTAGTGACAAAGTTGGAAAATTTGTATTCAAAAGTACTGATATTCTCAAAGTTACACCATTTACCTAAAATAGAAGCTTTGATATCACACACTCATGGTCTTCAGGCTGAAAGTTCTTTCAGCATGATGGATGAAGTTATTGTTATCAGAGGGCATAAAAAATAAAGGAAAGAAAAGTGTCAATGAAGAAATAGGGAGAGAAAGATACCAGCAGAAAGAAAAATTAAGCAATGGATGCTGTGCAGCTGCAGAGTCAACAAAAGACAAACTGACAGTAGTCCACATTCTTGCTGTGTGTTTTGTTCAGCGTTTTTTCCTTCTTTGGTTTCGTCTTAACATAAACTATAATTTCAGAGGCAGTATGATTATACGGTAAGTGGAGGTTCATGCACTGCGTGTTCACTTGCTTGGATTTCCTGTCTGTCAAGCGTTGTAGGATTTAGAATGCATCTGGCTGGTTTTTACTTTTGGAAGTTTTGAACTTAAATCTCACAATGTTACCTATCATGCGCTCGCCAGAGGAATCAACTTTGTGTTTCGCATGTGTTAGTTTCATTAGTGTCCTTGTTTGTTGTAATGTTTTGTTGTGACGCATATTTCTTTTTCATAAAGAGATGCATAGTTTCATAAAAAAAGTGTCTATGTATGCTACACAATAATGCTGTTTACCACTTACAAGGCTCTTGCCAATGTTGGCAGATATGGTATTCCTGTGCATAAGTACTTTTTTCTTTTTATCCCAGTTCTGTTGTTTACAAGATCGGCAAAGATTTTTCTTTTTCTTGTGTTAGACTGCTTTTTTTCACCTTACCGTCAGCAGATGATTTAGTTCAAGTTTTGTCTGTTAGTGTTGTTTCTGTAATACTGTTCATCCAATTCAAATACAGTTTGTGTGGCTTTTAAAAATACTATTGTCTGCATATGGGAAAACTCAGGGAATTTAATTTGGCAAAATGAGTGGTAACCCCAAATAACTGATAATCTGGATATTTTCCCTGATTTATATCTATGACTTATCACGGTCAGCAAAAAGCAGACTTTTTTTTTCATATTATCTGCCTTCCCAAACACTTTTTACTGTAATCAGTGTGCTTTTAATAGTACCTCAAGAAAAACACCCCACTTCCTAATTTCCATGAGAGATAAAGTTTCTATGTTGGAATATAATGTTTTTTTACATACTTCATGTTTTTCAAACTCCTTTTTGAAAAATGTGAAACAGGTTCACATTAAATTACATAGTTTTTTTACCAAAATACATACTTGTGTTAAAAATAATTGAATCTGATAGTTTCTTAGGCATGGTTAAAAACTCCTAAATCGCAAAACAAGCAATAGCACAGTTAAAAAAACATGATGAAACCCACAAAACTTCTTACATGATCATCTTTTGGAATTCCAATTTCTAGCTCAGTTTTCTTAAATCAACTTTTGTTTATATATACACTATCTACCAACAAGTAATTGGATACCGTGATAACAAAAGAAAACGAAGTTTATTCACCTTCAATAGTTGGTGGAGCCTCCACGAGCGGCGATTACAGCCGCAACCCTCTGGGGCATACTTCCACCAGGCGTTGTACGACGGCTAGCAATATTTTCTTCCACTAGGCCTGGAGAAGACAGGTCAGTTCCTTCACCGATTTCGGACGGTGGGGGCACCCCTTAAGTCGACGCTCCAACTCGTCCCAGAGGTGCTCGATAGGGTTAAGGTCTGGGCTCTGCGCAGGCCAGTCCATTCGATTAACCGCATTTTCACCATACCAAGCCATGGTGGGCCTCGCAACATGACAGGTGGCATTGCCATCCTGAAAGTAACAAGGGTCCACCCCGTAAAACTGCCACAACGTAGGAAGAGCATGGTCATTCAAAATGGTGCAGTAAATCTCGGCGTTGAGTCTACCAGTAATTGCGACCAAGGGTCCCGTGACACACCAGGAGAAACACCCCCATAGCATAATTCCACCGCCATCGCCGAACTTCACAGTTGGCACAATACATTCCGGCAGGAGGCGTTCTCCAGGCAGACACCAAACCCAGACCCTGCCATCCGAACGGTAGAGGGTGAACCTTGATTCATCGCTCCAGAGAACCTGTTTCCACTGTTCAACGGTCCACTGTCAACGTTCTTTGCACCATGTTAGCCGAGCAGCACTATTGGACTTGGTGATCAAAGGCTTGTGGGCGGCAGCACGTCCTAGATAACCGAGCAGATGGGCTTCCTTACGGGTGGTATGCATCGAAAGTACACTCCCGGATGCCTGTTGAAACTCCTCATGGATGTGGCCCATCGATTTGGTGCGGTTCTTCTGAATTTCTCTGGCCAGCACCCGTCAGTCTCTAACTCCCAGTATTGTGGGTCTGCCGGGTCGGGGCACATTCCGACAGTCACCTCTCATCTTCCACTTGGCAATCATGTAGGCCACTGTCGATTTTGGGTACTTCAACTCGCTGGATATGTCACGTATAGATCGCCCATTTCTGTGATTCCCGACGATTGCACCTTTCTCGAAATCGGAGAGCTCCGAACTGCGTGGCATCTTGCATGCGACTGGTTGCGTTGTTGTTTCCCACACAATATTTGACGACGGCAGCGGCCGTGACGTGTATCAGGACTTCAGATATTGTTGATTGCAGGGGTGTCCAATTACTTGTTGGTAGATAGTGTATATCCATTCAGAGGATCAATGGATTTTTTGACATAATCTCGTGTTGCTGAATGATCCAGAAAGCTGGAAAAAAACTGACGTGGACATCATTAGTGTTTTGCGCTATGTTGCTGAAACTAGAGTTGGCTGTTTTAAAATCTGCAGATGAAGGGACAAATTGGTCCTTTTTTAAGGAATATTTGTCTCAAAATGATGACATGTTATCAACATTTCAAAGTCACCAAATCAACACAGCATGTAATCAACGAAAATGTGTTGCAGATGATGAAAATATAGGACTAAGTTCTACAGAAAATAGCATTGATTTATTGAAAAAGAATTGCACAAAAACTTGAAAAAAGATTTAATAATGTCCAAACATCAGTTTTCTGCAAATATATGTCTGCTCTTTAGATGAGGTGCTATTTCCCAAATCTTCTGAAGACCTAATCAATCCTGGTGATGATGCAATAACTGAAATATGCAAAGTTTTAAAGTTTAACCCTGATCGTGCTTTGGAATAGTGGCTTCAAATCAAGAAGATTCCTGGCCACCGTGGCGTAAATGTAACGCACTCGGCGCGATATCGAGAGTTCTGTTCCACAGCGACGGCTGAAAAGCAATTTTTCGGTTGCTGTGTGTTTCTAGAATGTGGTTAAGAGCGATGTATTTATTTATTTACTTGTCGCCACATATTTGGAATATTTTCACCTTAGATCTCGCCCTTTGATTTAATTGCTATATTATATATATAGCTTGTGCCGTTAATGCCCACCAGATGGAGACGTCTGAGCAGCTGAGCCCATCTTACGGATTTATGATGTCAGAAGTTGACTTAAAAATACACATAGCACCGTGGATTGTTGGCCACCGTGGCGTAAATGTAACGCACTCGGCGCGTTATCGAGAATTCTGTTGGTTCATTTCCACAGCTGCGACTGAAAAGCAATTTTTCGGTTGCTGTGTGTTTCTAGAACATGGTTAAGAGCGATGTATTTATTTATTGGCTGCTAATTTTTTTTTTTATGGCCTCTAACAATTTTGGTCTTGGTGGCCAATGTCTACTAGCAAAATTTCTAAGTCTATATCTTTACTATCTGGCAGAATAAGTCAATTGATTATGTGAATTTAAATTCACTTTACTACATGCCAGGGAAGAACTGTCTGATGATGAGAATCAACATCTCAAAACAATGTTCTGTGTAAAGACAATTCCGTTGGATTAAATATTCTAAAATATGGTCTGCCAAATGATTTTTTTATTTTTTATTTCCCTCTGTTAGTTAGCGCTTGAGGGGACGCCAATTGCTCTCCACGATGGACGGAAGAGGCCCCCACAGAATATTTCCTCCTCTTGTGGAAAAGTCCCCCTCAGGAAAAGTCTCCCAACTTTTTCAGTCAGGGAATGTGCACAAATTGCGTTTTACAAAAAATATCGAATGTGGGGGAGATTTCCGGGGCTACCATTTCCATTTTCATGCTGTTTAAAACAAGATGCAGCCGAACAACGTGCACAAATATGTGGGAGAAAATTCCTGGTTCGGCATTTCAAACATTTATCACTGTTTTTAGTAAAAAATTGTCTTGCAAGTAGCTGGATGAGGTGGGGGAAATTTCTGGGTTAATATTTCTACTCTTACCGTGGTTTTGAATGGAAAATGGTCTTGAAGACTGACGGAGTGGGAGAAAATTCTGGGTCAGTATTTTGACTGTTACCGTACTTTTTTTGTGAAAGACTGTCTTGCAATCAGCAGGCTGACAGGGTGAGAGGAAATCCTGGGGTCAGCATTTTGACTTTCAGGATGGGGTGGGGGAAATTTCGGGTGTCATTATTTCTATTTTCATCCACTTTAAAACAACAATCAGCCGTACAAGTAACACAAATATGTGGGGGAAATTTCCGGGGACGGCATTTCAAACCTTTTATCACAGTTTATAGTATTGCAAGCAGCTGGTTGAGGTGAGGGAAATTTCCGAGTTAGTAGTTTGACTGTTACTGCGCTTTTTCGTGAAAAACTGTCTTGTAATAAGCAGGCTGACTGGGTGGGGGAATATTCGGGAGAGGGCTCAGCCTAGGGCCTTAATTTGAAAAGCCCGGCAGGCCCAAGCCTACATGTTCAAGGCCCGGCCCGTTTAAAATGTTTTAATTAAAGCCCGGCCTGTATATTTCTCCTGTTTCCAAGGACCGGACCGGACTGGCCCGGCCCGCAAAATTTCAACAATTGCTAAAACACGAATTTGATACCTGGTGTACTCTGTCATTCGACTCCTGAAGAGTTTTTGTTTTCTTAATTGCTACACATATTCTATTACAATAAACGTTGATTCGGAATATTTCTGTGACTGTATAAGTCACGTGTCGTCTGAGGAGGGGGGGGGGGTTGTATACTCAAAAGTATTGCATGTAAACGGCAATTTCCATGCCTTTCAAATTTTCTGGGTTTTCAAATTATCATTGCCTACTGCCGGAATATCCTTGGGGATAAGGAGGTGTGTGTGTGTGTGTGTGTGTGTGTGTGTGTGTGTGTGTGTGTGTGTGTGTGGGGGGGGTTATTATTAAAAAGGTACGAGATATCCAGAATTATGAGTCCGATCGTTCTACTGGGAGAAGATTTTATGGCTTTATAAACTGCACCTATCTCTGCTGGCATATCATATCGCTGGAACCCAATATGTCTCTTCTGTATGTGTGGGAAAGGGGGACGTTTTAATCCCAAAAATATAAAATAATTTTTTTTGAGTGCAATAAGGAACACATATTTAGTGTTTATAAACTAATTGAACACATTCTCGGTAGCCATTTGTTACATCTGGAACTGGAACCTTGGGAAGGGGTCTTAATCCTAAAATATCACTACACCTCCACAAATTCTCTGCCGACTTTGGCTTGATTCGACTAGATATTCATTATATTTTTAGGATTAAGCCGCCTTCCAAGCTACCGTTTGTAGCAAACAGCTGCCGAGAATTTGTTCAGTTGTACCTATAGCATGAAAAAGTTTTTATATTTTTGGGAATAATCCCCCAAATCCCAAACGCATACAGGGTACCAGCAATAGCCAATGCCAGAAGATAATTTCTTTAGTTGTACATAGTTTATAAATCCATAAAATCTGCACCCAATCAGACTGGTGTTTCTTTATACATGTATTTCACATTTTTATATTAAGCAACCCCCCACCCGCTCCACTAGGCCAACAGTACGAGGGGAAGGTGATGGTCATAGAGCATTTTATGAGTTGGATTTAAAAAACAACAACATGAAAGTACTGTCCCTAGATCACACAGAATTGTAGTTATTTAATCGCATATTTACAGTGTTATGGAATTAAACTCTTCCCGCATGTCACATTACCTTAAAAAAAAAAATTCCAAATATCGCTTTTCCCCTTCACATTGTCTACAAGCACATATTCTCCGGAAGCGATCTTTTTGCAAAAATCTTTCGCTTTCTTAAATTCCACAATAAGTATGGAAGAGTATCTATCAGCAATACTGAACTGAGCTTGTAAAAACGAGGACAGACTGCCCAGCTAACCAGTGTCACAGAAATGCCCTGAAAGCACAAATGGAAATAAGTTTTTCCCAGCCCATTTCTCCTGTGCCATTTAAGACAACTTAAAAACTTTTCACACATCTAGAGAACAAAGAAAAGTGCCGCCGAACAGAACAATAAAAAAGATCGTCTGCGAGCAGGGCTTACGAGGGGTTGCTCCGTTTATAAACGCTGCAGTTAATAACCCTAAAGCACGAGAGGAGTGACCACCCACATACATTGAAAAACTAAGGGAGAGAACCCACTCCAATTGTTTTGTAGTAGGGAAGAATGTCTGAAATGGGTAGGCTGACCTAAAGTCCCTATGTATCTAAATCACACAGAACATATGTGGGACAAGCAGGAATGCAGAATCTGATCTCGGCAGGTATGACCTTACTCTACAGCAAGTGAGCTTATTCTGTAGCAAGTTACAGCTAATCAATTATTATTATTATAAATTAAAAGTGCAAAACTAACCATTAAAACTAAAATTAATTTTTAATCCCTAATACACAGGGTTACAAGAAAAGTCCGTGATCAGGCCAATATCTTACGAACTATGGCAGTTTGCAATTTACTTCTTGTGCAGTTGTATAGGAAATCCCCTATGGCACACACAATAACACCATGAAAGATCCCCTCGCCCCCTTTTTTGAGGGGTTGAGGGGCCAATTGACTTATCTGCAAAGGGGGCACCCCCTTTGCAGTCAATTACAAACTTGTTCAGCGAGGCAAAAATAGTACATAAATTCTTTGAATAAAGCTCATGTTGAGAATTGGCTTCCTAGTACTAATCAATTACTAATCATAGTTTTTGATTAGTATATTCAATTACTAATCAAAAACTACTATTGTGGAAATTTTTACTTGGAAAAGAGAAGTTTTCTCCGAAAATTCAATTAAAATAAAAAAATTCCCTAGTAAAAATTCCCATAATAGTAGTTTTTGATCAGTAATAGTACATAAATGTTGTTGTCCCATAAAAAAAGATGGAAAGGGACTCTCCAAATGCGAAAAAGCGGAAAGCTACGCGAGTTGCCGTGTGTGAAGCATATTTGCATGGATGCTCCGTCGTCAGAATACAAAAATGATATGTATGGTCGGAGTGCCAACACTTCGTGAACCAGTGACGGGAAGTCGAAAGCTTTGCCACATATGCAAGTCAATTAGATGTGCATACAGTTTTCCTATTGGATGAGTGTTTTGCCACTTTATGCTATTTTTCCTTGTCTCAGTGTATTTTTTACTGTATTGGACATCAAAGTCTGATATTCAATATGTTAAGGAACTGCGTTTTATTTCAGAACAAGAACTATTGATACGGTTTGTAGGAAAACTTTTCCTTTGTGCTTTCATTTACTTAGAACTTACCAGTTTAGATAAGTTCTAAGTTCTTGTCTAAATACTCTGTCATTGCTTCCGGATGTTGTGATTTTCTTGGGGCCACATTCCCGGTCCCCTTCCATCTTTTGTTATGGGACAAAAACATTTATGTACTATTTTTTGCCTTGCTGAACAAGTTTGTAATTTGCATTTTTGAACTTCACTAAAATTAATTTTTAATCCCTAATATACAGGGTTACAAAAAAGTCCGTGATCAGGCCAATATCTTACGAACTATGGCAGTTTGCAATTTACTTCTTGTGCAGTTGTATGAACTTTACCAACTAAAAGTGAAGTTCAAAAATGCAAATGCATTAATGCACGTTAAATAATTAACCTCCAATATCGGAAGTAAATTGAAAGTTTGTAATTGACCTTTTTTCCCTATCTGCAAAGGGAGGTGCGATAGCCCCAAAAGAGGGCGAGGAAATCCCTCATGGTGTTATTGTGTGCGCCATAGGGGGTTTCTTGTACAACTGCACAAGGAGTAAATCGCTAACTGCCATAGTTCGTGAGATATTGGCCTGATCAAGGACATTACTTGTAACCCTGTATATATCAGTGACCCTTTAGTGCAGAGGTTAAGCTATGGTCACTATTTTTATGAAATGCGATGAGTTTATTCAAAATGCGAGAGAAAAATTAGTTTATATAGCAAAATGGTGCCAGCTGCTTAAATACAACCTATTAGCAGATTCTGCTGGCTGTGGCTTTTCTATTCCTGTGAAAACTAAAGTTTCAGAAATTCTGGCAGTGATTTGCTTTCGGTTAATGTTATTTTTTTAAATTCTTAATTTATGTTCGTGCAGCACCTGTTTGCTCAATCACCCTGCCCCCTTCATATGGGGTAAGATTATAGAGGCTACAGGGATTATATTCATTCTCCCCCTATTCAAAGTTTAAGTTTAAAACCAGAGTCAACTGTGATGTCTGCAGCATTCCCCCAAGCTCATCAACATTAGTTTTTCTACTGATGTTCAAAGTGTTGTTAGTGTGAACAATACAGTTAACATTACGATTTTCCAAGTGCAGTGTTGGAAAGTTTGCGCCGAACTGCGCCAATTTCATCTTACGCCAAACTGCTACAAATTACGAAAAAATTTAATATTTGCACCCAACTGCGCCGAAATGGCAATCCTCAGCAAAAATTGCCGAGCGAAAAAATGTTTTCACGGCAAAAATGGCGTTTTAAACGTTGAATCGAATGACGCTTTTTTAAGGTCTACACGTAATTTGGTGAAAACCACGCTTACTCAACACGTACCGTACCGCCAATCCCAAAATTTCGGAATGTTTTCCACCTACCTTCTAATTCGTTGTTTTTTCAGCAAAAGTGACGAAAAAACAACAATTTTCGCGATGTAGGAAATTAAATTGTTTTTGCTTATGGAGGAGGAGTTTTGTTGTAATCACGTGGTATGTAGGAGAAGCGATGCTGTACGTTATGAAATCCTGATGAAGATTGTTTACTGATAGTTTGGTGGTCTTTCGTAGTGCTGTGCAATTGAGAGTGTTTATATGTCGTTCCCTGCTCTTTGGGATAGTGCAGTTATTTCATTCCGGGTGAGGTGCACGATTACGTAAATACAGCGTAAGGTCAGTCATTAGCTATTTTGTCGACGCAGAGGACGACTGAAAATGGCTCTCCCCTGGCAGGATACAATGGTTCTGTTTCTAAAGGATTCATAGGTATTCAGAGATGCCAACTTTTAAGGATTTTCACTCCATCTTACGGTTTTACGAAAGTCGCCCGAAAAAACTACGGAAAAGCACTCGCAAGATCCCTGCACGCAATTTCTATTTTTTACTGTCTTTTGGTTGAAAAAACGGCCTTTACGGATAGTCCCTTATGCGCCTTCAATGTTCTGACTTCCCCCGCCAACGGAGGCGGAGTTTGTCACGTGATTTCCCATACAGCCATTTGAGAGTACCGTGTGCAAAAGTTGAGAGAGAACTCAGCTCAGCGCCTTTTGCCAACTCTTTACATTGATTGCATGTGGCTTTGTGCTTGTGAAAATTTCGGTGCAAACGTTTTAACCCTTTCCACTCGACTGTTGGGTGACACCCGACATTACGAAATCGCCGAATAGCTCACCCGCCACTCTGATGACGCCTTTATAGCTCGCATGTCGGTGATCGCGAGACATTTCTTTTTCGTCGAATAGGTCGGGTGTCACTCGCCACGCCAATGATGATCCTATAGCTTGCATGATGTTTCTTTTTCACCGGATAAAGAAAAAGAAACGTCATCTGCGTGTCAGGTGTCACCCACCATGCCGTGACGCCTCTATGGCTCGCGAGGAATTTCATTTTCATGTTATAGCTCGCGTGTCTGGTGTTATCCGCGACGCCCATGGCCCATGACGCATCTATAGCTCGGAGTCGGCGCTCGCGAGGAATTTCTTTTTTTGCCGAATATCTCGCGTGTCGGGTGTCACCCTCCATGCCAATGATGCCTCTATAGCTCGCATGTTGGCGCTCGCGAGACATTTCTTTTTGCCGAATAGCTTGCATGTCGGGTGTCATCCTCTGTGCTCATTACACCTCTATAGCTCGTGGGTCGGGGCTTGCGAGACATTTCTTTTTCGCCGAATATCGCACATGTCGGATGGCACCCTCCATTTCGATGACGCCTTTATAGCTCGCATGTCGATGCCCGCGAGACATTTCTTTTTTGCTGAGTAGATCGGGTGTCAACCGCTACGCTAATGATGCCTCTATAGCTCGTATGTCGGGGCTGGCTCGTATGTCAGGGCTGGCGAGCTAAAGCTGAGCTTTCACTGCTAAGTTGTGGCCTCTACTGCAGAAAAAAAATGCGAGTTCTGTGTGAGTATAGGTGAAAAGTTATTTGAGTGGAAAGGGTTTATTAATTTAGATTAAAACGAAATGAAACGTAGCAGTGAAACAGCTATGACAACAAAAAGAATGAAGTCAGATAAAACTTTTTGTCAAGTGCATCGCAGTATGTATAGTAAAGAATGACCTTTTTATGAAGCATCTAAAGTTTTGCTGAATCACGTTTTATAAGCCATGTGGCTCTGATTTTAGCCTGTCGCAAGGCGGCCGTGATGATTGTAGGCGTCATGCAGAGAGCAAGAAACACAAAGATCATGTCAAAAAATTAAATGGAGATGTGAGTAAAATTAATGTAACCAAAAAACTTCTGACAGCTTATAAAGAATCCTGGGAAAAATATCAAGAGCAGATTAGTGCTGGAAAAATGCAGCAAAACAAGCAAAAAAGAGAAGAAATGGAATGTTCACAAGGTGATTTGAAATGGGAAGAAGCTGAACATTTGCAGCAGTTGGATTCCCTCTTATAAAATGCTAAACAATGCTGAGATGAACATTGAATGTGGCATAAAAAAAAAAGACAAGTGCAATAGAGAGTGGACAGATACTATTAAAAGAAACAAAACATTGCTAACTATCTTAAAAAATTAGAAAAGAATAAAAGTGAGCAATTAAATATTGAGAAAAGCAGCAAAAAATTAGATATTTTTTTTAAAATAAATTATTAATAATATAATCCTACTATGGTTACACATTTTTTGATCTATTTGAAAACTAAAATGTTTGCATATGTGTGTGTGTATTTCAATGCAAGATGTTTCAAATTTGAGTAGGGTGCATCTATTTCCAAAACATTTTCTGCTTAAAAGTTTGTTCTATCTACTAATATTTTACCTGCTCAAAAAAATGTTTTCTTACACCAAAAATGTATTTTATCTGCTCCAAAAATGCATTTTGTTGCTTCAAAAATGTGTTTCACCTGCTCCAAAAACACATTTTGCTGCTCCAAAAATGCATTTTACCTGCTCCAAAAATGTATTTTACCTGCTCCAAAAATGCATTTTGTTGCTCCAAAAGTGTATTTCACCTGCTCCAAAAATGGTTTTGCAACTTTCCATCACTGCAAGTGACAAAAGCGGCTAACTTGTTTTAGCATTTCTGCTACAGCATTTTTTGTGCCACCTTAAACTTTGCTTTAGTGTACTAAATAACAAAATAATAATAATAATCAGTTTTTATAAAATTGCAAAAAAATTATTAACTCCAAATGCCAATGTTTCCAAAATTAGAACAATAGAAAAAAATTCAGAAAATTTCGAAATGTGTGTGTTATACACTATCTACCAACAAGTAATTGGACACCCCTGCAATCGACGATATCTGCAGTCCTGATACAAGTCACGGCCGCCGCCGTTAAATATCGTGTGGGAAACAACAACGCAACCAGTCGCATGCAACATGCCACGCAGTTCGGAGCTCTCTGATTTCGAGAAAGGTGTAATCGTCGGGTATCACAGAAATGGCCGATCCATACGTGACATATCCAGCAAGTTGAAATACCCAAAATCGACAGTGGCCTGCATGATTGGCAAGTGGAAGATGAGAGGTGACTGTCAGAATGTGCCCCGACCCGGCAGACCCACAAAACTGGGAGTTGCAGACCGACGGGTGCTGGCCAGAGAAATTCGGAAGAAGCGCACCAAATCGATGGGCCACATCTGCGAGGAGTTTCAACAGGCATCCGGGAGTGTTCTTTCGATGAATACCACCCATAAGGAAGCCCATCTGCTCGGTTATCATGGATGTGCTGCCACCCACAAGCCTTTGATCACCAAGTCCAATAGCGCTGCTCGGCTAACGTGGTGCAAAGAACGTCGACAATGGACCGCTGAACAGTGGAAACAGGTTCTCTGGAGCGACGAATCAAGGTTCACCCTCTACTGTTCGGATGGCAGGGTCTGGGTTTGGCGTCTGCCTGGAGAACGCCTCCTGCCGGAATGTATTGTGCCAATTGTGAAGTTCGGCGGCAGTAGAATTATGCTATGGGGGTGTTTCTCCTGGTATGGCACGGGACCCTTGGTTGCAATTCCTGGTAGACTCAACGCTGAGACCTACTGCACCATTTTGAATGCCATGCGCTTCCTACGTTGTGACAGTTTTACAGGGCAGACCCATGTTACTTTCAGGATGACAATGCCACCTGTCATGTTGCGAGGTCCACCATGGCTTGCTTTGATGACAATGCGGTTAATCGAATGGACTGGCCTGCGCTGAGCCCGAACCTTAACCCAATCGAGCACCTCTAGGACGAGTTGGAGCGTCGACTTAAGGGGTGCCCCCACCGTTTGAAATCGGTGAAGGAACTGACCTGTCTTCTCCAAGCCGAGTGGAAGAAAATACTGCTAGCCATTGTACAACGCCTGGTTGAGAGTATGCCCCAGAGGGTCGCAGCTGTAATCGCCGCTATGAGAAAGAGATCTCGGCTGAGTGAATGTAAGATTGGTGTATGGAATACTAGAGGTATAAATGGCAAGATGAGTGAGGTGATTGAGGAGATGAATAAGTATAGACTGGATGTGCTGTGTGTAAGTGAAACCAAAAAGAAGGAAATTGGGGTAGAAGAAGTGAATGGCACGGTGAGTGTGTGGTCTGGAGTATTGGATAATATGAGAGGACAGGCTGGTGTAGGTGTGATTTTAAGTGAAAAGATAAAGAACAACTTGATTCATTATAGTTGCATAAGTGAGAGAATTCTCTGGATTCCTTTGAAAGTGAAACTTCAGAGAATTGTAATTGTTGTAGTGTATGCTCCTTGTGACTCGGAACCTTCTGATAAGAAAGATTTCTGGAATGAGCTAAAAGCTGTTTTGAGCCAGTTTGGTGCTAAAGAAAATGTTATAATAGCAGGGGATTTCAATGCTAGAGTAGGTGTGCAGAATGCAATTTCTGATAATGTTCTGGGTAAGTTTAATGATCCTTGTGTGAATGATAATGGTGAAAGATTAATTGAACTCTGCATTGAGAATGGTTTGTGTGTATCTAATACATTTTTCAACCACAAGTATATACACACATATACTTGGGAAAATCGTACTCTTGGTCAAAAGAGTGTGATAGATTTTGTTGTTTACGATCAGCGTTTGAAACACTTAGTTGTTGACACCCGTGTGATGAGAGGTGCGGATGTTGGTTCTGATCATTACTTGGTAGTGTCAAGAGTGAAACTTAATGTTGGTTGGAGGAAAAGGAATAGGAAGAGACCCAGGATAGAAAGAATAAAGGTTGATAGGCCCCTTGAAGATCATCAGCAGTATTCTGAATTACTCAGAGAACGACTGAAGGATCTGAAATCTTGTGAGAGGGATGTAGAAAAGAAGTGGGAATGTTTTAAGAACTGTGTTGTTACTGCTGCTAAAGAGGTCTGTGGCACCACAATAGTGGGTAACAATAGAGGTGATGCTTGGTGGAATAGTGAGATTGATGAGGCAATAAAGAAAAAGAAGGAAGCCTATTTGGGGATGTTGCAAGGTAGAGTCTCTGTGGATGAATATCGCTGTAAGAAGCGTGAAGCTGCTAAGCTGGTTCGCCACAGTAAGGCAAAAGATAGGAAAGAGAAAGTGGAAAGGCATGAACTGGGTTTTTGGAAAGATAGAAAGT
The DNA here is from genome assembly GCA_039090855.1 of Macrothele yani. Taxonomy (NCBI): domain Eukaryota; kingdom Metazoa; phylum Arthropoda; class Arachnida; order Araneae; family Macrothelidae; genus Macrothele; species Macrothele yani. The sequence continues at coordinate 67,961,019 of CM076993.1, read as the reverse complement.
CCTTCTGGAAGTACATGAGACTCAGGAAAAATACGGGAAACAAAGTTGTAAGTTGTGTGAAGAATGAGATCGGGGAAATGATATGGGAGCCCAATGAGTTAAGTGACAGATGGCTTGAATACTTCTGTGAGTTATTAGATCAGGAGAGCAAAGATGATTCTGAGACAGATGCAGGTGATGTCACAATGAGGGATGAAAGCACAGGATGGATCTCAAGAGAAGAAGTGTGTAAAGCTCTAAAATCTCTTCAGAATGGTAAGGCTCCAGGAGTTGATGGCATAACTGCAGAGATGTTGAAGTATGGTGGTGACTCTATAATTGACTGGTTAACTGAAATTTGCCAGTTGTGCTAGGAGTTAGGAATGGTCCCTCGGGATTGGAAGGATGCTATCATTGTTCCCTTGTATAAGGGAAAAGGTTATCAGACTGAATGCAAGAACTATCGTGGTATTAACCTACTGAGTGTGACAGGGAAAGTGTTTGGTAAGGTTGTTATTGAAAAAGTACGGGGTCTTACATCAATGAAAGTGTGGGATGTTCAGAGTGGTTTTATGCCTAGTAAAGGCTGCACTAACCAGATTTTTGCATTACGCACGAAGATTGAAAAGTATCTGGCTGTTGGGAAGAAAGTTTTTACTGCCTTCATTGATTTAGAGAAAGCTTACGACCGAGTGAATAGGACACTTTTGTGGAAGGTATTGAATGAATATGGTGTTACTGGGAATCTACTTAATAGTGTAAAGGCCATGTATGCTGGTAGTAGAGCTTGTGTAAGAGTGAATGGTGTTTTATCAAAATGGTTTTCCATTGGTGCAGGAGTTAGACAAGGTTGTGTAATGTCACCATGGCTGTGTAATATATTTATGGATGCATGCATGCGTGATGCCAAAATAGATAATAGTGGTTTATGTCTTGGTGATATCCGTGTGTGCAGATTGCTGTATGCTGATGACACTGTCCTGTTGGCAGAGAGCAAAAGTGAGTTGCAGAGTATGCTGACTCGGATGCACGAAGTTTGCATGAAATTCAAGCTGAGTATAAATAAGGGAAAAACCAAAGTTATGGTGTTTGAGAGAGAAACGGGTAGCACTGAATGTAATGTAAGTATAAATGGCACTGTGATTGACCAGGTGAGTGAGTTTGTGTATTTAGGAAGCATGTTTGACAGAGAGAACAAGTTGGATGGTGAAATCAGTAGGTGAGTGAATTCTTCTTTGAAAGTCATAGCTGCTCTGGGAGGTTTTCACAGGAATGATAGGTTCTCTAGAGAGTCCCGCATGGCTGTGTTTGAAAGTGTAATTGTTCCTACTCTGATGTATGGTAGTGAAACCTGGGTACTGCAGAAGAAACATAGGAGTCGTTTGTGTGCTGGAGAAATGCGTTACTTACGTGGGGTTTGTGGCAAGACACGATATGATTGTGTGAGAAATGAAGATGTATTGCAGTTGTGTGATGTGAAGCAAAATGTTGTTAGCAAGGTGGATACCAATATGCTTCGGTGGAGACCAATATGCTTTGGTGGTTTGCCCATGTTGAAAGAATGAGTGATGAAATGCTTACTAAGAAAATCTTTTCAGCCCAAGTGGCAGGAAGGAAAGGCAGAGGAAGGCCAAGGAAGACATGGGTGGATCAGATTCAGGAGTGTCTGCATGAGAAAAAGATTATGAGTATGAAGTATAAAAGATCTTGTGTACGGCGTGTAATGGATATTAGTGAAGCACGAGTTGTATGTCAAGATCGCTGTAAATGGAGAAGTTTGATACGACAACAATAAGTAAAAATATCTGGAAGTTTGTATTTCTTTTTGGAGCTAACCTCTGAATCTCAGAGAACAGCTTAGTGATATGTATGTATGTGAATACCTGGAATTTTCTTTTAAACTGTCCCTCTGGTCACAATGACTGGGGTTATAGCTATTCTCACACTCATTTGCAAGGTGCCCTCTCCCCTGACAGTGATAACAAGTAACTGTGTCCCTACAGTTCTTCTTACGCCTATCTCGAGGAGCATTATTCCTCAGCAACCTTTCTCGGACAGGTGACCTAACTCTGCTTCTATTTTTCTGATGAGGAAAATTTTCCGTCATGTCATTCACCTGTAAATCAAAATCATACTGACTCACTATGTCTCTTCTATTCTGTTTACAAGCTGTGACATGATTGATTACTTTGGGCACTGGTTTGGAAAGAGAAAATTGGTCCATTAAGGCCTCTCTCAACACATTACATGAATTATGTTTTTCAGCAAAGGTGAAATCCTTTACCACCTGCTTTGCTTCTCCTCGACATTTATTTTTCATAAGCACAAATTTGAATTTCTCTGTTAGGTTGCAACTTTCGTTCACCTTTTCTACCGACTGTACAAATTCTGCAACAGAAATACTATCTGAGCTACCTGAAAATGTCGGAACCTGATTCACTAACTCCATGCTCCCGTAGACTGCACTAGCATAGGAAACTGGGTCTACTACTCCTTTGAACAACATGCTTATTTTTTTTTTAATACTCACTGATTCAAAAAAAAAAAAAAAAATATATATATATATATATATATATATATAATCTCACCTACTCACTACAGAGGTTCGTTTATTGAAAAATTGTACTCAAGGTCATATTCAAAATTCCACTCATCAAAAAATTCAACACTCAAAATTACACACACAGCAAATTTGTATCTTACACCAAAAAATGCAGTTATGCTGCTTGTAGTAAAAATACTTAGTTTATGCATTAAGTTCAATTCTGTAATCATGAAAATATTTGTGTGTTAGCAAGACGTGAGATTTTTCATAAAATGCAACTTTACGAGTTGGGCGAAGAAAGGAAAAAATATATGCATCAAGAATCTCAAGAACTTTCCATCTATTTCCTATTCAAAGCTCCCGAACTGAAATTTCTTTTACAAATAATATTTTACACCTTATCACAAAATGTTTTTGAGTCACTTTGTGTTCAGTGATCCGTCAAGCCATAAATCCTGGGCACGGAAACCATTTGTTATAAAGGATTTTTCAAAATTATATCTCTGTCACTACGACCATGTGTTCTAGTGTAAATATATATATTTTTGTCGAATAATGTAGTACAATATGGCACGTGATGTATAAAAATTGTTAGTGGAAGAACAAAAGAAAATGTATGTAAAAACAGTAAAATTTTGCGTTGTCAAAGTATATGTGGATTAAAACTTACCAGGCTCAGATCCATGAACTCTGCCAAGCGCAGAGGTGATTTATGAGCTTGACAAAAAAAAAAAAAAAAAAAAAAAAAAAAAATAATCACAAGAATTACTTATCAATTACCTTGGATTCACTGAACACACATAAACAATTAATAAAAGTGACTCAAAATTTTTAGTTGTAAAAACTGACTAGCAGTTATATTTAATGTTGAGCAGGCCTCTCGCCTGATCAGAATTTTGTTGAGAAATTTTACTGATTTTTGTTTCTTTTGTTTTATTTTCACAAAAGCACCCAAGAATGCCAAAATGAGTTTTAGAGTCAAATTTCAATTTTGTTGGGTGTATATTTCAGATTGATTATACAATTTTCTGATTTGCCTGGTATTAAAACTTTTAACATTTCACTTTGTAATTTATTTATCATAGAAATTTCAGTGTGATTCAATTATCGTTTGTTTAATAATAAAAATACGTGTTCTACACTTGTCATTTCCCTTTTTAGGTACCTTCACAAGACATCATGCACAATACAACAGAATAATACACTTTGGCCAAAAATAAAATTAATCCCATGTTGTTTTCAGAGTGTAATGCATTACCCCTCAACAAAAGAAAAATTAACCTTTTGAGTAATTTATATCACAGTACTGTGTTGGATTCAGAGGAAAACACCCCATTTTGCAGGATAACCCTTTTTTTTTTCTTTGTGTAAAATCACCCGCTACTTGGGTTGAAGGTAGAGCAAGTCCGAGTTGTTTTTTTCTGAATTAAGAGAATCCAAGAATATCGTGATACTGGTGGCCGAAAAATAATATTTTAGCAAAGTTTACCTTTTTTGATGTGCAGGAAATGCCTTTGTCATGAGGGTCGGTGAGTCAACTACCGCCATTTGAAGATATCAGTTCCCCGGGAAAACTTGGCGCTCTTCATTTTTTCCTTGTGTGGGGTAGGAGAAAAGACAAAATGGCCGTCGAGGCTTCTTCCAGCCTGGGTTTTAGCGTTGACGTTTGGCGTCGTTGATGATTCCGAGGGTTTGGCCGGAGCGACCAGAGGCCTAGCGGTTTTTCGGCTGCACGTCCAAGGCTGCTTCCAATATGGGGAAGGGTTAAGTCTAGGAACTCATGTCCGATGGGTGCGATCGACTGGACATCCCCCGGTGCATTTCCACGGGAGCAAACGAGTCAGCGGGTGCTGAACTTCAGACACTCTGGATTAGGACAGCAGTGGTTTTTTTCTTGTCCCTTCCAAGGAACAGCATGGTGAATACCAACAGAAAAGTATGTAGGATGTTGACCCCACAATTAACAGGAGTAAAGTGTGTGAGAGTCAAAGGTCAAGAGAAATCTCTCCTTAGCTCAAACTTTTTCAAAGCTCTAGCGCGCATGCGCCAAAAGGGACGCTATGACTTTCAGCTACGCTATTGGCTGGAAGTCAATCTGTCATGCTTTCTGTAACTTAAGGGAAAGGTGTTCATGAGCGGTGTGTTGGGGAGGGGAGGGAGGGGGTGTGTGTGTGAAGAACCTGTTAGGCCCTTGACCACGACTTTGCAAAAATTCTTGGAATTCCACCTGATATGTCCTGGGGGTTCTATTGTATTCAAGTTTGCAAGGTGACCTCTTCCAAAGGAATTTCTGGGCTTACAGGATGGGAAATTCTTATCTCTGATTTTAGCGACTCTCTGTCTAGTGAAAAAAACGAAATGATGCAAATTCCGGGAATCCCCTAATATTCACAAGAAATTTTACATCATGAACACTCAATATTTCTCGAAACACAATACAAAAATTTTCACATCATTTCATTTACAAATTGCTGAATAAGAAATTTCAGAATTTGGGATAAAAATTAATTTCTTAAAAAAGAATCATTCTACTGACAGTACACGATTCTATACCAAATTTTTGTTGTGTCTTTGCTAACACACCTGAACTTTTTGTTCTAATAAATGCTTCTCACCACACACTATTTAATCTCAGTCATAATGTAAACTTAATTTAATTTAATTAATTATGCACGAGTTCACTTTACGATTCCAATGTTCACAATTTAATATCATCATCATCATCGTCAACCATTATCAATCCACTGCTGGACGAAGGTCTCCCCAAGTTTCCTCCACAACGGTCTGTCTTGTGCCAGTCTCCTCCATGTCACCCCTGCATACTTTCGAATTTCATCCACCCATCTCCCATGTGGTCTTCTTCTGGGTCTTTTCCTGTCCCTTGGAATCCAATCTAAAATTTCGGCTGTCCATCGATGATCTGTCCTTCTGGCAGTATGTCCAGCCCATTGCCATTTCAGGGATTTAACTCTGATCATGATGTCTTCCACTCTTGTCATTTTTCGGATCCACGAGTTCCTCTTCTTATCTCTCCTGGTTACACCAAGTATGCACCTCTCCATGCTGCTTTGAGTTGTCTGCAGCCTTTGTATGTCTCTTTCAGTTAAGGTCCACGTCTCTGCACCATACGTAAGCACTGGAAAAATGCATTGATCAAACACTTTTCTTTTAAGACATAATGGCATATATTGCTCTTGAAAATTATGCTGTTTCTTCCAAAAGCTCTCCAGGCAAGTTTTGTACGCCGATTAATTTCTTCATCAATGTGACTCTCACTTGATTTCTGCTGTCCAAGATAAACGTACGTGTCTGTTATCTCCAGCTTTTCTCCATCAATCGATAAATCTTCATTTCTTGTAAAAGCATTGAACATCATTTTTGTCTTCTGAAAGTTCATTTTTAATCCCACTTCTTTACTCTTGTCAGCAAGTTCCTGGATCATACTCTGCAGCTCTGATGGGCTAGTTGCAAAAATGACTACGTCATCAGCAAAACGAAGGTGGGTTAGATAATCTCCATTAATCTTTATCCCCTTGTTTTCCCAGCTCAGTGACTGAAAAACACCCTCCAATGTGGCATTAAAGAGCTTCGGAGATATGGTGTCACCTTGTCTCACTCCCTTTCCAATTTTTATGTGTGTTGTATTTTCAAACAACCTAATCTTTGCACTTGCATTTTCATAGATGTTATTAATAATATTAATGTATGCATCTTCAATACCGCAGGTTTTCAGAGCCATTGTAACTGCTGATGGCTTCACCGAATCAAAGGCTTTTTCATAATCGATAAAAGCCATGCACAATGGAAGTTCATATTCCCTCGCTCTTTCAATTAGTTCTCTCAGCACATGGATATGATCTATTGTGCTGTAGCCACTCCTGAATCCAGCTTGTTCTCTCGGTTGAGCCATGTCCAGTGTTACCTTCAAGCGGTGTGAAAGAACTTTAGTGAAGATTTTATAAACTACTGATAGGAGGCTGATAGGTCTGTAGTTTCCGAGATCCTCAATGTCACCTTTCTTATGTAGCAGGATCGTTGTAGCGGTGTTCCAATCCTCAGGAATCTTTCCTTCATTAAGGCATCGAGTGAAAATTTGGGCGAGTACTGTTTTGATTTCTCCACTTGCTTCTTGTATGATGTCTACAGTAATTCCATCTTCTCCTGGAGCTTTTCCCCGCTTCATGTTCTTGATTGCATGTGCAACTTCTGCTGGAAGGACTGGAGGAACTCTGGTACTGGTATCTTTCATGATGTCTGGAGTGCATGTATCATCCCTTTCATATAATTTGGAGTAGAAATCTTTCACTCTTGTCAAAATTTCGCCTCTATTTCTTGTTACAGAACCATCTTCTTTTCTCAGTGCCATAATCTGTTTTCTTCCCTTACTAAGATGTCCCTTTGCTATCTTTAGGCTTTGGTTGTTTTCAATTGCTTTCCTCACTAGTTCACAGTTGAATTTTCTTAAGTCTTCAGTGATACTTTTTCGTACTGTCTTGCATAGCTCTATATATTCCACTTTGGAAGTCACATCTTCTTTAGTTGTCCTCATCTCTCTTCTTTTTTGCATCAACATTTTCGTTTTTCCTGATAATTTATTTACATGCAACTTGTTCTTAGACCCAGCTAATTTTGTTGCTGTTTCCATAAGAGCTTTGGTTACTTTTCTGTTAACTTCAGAGATGTCCACTTCTTCCGATGTTAGGCCTTCTAAAGCAGAGAACCTGTTCTTCAGTTCCAACTTGAAGGTATTATGGTGTTTTTTAAGGTTGGTTATGTCAATAGATTTTGTTTGTCTTATGAGCTTGCCACGTTCAAGTTTAGTGTTGAGGTGCATCTTACATCTCACCAATCTATGGTCACTACCTGTGTTGAACTTGTTTAGCACACTGCAGTCTTCTATGACGAATTTTTTGTTACACATAATAAAATCAATTTCACTTGTCGTCCCATTTGGATGTCTCCATGTCCATTTCCTGTGTGGCTTTTTCTTGAAGAAGGAGTTCAAGATGAAAAACCCTTCTGCCTCTGCAAACTCAACGAGAGTATTTCCACGCTGGTTTCTGTTGCCGTGCCCAAATTTACCTACTGAAGTTTCATTCTGTTGCCGTTGCCCTATTTTTGCATTGAAATCTCCCATAATTATTTTCAAGTGCTGCTTACCTTTATTATTTAGATGACAAATTTCCTCATAAAATTCTTCAATTTCTTCTTCAGGATGACTTGTGGTGGGTGCATAAGTTTGAATAATCTGAGCCTGGTATCTTCTCGAGAGTTGGATAACGAGTCGTGCAGCTCTGTCAGAGGAACTTTCAACTTCTACAACTTTATCCTTCAGTTTCTTGTTTATTATAAATCCAACACCACTAGTTCTGCCAGTATCTGTCCCACGATAGTAGAAGAGATGTCCACTTTTCAGTTCAATGAGATCTTCTCCTTTTCTCCTTACCTCACTTAGCCCGACGATGTCCCACTTGATCCTTTGTAGTTCCTCTTGCAATTCAAGAAGCCTTGAATCAGAAGATAGGGAGCGTCCAGTGTACGTTGCCAAGGTCAGCATCAGATGGCAGCCTAGTCCGGTCCTCCGGGGATTCTTAGCACCCTCTGCCTTCATGTCGCACTGGCCGCTGCCTTGACCAGGTACATTCCAGCTGTCGGAGACTGAGGGCCAAGATTTAAGTTGTGGAGTCATTTTGGAGGGGTTTGGCCATAACTCACCACGCTGGCCAAGCGGGTTGGTGAGTGTGGGATAGAATTTCCTCTAATCCCGATGGTATAGTTATACCGCTATTGGCGGTCGTCAGAGCCCCTTTAGTAGGAACAGGATGCACCACGAGAAGGCGGGGTTGACATTTGTCTAAGGAGAGGCTGTGATGTTACGCATATATATATAAATTTAAGTTTTAAAATGAAGTGAATAATTTAGTTCACACATGTTTTAGTTTCACTCATAAACTAAAAGTAATTTAAGCCATTTATATTTGTTCAAATTCTTTCTAGCTCTCGTTCCAAAGATACATACATATACAGTACACGTACAAAGCTATAACTGCACAATTTCCACTTAAATCTATAAACAAATGTTTAAGGAAGTGGGGAAAAAAAATGTTTTTCATGTCGCTCAGTTCGCCTCAAAGAATGAAATTCAGAAAAAGATTAATGAGAGGAAATATTTAAAGAATCGTTCTTGGAGACAAGAATGCGTGGATGTGTTATTTTTTTCGCATAGTGGAACCGAAAACTGGGCCCTAGTCCTCGACACCACTAATAGAAAAATATCAACATATCACCTACAACTACAGGGTGTTTCACTCGCTACTTTGGCCGGCATTTTTGCAATGACTGTAAGATTAATGAAGATACGTAACGAAATTTGAACTGGATTTACCTTGGCTGTGAGAAAGCAAACGGAAGCAATGTGTAGCTGTGCTGATGTCGTGGACGTGGTTATAAAAAAGCGGTGGCGCTAGCCCAAAATTGGTGGGCTAGAGCCGCAACTGACAATCCCCACCCAACACATGAAGCACCCCTATATCCAGCAAAGATCGGTTTTTCGTGTGCAATGTCACAGCGGCACATTGTTTAGCCGATCTTCTTTGAAACAACCATCTCGACAGCAGCTTACGTAGAAATTTTTCAGACCTTCGTGAATCGGTTGGACGATGAGGAATTATCTATTGGATATTTCCAGCAGGATGGAGCAACATGCGATACTTCCGGTGCCAGCATGGCTGAAATTGAGTCATTTTTCGAGAACAGAGTAATTTTGATGGGACTTTTGCCTCTGCGGTCGCCAGATTTGACATCGTTCAATTACTTTCTCTTGGGGCTATCTGAAAGGTAGAGTTTATGGCAATGATCCACGATCTCGCCGCATTGAAATCCAATATCATTCAAGAAATTCAGGCAATTCCTGGGGGACATGCTGATCCGAACCTTCCAAAATATAGAGCGTCGTGTTCAGCTCTGCCTGGACGCAAATGGTGGCCATTTCCAACACATGTTATGACGCCATCTCCTTTTTCGCAGCCTAAGCTAAGTCCAGTTCAAATTTCGTTACGATATCTTCATTCCTCTTCCAGTTATTGCAAAAATGCCGGGTAAATTAGCGAGTGAAACACCCTGTATGTGAATGTAGTTACATAGTACAACTATGTGAATGTAGTTATTTCTGTACTCCTATACCTCCCCTTATAATTGTAGAAAGGCCTCATAATTAACACGTTTGCGGGCAAGGCAGCATATGCCACTGCACATCCAGTGACATGATGTTATATGCCATCCAACTTTATTTCACGTTGTAAATACAAAGCTGCAAATGCTGACAAAATTATATGGGGGTTCCAGTTGCTTTAAGTTTACTGTCCTGCTGAAAACATGAATTTTCCATAAGTTTCTCTGTATTTTTTTTACTGTTTGCGAATGTGTTAAGTCCCAATGATGAATGAAGATGAGCTGAAGGGCATCTAAGCCAATAAGATTTTATTCTCTGAGAAACTCTGTTTAAAAGTGAAATCTTGCGGGCTGTCATAAAAATATTTTCCTTCGTGTAACAGAATTTTCGAAAACAGTCACTGTTTTTTTATTGTATTCGTTGGGTGCATGCTTCTTGGCCAAATTTACAGATTTCGACAATTGTTTAATGTTTTCAAAAAGCTGGATTTCCGCATAACGCAGAGATGAATAATGAAACTGAAGTTGACCATGAATGGAATATGGAATTACACCATACAATGCAAATTTTGAAGATGACAATCTGTTTTTTGGTGTAAATATGACAAGGATGGTAAGTCAGATAATATCTGAAAACTTGAAAATTTCGTCGTCCTGGAGCGGGAATCGAATCCGTGTCTCCCAGATAGCGCACGGGTATGCTAACCACTACACCACCCAGAACAACCAAGCCTCAAGTTTCCGATTGATTTGAATATAACCATCACAGGATTCGTTAGTCGAAGCAACCGGCATTCATGTTTAGCGAATCTGGAGGTTAAGAATCCTATCCCATGATTGCCCGGAGGAGCAGATAAATCATGAATAGAATATGGGATTACACCATACAATACAAATTTTGAAGATGACAATATGTTTTTTGGTGTAAATATGACAAGGATGGTAAGTCGGTAAAATTTTCAAGTTTTCAGATATTATCTGACATACCATCCATGTCATATTTACACCAAGAAACAGATTGGCATCTTCAAAATTTGTATTGTATGGTGTAATCCTGTATTCCATTCATGATTTATCTGCTCCTCCGGGCAATCATGGGATAGGATTCTTAACCTCCAGATTTGCTAAACATGAAATGCCAGTTGCTTCGACTAGCGAATCCTGTGATGGTTATATTCAAATTAATCGGAAACTTGAGGCTTGGTCTTTCTGGCTGGAATAGTGGTTTGCATACCCTGGTGCTATCTGGGAGACACGGGTTCAATTCCTGCTCTGGGATGACGAAATTTTCAAGTTTTCAGATATTATCTGACTTACTATCCTTGTTATATTTACACCAAAAAATGGATTGTCATGTTCAAAATTTGTACTGAAGTTGACAATACCACCACCAACCTACTAGGAACATTACCTGAAGAATAAAAACAACCTGCTAAGTGAAGATCAGTTCCCACCATGTACAGTGATTTTTTGTAAGCCCCACAAGTAACTGGAGAAATTTGTTAAAATCTTTGAAAACTTAGGTGTTTAGATCCTAGATTTTAAAAGGCAAGAGTGTTTCAATGGTTTTGTAGGTTGTATTAAAATTATGCCTATGTGGAGAATGAAGTTGATTTAGTTTTTCTTAAATATGGTTTTACGTAGCTGTATTTTAACTGTGTTTTTACATTGCCTCATTATTTTTGGCTTTTTCTAGGCTCTTCTTCCCAAGCTGAAAGCAAAACCTGTTCGTACGGCTAGTGGTGTAAGTAACAATGTTACATTACTCTTTTTATTTATTTATTTGCTATGGAGCAATTTCTTTGGAAACTTGAGAATTGACTATCAAGCAACCCTCACTACAGAATTTTATGCTGCCATCATATCATCCCTGATACAAATGTCACTTTCAGTGCCTTTTTCTGGAAATAATGATTAGTAACCATGACTTTTTAAAAAAGAACTGTGATATAAAATGCCTATGTTATATCACCATGTCTGTCCATCAATCTGCCTGTGTGATCGTGGGCAATTATCAGGTAAAAATGGGTCATTTATTGGGAAACAGTCAGCCACAGCAAAAAAACAACAAAAAAAAAAAAAAACAAAAAAAAAAACATGCACTCTAAAAATGGGTTGTTTATTGGAATAAAATCTAACGGTGTAACATCATATAGGTGACAGACCTTTTTTCAGCACACACACTGCCGTGGGGTGTGAAAACGAGTTATTGGGAGGGGGGGGTAAGAAAGTGTATAAAACTTCTGCTTCCACTATCCATACAAACAAAAAGAAAGAAGAAGAAAAAAAGGCAAATCTTCTCAAGATTAAGTTATTTAAGGAAAAAGAAATGCTTCGACGTAACCTCTAAAACCGTGAGATTGATGCGAAACTCGGCGAACAGCTACAGGAAGAGCGGACATGCAAATGATTTAAGTTTTGTGCGATTCTGCATGCCCGTGCGTCCAAGACCGGTGCTGCAATTGCAACCCTTGGGGCAAAGGCACCGCACAGGGGATTCCGCATTCGTGCTGAAGTGCATGGTAAGAGTCAGGCGAGAACCCTGAGCAATTAGACATGTCGAGGAGCCGCCGTAGATGTGCATACAGGCAACTGACGGAGTTTGAATGAGGCTGTATCGTTGGGATGAGAGTGACAGGGTGGGTGACGTGCCGAATCGACCGCCATTTGGGCCGGTCAGACAGTGCGGTACGATCGTGTTGGGAGCAATGGACACCGAAGGCACCCAGACACACCACCAGCAGAGAGGACCATGGGATCATGAGAGTGGCATGCACAGATGCAATGACATCCTTGCCCAATATCTAAAGACAAGTGGCTACTGTACAAGGGACTCCTGTGTCCACCAGAACCATTTCTAGATGCCTGGCAGAGGCGAATCTGTACTCTCGACGGCCCTTATTTTTTTCTACCATTAACACCTCACTATCGTCAGCGTCGATTGCAGTGGTGTCAGCAGCAAGCAATCTGGAATGCGAATGCTACAGACTGGTGACATAGTGTTCAGCAAAGAATCCCGCTTCTGTATGGGAACGGACGACCACTGTGTCAAAGTGTTGAAGACCGCAGGTGTGCGCTACAGTCTCAACCTCACTGTACAGCGGCACATCTCCCAAACTGCAGGCGTGATGTTCTGGGGAGCCATCACATATGACAGCCGGACTTCCCTCGAAGTGATCTGAAGGGCGTTGACAGCTCAAGCTACGTACAGAAGATCCTGTGGCCCCATGTGCTGCATTTCCTGGCGGGGCAGCCTGGAGCCATTTTCCAACAAGATAACACCCGTACGCACACAGCTTGGGTTTCCTGCGACTGTCTACGTCATGCTTTGTTGTTTCCGTGGCCTGCCAGATATCCTGATCTCTTGCCCATCGAGCACGTGTAGGACCCGATGGGGTGCCAGCTTTCCCCATGTCCCAGTGTTCGTGATTTAGAGTATCAGTTGCAAGAAGTGTGGGCCAATCTACCCCAAGATAACATACGTCGTCTCTTTGACTCTATGCCGGACTATATCGCTGCATGTATCCGAGCACGAGGTGGTCCGACATGGTACTAACGCTAATTAGAATGTGTACCATATGTCCACAGGAAATCGTCCTGCTGCTGTGACATTGTAATCACTTCTGTCCTTGGTATGTACCATCTCACTGCTAAAATCTCATTTCTATCCGAAGCCTCCTTCTTGGTGTTCAAATTTTTATGACAAGAGTGTACTTCAACTGCAACATGCATTGCAGAACAAAGTCCCAGAACTTTTTTTTTTTTTTAAATCTGATATTTCAACAATGTCTTGTGGAATATTTTTTTTTTTATCTTAGATTTCTATTTCCTTGCAGAATATTTTTTATTAGACAGTTTTGTTAAACCTTAAATTTCAATCCCTTGCAGCAGAATTTTTTATCTTAGATTTTTGAGCTCAGCGCTTGCTCGCGCACTGCACATCTTCACTCCTCTTGTCTATACTCCAGCAACTCCACCCGTCTGCCGGGAGCACTGAAACCCCCCCCATCGACGTAAACACACATATCCACCAAAAAAAAATTGGAAATAGGACCGTTTTAAAATTTTTTTAAAAACGGTACTATTTTCAATTTCAAGATAAAATTTATCGCCAAACCAATGGCGTGGCCATGGGATCACCACTTTCGGGCATTTTAGCCGAAATTTTCTGCAGTACCTTCAAAATACATTTTTGATTTCTTATCCCCACCAATGTCTGTTATTTCTCAGGTATGTAGATGATATCTTATTACTCTAGCCCCACTCCTTACCTGAATTACAAGCATTCAAGAGTTCTTTCTCTTCACAATTTCCATCAATACAATTTACCCTAGAAATTGAACAAGACCTAAAACTCCCATTTTTTGATATGATGGGTTCCATTTCAACTCAGGCAGGGTCGTACCATCATGGTCTCAGATTTCTCTAAAAAAATTAAGGGGTGTTCCTTGACTAAAATAAGGAGACCCATATTTTTCTTCCGGCAAGAAAAAATTTTCCCTTCGAGATAGAGGGTTTCAAATCTTGCACCGTCAAACAAGCTCTCTAGAAAACGGTTATTTTTCCTAACTTCAGCAAGTCATTGCAGCAGAGTTAAAAAAGATATCGTGTTCTTGTATTTTTTTACATTGTGTGTATAACATATAATAATATATGGTGCTAATATTTGCTACACATCGTATGATTAAAATTTTAAAAAATCGTAAACTTTGTGATTTTTAAAAAAAATTGAATTTTTTAAGTTTTTTTTAAACAGGTTTGGATGGAGTTTTTTCTATATTCGTTTTTTTCGTTAAAGACATACAAATGTGCACTTTATTTGTAATTTTTTGTGTGTCTGTGAAACTGCTAGTTTCCGCGTTTCGGCAGCGTTAAAAACAGCCGATTTTGAAAAATCTCTAACTTTGCCAACGATTTTCTCAAAAAGGCCATTTTGAAAATTCTGAAAATTAAATCCCTGTTTCATTATCAACAGGAGAATATCTGTGTAAATTTTCACGGACCTAAAAACGCCCGTTTCCGAGTTAGACGCATTTGAATTCGGTTTGAAAGCCTACGATTTCCCGTGTTCTAAAGGCGCCATTTTGGAAAAATCTCAGGCGCAAAGTACGTACGTTATCTCTTACCCGAATCAAAGCGTTAGATATTCTTTGCTCGAATGATGGAATGAGAGCATTGGGGCAGCTGGCCCTGGTTGCATACATCCACCTCACCCTTCCCCCGAGTAATGACATGCCTATAAAACTGTCGGGGGGATGACCAATACATAAAAAAAAATTCTTGCTACTCCACTAACAAAGTTGAGTTGCGAAAGAGAGAGCAGCAGTTGTTTGTTTGTTTACGTATATACTTAAACATCGCATAAGAAAAGACTATGAAAGAGTAGAAAACTGTTGTGAAATAATTTTAAGAAAAAGAGTGCAGGCACGTGTACCGTAAGTTATTTTTCGATGGCTAAACAACCTCGAGTTTTTCTGGGTGTTGCTAATTGTAGGCTACTGTCAGAAGAGCAGTTGCTGTTTTGTTATAGTTGCTAAAGTTAACCTCAGTTTTTCGTAATAGTAAAATATTCGCTCAGGAGAGTTTTGTCCTCTGCGAACGGGGGGGGGAGAAGGTGCAATGCTCTTGACCTCGCTGCTGGGTTGATAGCGCTGGTCGCTACCGAAACTTTTTTTTCCAAGACCGTTTTTTAGGCATGTTATCGCCCAGGGTAGGGTCAGGTGGATGGATCCAACGCTCTCATTCGGGTAAGAGAATACGTACTTTGCGCCTGAGATTTTTCCAAAGTTGCGCCTTTAGAACACTGAGAAATCGTAGGTTTTCAAATCAAATACAAACGTGTCTAACTCGGAAACAGACGTTTTTAGGTCCGTGAAAATTTACACAGATATTCTCCTGTTGATAATGAAACAGGGATTTAATTTTCAGAATTTTAAAAAAAGGGCTTTTTGAGAAAATCGTTGGCAAAGTTGGAGATTTTTCAAAATCGGCTGTTTTTAACGCTGCAGAAACTAGCAGTTTCACAGACACATAAAAAATTGCAAATAAAGTGCACATTTGTATGTCTTTAACAAAAAAACGAGTATATAAAACAAAAACTCCATTTGAACCAGTTAAAAAAAAATCTTAAAAATTTAAAAATTTTTTTAAAATCAAAGTTTACGTTTTTTTTTAATTTTAATCATACGATGTGTAAAAAATATTAGCATCAAATATTATTATACGTTATACACACAATGTAATAAAAAATACCAGAACAAAAGATCTTTTTTAATTCTGCTGCAATGACTCACTGAAGTTAGGAAAAATAACCGGTTTTTTAGAG